>CM033472.1:31285869-31461956 GCA_019447015.1 Hymenochirus boettgeri | reverse complement strand
CTATATATGATAAATCTACCCTTACATCCTACCTTCTGGTAACCAGCACGTATATGATATCTATATATCTATATATGATAAATCTACCATTCCATCCTACCTATCTGGTAACCAGCACAGTATATGATATCTATATATATTGATAATCTACCTTACATCCTACCTATCTGGTAACCAGCACAGTATATGATATCTATATATCTATATATGATAAATCTACCCTTACATCCTACCTATCTGGTAACCAGCAAGTATATGATATCTATATATCTATATTGATAAATCTAGCCTTACATCCTATCTATCTGGTAACCAGTACAGTATATGATATCTATATACTATATATGATAAATCTAGCCTTACATCCTACTACTATACCAGCACAGTATATGATATCTATATATCAATATATATAAATCTAGCCTTACATCCTATCTATCTGGTAACCAGCACAGTATATGATATCTATATATGATAAATCTAGCCTTACATCCTACTATCTGGTAACCAGCACCAGTTATATGATTCTATATAATGAATAAATCTAGCCTTGCATCCTACCTATCTGGTAACCAACACAGTATATCATTGTTTTATTTGCACTGCATACGTCTCACATCCAGCACCTATACCTATTCCATTGTATCTTATGTTATCCACCTAATTAGATTGTAAGCTCTACAGGGCCGGGCCTGCTTTCCTCTTGTAGCAAAGCTCCAGCACTTCTATTTATATAAGTTATATATTATGTACTGAACTATCTATGTTTGTTCCCTTTGTATGACTTTATGGTATTTTGTTACTGTACCAGCGCTGCGTCCCCAAGTGGCGCTTATAATAAACTATACATAACATACAATACACAGAGACTGGTAATGTATGATCCAACAGAGACTGGTAACGTTGATCCAAACAAGAGACTGGTAAGTATGATTCAAAACACGGACTGGTAACGTATGATCCAAACAGGAATGTAAGTATGATCCAAACAGGGACTGGTAACGTATGATCCAAACAGGGACTGGTAACGTATGATCCAAACAGGGACTGATAACGTATGATCCAAACAGGGACTGGTAGCGTATGATCCAAACAGGGACTGGTAACATATGATGCAAACAGGGACTGGTAACATATGATCCAAACAGGGACTGGTAACGTATATCCAAACAGGGACTGTTAGCGTATGAGTAAAAGAAATTTAAAAAGGTTAGAAGTTTAGGACCTCCAGACGGGGGTTACCTTGACGTGGTTGGAAGGCTTTTTCAGAGAGAGAGAAGAGAGAGATAGAGAGAGAGAGAGAAAGAGAGAGAGAGAGAGAGAGAGAGAGAGATACAGCAAAATTTTTAGGCTACTCTTAGTTGCCCTTTAATAACATAGATTTTTTACATTTAGTACTTGATGTCAGAGGTAATCTATCTTTTTTAATGTGTTGTTACAGTCTAGAACATATCTATATATCTATGGTTAAGACAGTATAGATGGTGTCACCAAACCATATTTTTGGAGCCTCAGGGAATGTGTTGTTCTTTGTAGCTATCTTTGATAGGCATCCATTTATTGCAGTGACTAGATCTGAAGTGCCCAGAGAATGCTGTAACTTTAATAAAGCCATGAGTGAGTCATCTTTGCCTTCAATTCGATTGGACATTGATTTATTCCTGTCTAACTGCCCGCAAGCAAAGCTGACCCATTATCAGTATAAAAGAGTCTGTGTTACTTTTTTTAAACACATTTCTTTTTGATGAATAATCCATAAACAAAGACGTTCCAATCGACCGCATATGATTGTCAGGGAGCAGTGCTTATTAGGCGAAGGCAGATCTATCTGTGCTAAACTATTCACAGAATTAAATGGACACAATTTAGTTACCTAGATGAGCTTTTTTCACAAAGATCCAATTATCCATTGGGAACTTTCTCTATCTTACATCCTTAAGGGATCCTATGTGTGTAAAGAATTCTGGGCGCTATTAAAAAGCTTTGGTGTCACACTGGACAAATTTTTGATTCTATATTATCATTTGGGACTAAATACCCAAATCATACTCCCCAACATTTAGAAATGCAAAAAGAGGGACAGATGGGAGAAGATGGACATTGTTGGCCATGCCCACTTTCACACATGCCCACTTTTTAATGACCACTATCCCGTTTTACATTGTTGTCTGCAAATGTAAATTGTAAGACTGGTTAGATATCAGTAACAATTATTATCTGTTATAATTAACTGGAGGGCTGGCTAATGAACTGGAGGGTTGACCACACTGAATAATGAACCTGAGGGCTGACTGCACTAGATAAGAAATGGAGGGCTGACCACCTGGATAATTACTGGAGGGCTGATTAACACTGGCTAATGAACTGAGGGATGACCATACGGGATAATGAACTGAAGGCTGACTCACTTGGCTAATGAACTATGAGGGATCTAAACACCTGGCTAATGTGGAGGCTAACTAACACTGGCTAGTGAACTGAAAGGCTCAAAACACTACTAATGAACTGAGGGCTCACAAACCTGGCTAATGAACTGGAGGGCCGAAAACCAAATGCATCCAGTTGGTTTGCAGATTATGGGGGAAAGACAGCCAGTACCTGTCCTGCCACAATGAACTGAGACGACAGAGAGTAAACAGACCCTCCCCTGACTCTTTCCAGACAGAAACTTCTTTACAACCAAGGGTTCCTTTTTATTCTTAATTACTCCTTCTTTGCTTCAGAGAGTTCCACATAATACAGTTCAGGCATGTGTCTAGGAGGAACTCTGCACACTGATGAACTGAGCATTCAGAAGCTACAGAACCTTCCCTAGAGCTGCTAACAGTTGCATTTTTAAAGAGAACAGCTACTGGAAATCGGGACTCACGTTGGCATTCCCCTTCTCTAATCAGTGTCAGGGTAATTAAAATCATCCATGAATAGACCATGCGATAAACTTTTGGCCTTTCCATCTGCATGTGGAAGTGCATTTCTTCTCTTTTCACTAGCATTAGGTGCCTTGTTATTGGTAAGGCAGTGGATAATACTCTGGGTTACTGAGTTATGAGGATATGGTCCATATCTCTTTCATGCTACTTGGGTCAACTCTCTAAATCTCTTGGAACTAATGCCATACACACGAAATTTGTTAATTAGTTATTTTGGTTTTTTTTAATCATTCAATTTTTATTGAAAGGTTTTTATAATACAATTCAAATCCAATCAAATAGGTCAAATCAATCATATCAAATAAAATATCAATCATGTAACATAACAATATGTAAATACTGTAGGGAGTGGGTAGCAGTAGATAAGTAGATAAAGTAACCAAAGTAAATTTCAGCGTGTGTCTCCCCAGCTGCCATTTTGAGTTTTCATTCTTGCTTGGTTATCAGATTATAGCATATTTGAGCCAAAGCGCCTTAATCTTTATTGATATAGAGATCTATTGTCGGTATACCAGTATTCCCACTTCTTGTAGAATTTGTGAAAATTAAGTTGGGTTATGGCATATTGTTTCTCATACGGCATATTGGTATATTGAGGTTTCTCAGTATGAGTGTGATATTAGGGATTTTATTGGATAACCAGTTTCTGGCAATAAATTGAGTAATAATTATAGTAGTATGGAAGTAATGGTTTGTTGATTGCTGGGAAACTCTGTAGGTCTATCAATAAGAGGGCCAGTTCGGGAGTGAGGTGATTGTTTTTGTAATATTGATGATAATACTATTTGAGTTTTATTCCATATTTTTCTGATTTTCCTGCAGGCCCAGAATATGTGAGAAGTGTTCCTCTGGCCTGTCGCACCTCCAACACATTGGTGAGTATTTGGGGTTCCATTTGCTAGAATGTTGGGGTTCTATAATATCTCCCAGTATCTTTCTTGTTATTTCCCAATGTTAGAGCATCTTGGAGTTTGAATGGGATGTTGGCTGCATCTGACCATTGTTTGTCATGAAGGTTTTTCCAGTTTCTTCCTCCCATTTTATATGGGGTCTGAGTTTGGTAATATATTTTTGTGTTGATCAGTTGTAGAGGTTGTTATTCCTTTGGGGGGGGTAATGGGGGCTGTAAATTGAAGTTCAGTTGAGTCTGTTGAGGTTTTCCATTTCTTTTTAGAGGTTGTAAGGATGGATATGATTTGGGATATGTTTGAAGAAGTCGTTCTGGTTAAGTTGGTATTTGCTTTGTAGTGTGGGAATGGGATCGGTTTACCTGTTGTATAGTTGTTGATTGTTTTTATTTGGTGTTGATCCCATTGAATATGTAAATCCGGGAAAGTATTTCAAGGCTGTTTATGGTAAACAGTCGTATATGGTGCTAAGAGTTTTGGTTTTGTGTATTTTTTCCAGATTTTAATGGATGCGTGTGGGGGAGTGTAGGGAATGATTATTTGCTTGTCTTCTAGAAGTGTTGCTCCCAAATTTTTTTCAGGATCATGGGTTGGCACATTTTTTCTCTATTTCGCACCATATTTGTGTTTGTCTTGCTTTTCCACCAGTATCTTATTTGGTCTAGAGTTGTTGCTTGGTAGTAGTCTTTTAATATTGGTATTGCTAGACCTCCTGTTTTGCGGTTTTTGGCCATGGTTGGGTTGTTTATTCTTGCTTTATTTTTTCCTATGAATTGTGTTATATTTTTTGTGCTCTTGAGAGGAAGGATTGGGTGTTTATTGGAATTGATCTAAAAACGTAAAGATATCGGGGAGGATTAGATTTTGGATGCCATTATTCTATCCTTAAGATAGTGTCATTATCCTCCATTTTCTTGTCTGACTTTCTAGTTTTTCTACTAGTGGTATGAAGTTAGATTGGATAGGTTTTCCAGGTTGGTTGAAATTTTTATTCCCAGGTAGGTTATTTCGTTGGTGTCCCATCTGAATGATATTTGCTTGCCAGGACATTTTCAGGGTTCCTGAAGATTGGTTTCCATAACTGGTGATTTTTTCTCGTTGATTTTGTATATTGATAATCGTCCAAACTGATGTAGATGTTTGTATAATGTATTAGTGAGATGATTGGTTTTGTGACAATAGAATAACGTCGTCTGCGAATAGTGCTATTTTGTGGGATGTTGAGTTGATTTTGATGCCTGTAATATTTGGGTCTTCTCTTATTTTTTGTGCCAGAGGTTCCATAGCTAGGCAAGATTAGTGGGGAAGGGGACATCCTTGTCTTGTTCCATTTGAGTGTTAAATGGGTTGGACATCATACTGGAAATGTCACACGTTTGCAGAGTGGGTTGGTGTAGAGCGCCATGATTGCTTTTTTAAAGGAGTTCTGTATTCCAAATTTTTCCAGTACCAGGTTTGGTATTGCCAATTGAGGCGGTCAAAGGCCTTTTCTGCATCCAATGATATAAATAGCGATGAGATCTTGTTGTGGTTGGCCCAGTCTATAAGGTCGATAATTCTTCTTGTGTTGTCTGTGGATTGTCTGTTTTTAATAAATCCTACTTGGTCTAGGTGATAGATGTGGAAGTATTTTTTTGAGTCTCTCGCCAATATTTTGGAGTATAGTTTAAGGTCATTATTTTAGGGAGATGGGTCTGTAGTTTCCTAATATGTCGGTGCGGTCTTTCCCTTGTTTTGGGATTGGTATATTAAGGCTTTAAGCATCTCTTTAGGGAATGTTGGTTTTCTGTTGCTTTATTGAACATGTTTTGCAGGTGTGAGTAAGGGTAGTAAAGTAAGTTTTGTAGTATTCATTGGTAACCCATCTTCTCCTGGAATTTGTTTAGTTTTGCTGTTGTGATCGCTTTAATTACTTCTTCTTGGAGAATGGTTGTCTAAGTATTCTTTTTGTTCTGCTGTCGTTGAGGGTAGGTTATTGAGTTAAAAGAATGCTTCTAGGATTTCTTTGTTGGGTTTTTAGTTTCTCCGTTTTCTGCAAGGTTGTATAATTTGGAATAGTAATGCTGAATTGGTTGGATATTTCTTGGGGGTTGAGTATCTTGTTTTTTTCTATAATGTATGAGATTTTGGTATTGGCTAATTGGTTTTTGATTCTATTTGCTAGGTTTCTATTTGCTTTACCTCCTTGGTTGTAAGATGAGGCTTTCAATCTTCTGAGCATTTTTTCATAGTCATAGAGATTTAGCGAGTGAAGTTTTTCTTTTGTTTCTTTCAATTGTATTTTTAGGTGTTGTGATGGTTTTTTGTTTGTTTTCTTCTCTAGTGTGGCATTTTTTGTAGTAGTTCCAGTTTTTTTTGTTTTCGATTTATTTGTTGGGATGCTTGTTGGATGCAGATGCCTCTAATTACAGCTTTATGTGCGTCCATAGTATGAACGGGTCTATTTCTGGAGATTCATTTATTTCGAAGTATTCTGATATAGCTTTTTGTATTATGTTTCTGGATTTTTCGTATGATAGTATGGTTGGTTTGAGTCTCCATGTCTTGTTTGGTTGACATTGAATCTTTCCTTTAGGAGGATTGTTATTGGTGCGTGGTCTGACCATGTAATCGGGGAGTTTTGGTGTAGGGGAGTTTTTGGAGAGTCCATTTGTCTACTAGGATGTAATCCAGTCTAGAGTACATATTGTAGGATTGGGAGAAAAGGTATAGTCCCTCTCTGTTGGGTGGGTTGTTCTCCATGCATCAAATAGATCTTCGGATTTCAGGAGATTGTAAAATTGGTGGTTTTTCTTGTGTGGGGATTATGGAGTCTATTTCTGGGTCTAGTAGTTGGTTGAAGTCTCCGCATATTAATATATTTTTTTGGTGGTATCTTACTTTGCTATGATTTTCTTTATAAACTTGATTTGTCTTTGGTTGGGTGCGTATAGGTTGGCTATAACTAAGTTTGGTTTTTTATGGAACAGTGTAGGATTATATATCTGCCCTTTGGGTCTATCTTTGCTTCATATAGTTTGAAAGCTAGTGCGTTGTTTTTGCAATGGTGACTCCTCTTTTTTTCTTTCTGATGAGAATGGAAAATTTTGTTGTATGTTATGCTTGAGAGATGGGTTGATTTTTTGTTCAGTTGCGTTTCTTGTATACATGCTATGTCTATCTTTTGCTTATAAGCTCTTTCCATAATAGGAATCTTTTTCTGGGGGGAGTTTAGACCTCTGACATTGTAGATTGTAGTTTAATTCCCATGTGATCTGTGGTTTTCTTGCTGGTTAGTTGTTTGTGGGTCCTTAATTACAAGACTGTATGAATGTAGTGTTTTTATATGATCTTTGTTTTGTGGGAGTACATTTGGCATCATATGGGTGTTTGTATTGTATTTGTGATGTTGTGGGGTAAGGCACTGGGTACGGCACACATAGCTGAGACAAAAAATATACAACAATATAACATAAAAACATGAGAAACATCTAGAACTTATTTAAGTGGCAGACATTTCAATAGGGGGTCATAAGGACCACAATGGTCAATAACACTTCCTAGTTTATCAGATATCTAGACTTTTTTGGAGGGCTGTTTGACACCTGGAAATGCTGTTGTTTTATTAAAACAGTTCCTTGTTTCTTAATTGACTGGTCTAGATTATTTTGTTTTAGCTTATTATAGGTTTGTTATCCCAAGTTAGGTTTGGTATGGCTTCTTTGATTTTGGGAACAGATTATTTTGTATTCTTGCTGAATTAATCTAGTCTCTGGGTATACAGAGATTATTTAGTTTATCCAGAGCCTCCCGGGTAGGGACCCAGTCCAATGGTTTATGATCGACTGATCATTCTGTTTTGGTTGTATTGGGCTGTTTTAAAGGTTAACCACTGAGGTTGTATTCTATTTAGTTTATGGCTACTATCCCCCCCGGGAAGCCCCGTGTATGATCAGGGGTGTTTTCCGTGGTGTATTATTAAGGGGATAAGTAGGTATCTCTTATCCCTGAACTTTTAAGCTTTAAAACATTTATGCATATAAAACATTCAAAACATATAACACATTTAACAAAAAAAAAAAAAAGGGAATAGGTTGGACTTGATGGACGAATGTCTTTATTCAACCTTAATTACTATGTTACTATGTTACTATGTATATGATAAATCTACCATTACATCCTACCTATCTGGTAACCAGCAGGGTATATGATATCTATATATCTATATATGATAAATCTAGCCTTACATCCTACCTATCTGGTAACCAGCACAGTGTATGATATCCATATATTTATATATAATAAATCTACCCTGACTTCCTACCTATCCGGTAACCAGCACAGTATATCATATCTATATATCTATATATGATAAATCTACCATTACATCCTACCTATCTGGTAACCAGCACAGTATATGATATCTATATATCTATATATGATAAATCTACCATTACATCCTACCTATCTGGTAACCAAGCACAGTATATGATATCTATATATCTATATATGATAAATCTACCCTTACATCCTACCTATCTGGTAACCAGCACAGTATATGATATCTATATATCTATATATGATAAATCTAGCCTTACATCCTATCTATCTGGTAACCAGTACAGTATATGATATCTATATATCTATATATGATAAATCTAGCCTTACATCCTACCTATCTGATAACCAGCACAGTATATGATATCTATATATCAATATATAATAAATCTAGCCTTACATCCTATCTATCTGGTAACCAGCACAGTATATGATATCTATATATGATAAATCTAGCCTTACATCCTACCTATCTGGTAACCAGCACAGTATATGATATCTATATGTCTATAAATGATAAATCTAGCCTTGCATCCTACCTATCTGGTAACCAACACAGTATATCATTGTTTTATTTGCACTGCATACGTCTCACTCCAGCACCTATACCTATTCCATTGTATCTTTATGTTATCCACCTAATTAGATTGTAAGCTCTACAGGGCCGAGGCCTGCTTTCCTCTTGTAGCAAAGCTCCAGCACTTCTATTTATATAAGTTATATATTTATGTACTGAACTATCTATGTATTTGTTCCCTTTGTATGACTTTATGGTATTTTGTTACTGTACAGCGCTGCGTCCCCAAGTGGCGCTTTATAAATAAACTATACATACATACATACACAGAGACTGGTAATGTATGATCCAAACAGAGACTGGTAACGTATGATCCAAACAGAGACTGGTAAGGTATGATTCAAACACGGACTGGTAACGTATGATCCAAACAGGAATTGGTAACGTATGATCCAAACAGGGGCTGGTAACGTATGATCCAAACAGGGACTGGTAACGTATGATCCAAACAGGGACTGATAACGATGGGGCTATTTTTGTGTTGTTCCAGAGCCTACCTTTATTACTTCAAAGTTTCCGGATTCCACCTCCTGTGTTATGACCTCTGGAGTTCAGCCCCAATGAGATTTCCTACTTACTGGGTCTCATAAGGAAAGCGGTGGGTGTAGCGTGTGCGCTGTGCGTGTGTTGCCGTAACACAGGAGGAGTGATCCGGCAACTTTGAAGTAAAAAGGTAGGATCTGGGGGGATAGAACAAAACAAAAAATTAGCCAACATTACTTTTAAAGACACAGCTTTCTACTAAACTAAAGTTGTTTTTACAGTTTACTTTTCCTTTAACTAGTAACTGGAAACTATAATTCTTCCCAACTATCACTGTACATTTTTTTTTGATCATTGTTGGTATGCTGTATGTTGTGTGCAGTTTTGACTGTTTATGGAAAATTCCCTCTCCCAGTGCTGGCATGTAGTGATTACTGAGCATGCTTTCCCTCATAAAAAAGACTGGTCAGATAGAAAGGGGAGTGGTTAAAAGAGGGAGGGGGATACAGATGAGACATAAGTAATTTTTGTACCCGCCCCACACCCCTGTGCCGTGATCCTATTGGGCGACCTTGGAACAGCTTAACCAACCACCAGGCACCAGACTACAACTCAGACTTCCCCTCGGTCTGGGTGTCCCTAAACAGGGCGGAGCTTCACTGATTTTATTTAAAGTCACAGTACATATTTGCGGCGATATAACAAGGGTTGGTGCGACTTTGAGACAGGAATTGGAGGGGCTGCAACATTTTGTAAAAAGGCTGAACACAAGGGTATACACACTATTGCGTCTCTTCTTTAATACAATGAAGTTTAACGCAAAAGTAAACAACTGAATCTCAAACGTGTCGACAGCTTCAAACATATTGCTACATCACCGAGAGGTGGCAGGGATTGATAACATGTTCCTGATTGTGAGTTTGTTGTTAAAGTAAGCTCAGATTTTACAAGGAAACTTAGGCAAAGTGATTTTTTTTTTATTAAGTGCATTGCCATCATTACATACTTGAGGGGTAACAACATCCTTTTAAGGTCATCATTCAGATATAACATGACATGTATGTTTCGAGAAACAATGGTCTTCTTGTCTTCAAGCAGAATTTTCAACTGTCATATCAATGCAGTGCGTCAAATGACGTCTTTTTACAAATGGTAAAGAGTACATTTCATTGATAAAAGAATTACACATCATTCAGCTTCCATTGCTTAGTATAAAACACAAACTAGTGGTAAACTTGGGAATTTCAGCCTTATCTACGTTTCCCGAATAGCACTTGATACTGTAGATCCATGAATAGGAGCTCCCTTGTGATGGGATAATTTACAATATATATTTATATGTTATGTTATTTTCTTTATTAGGATTATGTAACATACTAGAAACTGGCAATTCACGCTAATATTGTCTGTTACATTAAATGCTTTGTGGCATTGAGGAAAAAAAAACATAAATCACTTTAATAATAGATTCAATTAACATCTGGTGATTCTATATTTAAATAAATAATGCCAACCACGTACATCTATTGTCAACAGAAAAAAATATATACACAGGTTTAATATATACATATAGTTAATATTTGCCCATTATAAAATGTTGTGTAAATAATAATACTGTATATTCCATGTGAACATTACAAAACCGTCGGATAAGTCGGATTATAGATGCATACAGCTCGGTCTGTTGAAGGGAAAAAAAAAAATTCTGCAACGTAATTAAGTGTTTTCTAACAGCAGCCATTATTTTAAAAATACAGAAAGAGAGATTCTGAGAGCCTTTGAGAAAGCCGCACACTGCCTGTAAAATAAATAGCAAATAAGGATGGTTCCGCTTGCCGGGAGCTTTTGTTTAAAAAAAAAAAGAACTAAAGGGTTAAAGATGGAAAATCACATTTTGTTGCTATGCAAAAGAGAACAGCAGGAGAGAGAAATAATAAAATATTCTGGAATATCACCCCCTTAAAAAGGTGAAAGGTAGTTTGAGCCAAACGCACATGCTGAGTCCAAACGATCCCTAGAGAATCAACGATGGTTTTTTTTTGTTTTTTTTCTTGTGTGTGTGTGTGATCATGTAATATTCCACTTCTAAATTTAGGGACTGCGCATCCTCTGAAAATGGCACCTTACTATGACTAATTAGCAATAAAAAAATGTGATTGTCTGCAAGTTTAATTATTTCATCTCCAGGGTTTTGATTAAATTAAAAACTCCTTGCCTGAAGAAAAGAATTAAGAGATGGGGCTATTGTTATTTCTTTATCGAGAATTCTATAGCCGAGATGAAAGGGAAAGATAATGTTATTTATTTATTTTCCTGAACAAAACGGAGCAAAAGCCTGACAATGACGATTTCATTCTGCTTATTGGAGAGTTCTCCATTTTAACTCATTGTTTTCCACAGTTAGTTAAATATCTATTTGTCTAGGTGGATATACGTACATAAAGTGTTCTGTGGGCTTTTGTTACAACATAGAGGCAGTTCACATGCATAAAACCAGTGGTACCTAAATACTAATGGGCTCATTACCCCGAGCGCTATCACTCTGGGTAAATGCTCCTCCAGATTTAATATCACTTTGCGAATCTGGGTAAACCCTGGTAAGGGATTTACCCACTGCGGGATTTAACGACAGCTATTTGCTTGCGTTAAAATCCTGCGCTAAAACTAGCGCAAACGCGATGATATTAATTGTGAGCATCGTTTAGCGGGACTTTAACTCCATATATTTGCCCAGGAGTCTGGATAAATGAGGCCTAAATGTTAGGAAGACATAGGGGCATATTTATAAAAGGTTTATAAATGCCGCCGTTTTCAGCATGGAAAAGACATTCACATATCGCTGCATACCGCCACTGTTACTACTCAATCGTATTATAAAGAGAGTAATTTGTCCGTTCAGAGCAACTAGTTTGGGGTTGTGAAAGCGGTGAACTTAGTGCTGTGTTGTGGGGGGTTGGATGGTGCCGACATGTTGCACTGCGCAAGTGCAAGGTGGGTGCGAAGGGCTGCTGGGAAGGGGGGGGTGTCTAGCAGGGGGGCCTCCCCCACTCCACATTCGGGACCCCGCACACCACCAAGGGCCCTTAAGAGTCTTTTTGGGCTAAAGGGGTCCCACAGTTCGAAATCGGGACCCTCCCCGGCACTTAGAATTCCTAAAAACATGCCCCCATTCGCTCTTAAAAGAACCCTTGTGGCTCTAATAAGCTCAAAACTAGGACCACCCCTTGTCCTAAAAAAAAAAAAATTCTGTTCTGCAATGTCACCACGGACACTACGTCGCCAACGCCGGTCAATATCACAGCCATCACTGATGATACCATTGTCGCCACAAACATCATGAACCCGAACTCTTCTTACATCACTTCACAAGAAGACTTCTGAGTTCCGAGCAGGTTTGCACCTTTTATATAGGATTCCTGAAGGACCAAATCCAATTTAGATTGCAAATGAATGGTTAATAACGATCATATGATTGCTAGGATTGAAATCTTATGTAATCAAAATTGGATGTGGTCCTTTAGCAATCTAATATAAAGAGGTGAAAACCGTGCAAACTCAGAAGTCTCGTCAACGTTAGTGTGGTGGCCACTAGCGGGACCTGCCCCCCCTTCCCAGCAGCCCCTCGCACCCCCCTCAGCGTGAACACACAACGGCAACCCCCCCCACTACCCCCACGACACACCCCATTTCTCAGCAGAGCCTCACACTCACCTCGACCCTACCCCGTGCGCCTAGCATTGCCGCCTCCACACCTCCGCTGCTATCAGCTCGCATGTGTTTTCTCATTTCGCCGCAATACTATATATTAATCTTTTTGCCACTTAAGTACATTATTGCGACGAAGCGAGAAAACACATTCCAGAGCACCAAGATAAAGGTCACGTTAAACCCAAAATATATATTTTATCACTGGATTAACTCTACTTATTGTATCAATTCCAGTAACATGCAACATTCCTCTTTGAAACTCATCCAGCTTTTATTTAAACTATCCAGTGAACCTGTCATCACAACGTCCATTAATGTATTATTACACAGCAATCATATCCCCATGTAAACCTTTTCTTAGTGTACATACCGTAATTGTAACTTATCCAATCTGTATTCATATTTATGTTCTCTTATTCTGTTATTATTTTAGTTGCCCTTTTTGAACATTTTCCATTTCAAGATGTCCTTTTTGTACTCAGGATTCTAAAACTGCACTCTATATTTCAAATGAGGCCTTTTTTTTTGCTAACAAAAAATTAGCCAACATTACTTTTAAAGACAAGCTTTCTACTAAACTAAAGTTGTTTTTACAGTTTACTTTTCCTTTAACTAGTAACTGGAAACTATAATTCTTCCCAACTATCACTGTACATTTTTTTTTGATCATTGTTGGTATGCTGTATGTTGTGTGCAGTTTTGACTGTTTATGGAAAATTCCCTCTCCCAGTGCTGCCACGTAGTGATTACTGAGCATGCTTTCCCTCATAAAAAAGACTGGTCAGATAGAAAGGGGAGTGGTTAAAAGAGGGAGGGGGATACAGATGAGACATAAGTAATTTTTGTACCCGCCCCACACCCCCTGTGCCGTGATCCTATTGGGCGACCTTGGAACAGCTTAACCAACCACCAGGCACCAGACTACAACTCAGACTTCCCCTCCGGTCTGGTGCTCCCTAAACAGGGCGGAGCTTCACTGATTTTTATTTTAAAGTCACAGTAACATATTTGCGGCGATATAACAAGGGTTGGTGCGACTTTGAGACAGGAATTGGAGGGGCTGCAACATTTTTGTAAAAAGAGCTGAACACAAGGGATATACACACTATTGCGTCTCTTCTTTAATACAATGAAGTTTAACGCAAAAGTAAACAACTGAATCTCAACGTGTCGACAGCTTCAAACATATTGCTACATCACCGAGAGGTGGCAGGGATTGATACATGTTCCTGATTGTGAGTTTGTTGTTAAAGTAAGCTCAGATTTTACAAGGAAACTTAGGCAAAAGTGATTTTTTTTTTATTAAGTGCATTGCCATCATTACATACTTTGAGGGGTAACAACATCCTTTTAAGGTCATCATTCAGATATATACATGACATGTATGTTTCGAGAAACAATGGTCTTCTTGTCTTCAAGCAGAATTTTCCAACTGTCATATCAATGCAGTGCGTCAAATGACGTCTTTTTACAAATGGTAAAGAGTACATTTCATTGATAAAAGAATTACACATCATTCAAGCTTCCATTGCTTAGTATAAAACACCAACTAGTGGTAAACTTGGGAATTTCAGCCTTATCTACGTTTCCCGAATAGCACTTGATACTGTAGATCCACTGAATAGGAGCTCCCTTGTGATGGGATAATTTACAATATATATTTATATGTTATGCTTATTTTCTTTATTTAGGATCTATGTAACATACTAGAAACTGGCAATTCACGCTAATATTGTCTGTTACATTAAATGCCTTTGTGGCATTGAGGAAAAAAAAACATAAATCACTTTAATAATAGATTCAATTTAACATCTGGTGATTCTATATTTAAATAAAATAATGCCAACCACGTACCATCTATTGTCAACAGAAAAAAAATATATACACAGGTTTAATATATTCATATAGTTAATATTTGCCCATTATTAAAATGTTGTGTAAATAATAATACTGTATATTCCATGTGAACATTACAAAACCGTCGGATAAGTCGGATTATAGATGCATACAGCTCGGTCTGTTGAAGGGAAAAAAAAAAATTCTGCAACGTAATTAAGTGTTTTCTAACAGCAGCCATTAATTATTTAAAAATACAGAAAGAGAGATTCTGAGAGCCTTTGGAGAAAGCCGCACACTGCCTGTAAAATAAATAGCAAATAAGGATGGCTTCCGCTTGCCGGGAGCTTTTTGTTTAAAAAAAAAAAGAACTTAAAGGGTTAAAGATGGAAAATCACATTTTGTTGCTATGCGAAAAGAGAACAGCAGGAGAGAGAAATAATAAATATATTCTGGAATATCACCCCCTTAAAAAGGTGAAAGGTAGTTTGAGCCAAAACGCACATGCTGACGTCCAAACGATCCCTAGAGAATCAACGATGGTTTTTTTTTTGTTTTTTTTCTTGTGTGTGTGTGTGATCAATGTAATATTCCACTTCTAAATTTAGGGACTGCGCATCCTCTGAAAATGGCACCTTACTATGACTAATTAGCAATAAAAAAATGTGATTGTCTGCAAGTTTAATTATTTCATCTCCAGGGTTTTGATTAAATTAAAAACTCCTTGCCTGAAGAAAAGAATTAAGAGATGGGGCTATTGTTATTTCTTTATCGAGAATTCTATAGCCGAGATGAAAGGGAAAGATAATGTTTATTTATTTATTTGTTCCTGAACAAAACGGATGCAAAAGCCTGACAATGACGATTTCATTCTGCTTATTGGAGAGTTCTCCATTTTAACTCATTGTTTTCCACAGTTAGTTAAATATCTATTTGTCTAGGTGGATATGCGTACATAAAGTGTTCTGTGGGCTTTTTGTTACAATCATAGAGGCAGTTCACATGCATAAAACCAGTGGTACCTAAATACTAATGGGCTCATTTACCCAGAGCTGCTATCACTCTGGGTAAATGCTCCTTCCACGATTTAATATCACTTTTGCGAATCTGGGTAAACCCTGGTAAGGGATTTACCCACTGCGGGATTTTAACGACAGCTATTTGCTTGCGTTAAAATCCTGCGCTAAAACTAGCGCAAACGCGATATTAAATTGTGAGCATCGTTTAGCGTGACTTTAACTCCATATATTTGCCCAGCGAGTCTGGATAAATGAGGCCCTAAATGTTAGGAAGACATAGGGGCATATTTATAAAAGGTTTATAAATGCCGCCGTTTTCAGCATGGAAAGACATTGACGCAGCAATCGCCGCTTCACATATCGCTGCATACCGCCACTGTTACTACTCAATCGTATTTATAAAGAGAGTAATTTCGTCCGATTCAGAGCAACTAGTTTGGGGTTGTGGAAGCGGCTGAACTTAGTGCTGTGTTGTGGGGGGGTTGGATGGTGCCGACATGTTGCACTGCGCAAGTGCAAGGTGGGGTGCGAAGGGCTGCTGGGAAGGGGGGGTGTCTAGCAGGGGGGCCTCCCCCACCTCCACATTCAGGGACCCCGCACACCACCAAGGGCCCTTAAAAGAGTCTTTTGGGGCTAAAGGGGTCCCACAGTTCGAAATCGGGACCCACCTCCCTGGCACTTAGAATTCCTAAAAAACATGCCCCCCATTCGCTCTTAAAAGAACCCTTGTGGCTCTAATAAGCTCAAAACTAGGACCACCCCTTGTCCTAAAAAAAAAAAAAATTCTGTTCTGCAATGTCACCACGGACACTACGTCGCCAACGCCGGTCAATATCACAGCCATCACTGATGATACCATTGTCGCCACAAACATCATGAACCCGAACTCTTCTTACATCACTTCACAAGAAGACTTCTGAGTTCCGAGCAGGTTTGCACCTCTTTATATAGGATTCCTGAAGGACCAAATCCAATTTAGATTGCAAATGAATGGTTAATAACTGATCATATGATTGCTAGGATTGAAATCTTATGTAATCAAAATTGGATGTGGTCCTTTAGCAATCTAATATAAAGAGGTGAAAACCAGTGCAGAACTCAGAAGTCTCTGCAACGTTAGTGTCGGTGGCCACTAGCGGGACATGCCCCCCCTTCCCAGCAGCCCCTCGCACCCCCCTCAGCGTGAACACACAACGGCAACCCCCACCACTACCCCCACGACACACCCCATTTCTCAGCAGAGCCTCACACCTCACCTCGACCCCTACCCCGTGCGCCACTAGCATTGCCGCCTCCACACCTCCGCTGCTATCAGCGCTGCCAGTTTTCTCATTTCGCCGCAATACTATATATTAATCTTTTTGCCACATTAAGTACATTATTGCGACGAAGCGAGAAAACACTATCCAGAGCACCAAGATTAAAGGTCACGTTAAACCCAAAATATATATTTTATCACTGGATTAACTCTACTTATTGTATCAATACCAGTAACATGCAACATTCCTCTTTTAGAAACTCATCCAGCTTTTTATTTAAACTATCCAGTGAACCTGTCATCACAACGTCCATTAATGTATTTATACACAGCAATCATATCCCCATGTAAACCTTTTCTCTAGTGTACATACAGTAATTGTAACTTATCCAATCTGTATTCATATTTATGTTCCTCTATTCTGTTTATTATTTTAGTTGCCCTTTTCTGAACATTTTCCATTTCAAAGATGTCCTTTTTGTACTCAGGATTCTAAAACTGCACTCTATATTTCAAATGAGGCCTTACCAATGCTTTGTAAAGAGGGAGAATAACATTTTCCTCCCTTGAATCCATACCTCTTTTTATATAAGACAATACCATGCTGGCTCTAGCTGTTTCTCCTTGGCACTGTTTGCTATAGTACCTTTAAGTTTGTTATCCACCAAAACTCCAAGATCCTTTCCCAAGAGATTCACTTAGCACAAAGCCGTTTATAGTATAAGCAGCACAAGGATAATGCATCACTTTACATTTATCAACATTTATTCTCTTTCATAGTAACATTTTTCCCTCTAAAATCTTTAAAAGGACTGGGGAGCTGCTACTATCACCTGGGTCCTTTTTGAGCACTGCACCTTTCTGTGATTAAAGCAGCAGGGGAAGATGGTTTCTGCATCCATTAGTTCACCTTGTTGTCATTAGAGATGGACTACAACTCGAACCCGAGTTCAAGCCGAACTATTCGAATTTGAACGAATTAGGACTTCACGAACTATCCGGGACCCGGATTTTCGATATTTTCGGACTTTCGATAAAAATCAAATGTTCGACCATTTGAATGTGCGAGTAAAATGTCTATTATACTATTATACCTATACCTATAGATACCATGTCCATGGTATCTAGGCGCGAACGTGAGCATCGAATCTGCGAGTAAAATGTCCATGGTATCTTGACGCGAACATCGAATCTACGAGTAGTGTCCATTAAAGCCTATATGTGAGCATCGAATCTGCGAGTAAAATGTACATGGTACCTAGGCGTGAACAAGCTCGAAAATAGCGCGATTAAGAGTAAAATTGATTTTACTAATTTCCTGGATATTTGAACATGTTCCCCAGACCATTTCCCAGGTCCCGCAGCCATTTACATTAAGTTACCATTGATATTTTAATCGTATTTCATTAGAACTTTTCGAACTATTTGACTCCCATTGACTTTAATGGGTCCGTTTTCGAACCCATAGTTCGAATGTCGAAAATGGACTGAACTTTCAAAAATTAGGCCATCTCTAGTTGTCATTCGCAGTAAAGACAAAGGCTGTAACTTGATCTAGATGACATCTGCTCCCTAGTAGAAATGGGCGAACTTCCTAAGGTTCAATTTGTTTTCCAATTCTCAAACTTCAGTAAAAGTTCGATTGTTCCAAAATGGACCCATTAAAGTCAATGTGAACAAATAGTTTGAAGAGTTCGGATAAAATTAAGGTGAAAATAGCAATGGTAACTTACTGTAAATGGTCTGGGGAATAAGTACAAATAACCAAAACTTGTTTAAACACTAACTTTCCTCACAATCAAGCTATTTTCAAGCTTTCGAAAGGGTTAATGAAATTAAAGGCCATATTTGAGGGTTATCGGCAAATTCGAGGGATACTGAGTGACGCATTCTAGGGTTATGGAGCGCTAAATCCAGGGTTATCAATTCAAAAATTTGCGAGTTCGTAGTAAGAAAGTTGGAAGAGACCGAAAAAAGTCAGAGTTTGTACAAACTCATAAAATCCATCTTGAACTCTGTGTCGAGTTCTAGTGCATCCCAATTTCCTAGTTCCTTTTGGAGATTTTTAAAGGAGAGATCTCAATAAGACAAATAAATAATAATAATAATAAACAATAAGACATAAAATCCATACAATTTTCCCTGGAGCATGACATCTATCTGTTTTTTTTACATCATTCCCCCACATTATCAGTGACCAGGCACATGCTCACTAGAGATGTCCAAAACTAACCCATTATAGTCTATGGGAGACTAATAGTTTGGAAAGTTTGGGTGAATAACAGTTAAAATAAAAATGTTAACTTATTGTATATGGCTGTGGCACCTGGGTAATGGTCTGGGGAACATGCACCTGTCACCAAAACTTGTTTGAACACTTCCTTCCCCACAAGTGGGCAATTGTCAGGGTTTCCGCAAGCTACATTCGATGGTTACGGACAATTCGAGGGTTACCGAACGCTACATTCGTGGGTTTCCAAAATAGACAGCTACATTCGAGGGTTACCGAAATAGACAGCTACATTCGAGGGTTACCGAAATAGACAGCTACATTTGAGGGTTAATGAAAACAGCAGCTACATTCAAGGGTTACCGAACCCTATTGTTACCGAAAAATACATTTGAGGGTTACTGAAATCCGCATCTACATTCAAGGGTTACCAAAAACTAACGCCAAATTTGAGGGTTACCGAATAATACATTCGAGGGTTACCAAAATTGGCAGCTGTATTGGAGAATTACCAAAAACGTACGCTAAATACAAGGGTTACCGAAAACGTACACTAAATTTGAGGGTTACCGAACAATACAAGGATTACCAAAATCGGCAGCTACATTGGCCTCCTTGCATAGAGCAGTCACCTCTATCCTACCCCACTGCTATCGAGGTTGTCAGATAGCCACAGATCAATTCCATAGCTAGAGGCAGTGCAGGGATGTTTGGGCAGAGTTTCGTGTATGCAAGCAACTTATCAGTGACTTATCCGTATGCAAGCAACTTATCAGTGACTTATCCTACCTACCATTGCATTGTCCTGGAAGCTTTACCAAGCATGCCTGCATATTAATAGTAATCACATGTGGTATAACGAGAAGCCTTACGCTCTTGAAAAGGAGGCACAGGGACAAAAACTGAACTAATAAATAGACTGGTGGGACAAAAACTGAACTATTAAATAGACTGGTGGGTTAACGCAGGCAAGTAAAAGGCTGGACTAAAACATGTGACATGTTTAAAATGCTGAGGGCTGCAATAATGTTCTTACACATACAGTATGTGTGTGTGTGTGTGGGGGGGGGGGCTTAATGCTGGTTGCTATTATAATCTCCTCTTAAACAACTGAGGGGCCAACTACTAATACTTTATACTAAAAGACAGTGGTAAAACCAGAGGACCCTGGACCCACTGCAGAACCCTGAATAGCTGTTAGGTGGAATGGAAAGAAATCCTAATACTAACTGAATGATACAGGAGAAGGGCAGGGGGTGGTGGGATGAGATGGTGGGGCCCTGCTGAGAGGGGGTGGTGGTGTCAGGGGGAAAATCCCCGAACGGCCGGAGAATCAATCCGACAATCCGGTCGGACGTTCGGGGGACCCGCAGCTCGAAACTGGGACCCCCTCCTGGTTCCCTACAAGGGTGTGTACTTAAGCTGAACTGCAGTAACCTAGTAAAAAGCTAATATGTGATTGGTTGCTGCAAATTAATGGCATAAGCAATCTTTTACACGTATTATTACATAAGCCTAATCGTTTTTGTTGATCCAGGGATCCTTTTCGATTGTCAGAATGAAGATTTTTTTTTTTTTGCCTTACCCGGGATCAACAGTTAGACAGGCATTTTGGTTAGTAGAGCTGGACCCAAATCCAAAATTTTAAATTGAATTTGTATATACTAAATTACAAGAAATGTAGAAATTTTCATAAAATACTACACAGAATGCCAAAACATGAATGTTTTTTTTTTTAAAAAAGATTTTGGTCATTGTTACGTGTTCCATAGATTATTTCCCAGGTCCCTGAGAAGAGATGGCTAAACTTACTGAAGTCTGGTTTGTTTTCAAACTTCAGTAAAAGTTTGGAAACAAACCCATTAAAGCCAATGGGAGAAAATAGCTTGAAAAGTTTAATTACAAATGAAATATCAATGGTAACTTACTGTGTACGAATGGCCATTTCGGACAAAACAGCCACTCGTTCGGAGATCCGCCCGGCAGATCTGGCAACAATCCCCGAAGGAACAGCCATTTCGGACGATAAAGCCGTTTGTACGAACCTTTAGTAAAGACACAAAAGTGGATTGTCCAGAAAGATAGAAATGAAAGCCACACTAGTGTTTAATATAAGCAAGAGAATTGCCTCAGGCACTACAAGTAGCCCTAGGGGGGTCTACATATTTCTGCTTTGCTGCCTGATAATGAAGCTTGAAATTGAAGAGATACTGTCAATCCAGTAAAAGATATCACAGCCCTGCCTTAAAGGGAATGCAGTCAGTGCTACCCACACGCCTGTGTTTGAACTACCCAATAGGTTTTACAGAAATTTAGCTTCTAGTGCCCAGTTACTATAAACTGCATAATCAGACTGTAATGCTGTGCACTGGCTGTAATGGACCAGGAACCTTTACCCATGGTGATCCTTCCATTCCCGATAAGGTTATCTGCTCCCTGCAAAAGAAAACAAATGGGTCAATTTTACTGGGTTTATGTTGTGGTCATAAACAGACATTTATTTTTGGTAGTTTTCAGCTGTGCTATTAAAATAACAGGGATGCATTTTTAATTATGTCACAGTATTTTCCATTGTTGATAAAGGTGCGGTACAGCAATTTTGATATCCTTTATAAATATGTCCCTAAATATGTAGCCTTCAAAGCCACAAATATACCTAATAACATATCCTACCCACAATGCCTGCCTAACAAAACATAGTATAGGAGGTTGGATAAAGAAAATGGGCCATATTTCTAAATCTATCCCTAATACTGTTTAATTATTCAGGTCATTCTATTGACTTTTCTATCTGTTACTCCAACCATTGTCTGCCTACTTGGGTCATTGGGATTAAGATGAAAATTCCAAACTGGACTGATAAAAGACCAGCCACACATTATGTAGAAAACCAACTGCCCATATGGTTCTAAAATTTAGTTTCAGAAAGAACTAAAAGAACATGCCACGAAGAACTGACAAAGTAGAGTTATATGATGGCAGCCTCTGTCTAAACTGATGGGTGAAAGACCATTTTGTCATCTGACTTTTCTATTAACTTAACCAGTGGGGTGGCAGGTTCTTTATAATGCTCGCCTACCCTACAGGTTTGATAGATTCAACTATCAATCACCAAGTTGTAGATCAAAAATCGCCTGTTCATGATTTCATGCTAATGTTGGGAGAGCTTTTTAAGTTGAGTTCCTAGATCTAGTGTATGGGTAACTCAACCCTTCTAGGGTACAGATAAAGAGTTAGACGCATGGTCCCACCTTAAGACTTGCTAGAAGCAACTTGATCTCATTGTATTATTTCTAAGAAATCTAGCTAAACTAAATTTATAGACCACTGCAAACACCGATATATATAGGGTCTAATAAAATTGATGGCCCATAAGATTCCTCACACCCTTTTTCTCATTAATATAAGAATGGGAGTTAAAGGAGCTATGTCCTTATGCAACAACTAGAGATGTTCGAAACTGATGAGTTTCGTCCCGTTTTCGAATTTTCTAATTAAAACGGACCCATAAAAGTCTATCGGAGAAAAAAATTCAAAAGTTTCTATCAATTTGAAGGGTGAAATAGTAATAGTAGGTTACTGTAAATATCACAGGGACCTGGGGAATGGTCTGGGGAACCCGTAAATATAAGTAAAATTCATTTAAAATCTATCTTTCCTCACAATCGGGCTGTTTTCGAGCTTCCGCTGGCTATTTTCGAGGGTTACCGAAATCGAACATTACTTTCGAGGGTTACCGATATCACAAATTCGAGGGTTACCGAAATCAGCTTGTACATTCGAGGGTTGGCGAAATCGGCACATACATTCGAGGGTTACCGTAATCATCTACTTTCGATTTCGATAATCATCTACTTTCGATTTCGATAATCATCTACTTTCGATTTCGATAATCATCTACTTTCGATTTCGATAATTATCGAAATCGGAAAATTCGAGTTTCGAAAAATCCGGGAGTTCCGAAAGTTTCGTCGGGACTTCGAAACCGCTGGATTCGATTCTATTAGAACCCAAAGTACATCCCTAGCAACAACCTCCTGCACAATGCTGAAAACAACAAAAGAAGGTAGAGACCGGACCAGAATTGCAGGTTGTAGTGGTGCTTTAATAGCAGAAGGTACATGACATGTTTCGGGTCCAAACACCCTTTCACACGTTAGATAAAGGGTGTTTGGACCCGAAACATGTTGTGGACCTTCTGCTATTAAATCACCACTGCAACACTGCAACCTGCAATTCTGGTCCGGTCTCCACCTTCTTTTGTTGTTTTCAGCATTTATGTGCTCCTGGACAGAAGCACCTAAGAGCCCTTGGACCTGCCGTTTGGTATCACACCAGGAACTATATTTATATTTGGTGGTACTTCTCCTGCACAATGCACTATACATGCCACTGATTTCCTATACTTCCCTGAACTCTTGGGCTACATCTTACGCAGCTAAATAAAAAATGGGTTAGGCCAGGTACCCGAGGACCATTATTATTTTTCTGATTCCTTGCCTAATATTTTGGTTGGATGTCCTTGGGTTGGTTATGACTCCAGCAGCTGGCCAATTATTCGGGCCTGAGAATCTTTATTAAAATATAATTTTAATAGGTTGGAACACAAACATACACTGAGGTTAAGGCCCCACTGCACCACTCCAAAATTTGTGTCTGTTTTTTGGAGCTGTAGGATGAACAATTTCACTCGTTAGCTCATGCACGTTTGCTTTTTTTATTTAAATTCAGTTAAATGATGGTGCATGCAATGCACATCAAAAATGGTGATCGCATGCAATGTTAAAATGCAGCAGAGCGCATATACTGTAGTGTATGTAGTGTCTAGGCGATGCACAAAACTGATGCAATCCCATAGTGTGGCCTAGCCCTCAAATAAAATGATTCCCCCCTTCCCCCTTTGCTAAAGGTAGTGCACCACCATAGACTTTCTGTTGTATGGGGTAACTGGCACCCTGAGACTTTTTTCTGCCTCCTGGACTCCCTCTTGTGTGTTATAAGCTATACTATAAGATAAGATGCAGTCACACTCCAATGCAAATGTGAATTTATTATCAACCACACATCAAATCACAATGTTTCGAGGGTCAAGGCCCTCTTCATCAGGTGATGGATCACAAAAAAGGGGGTGTGTTGGGAGGAGAGGCATGGAAGTGCTGCAGGATCGAAGTTTGGTAAGTATTGTGATCTCAGCTTAGGGGACAATATGGGAGCAAGTGCTTCTGTCTCCATTAGAATTTTACATTTGATTCAAGAAGGAACATTTTGGGGGTTTAGTGTCCATTTGCCAGTTGCTGGAGAACTGGAGGGATGTCTGTAATACAAGATGGTGAACTGGAGGGCTAACTTATATTCCACACAGAGACTGGTAATACATGTGCCACACAGAGACTGGTATTGTATGATCCAAACAGAGAATGGTAATCTATGTGCCACACATAATGGATCCTTTGCAATCTGGATTCCGTCCTGCGTATTCCACCGAGACCACCCTGTGTAAGGTTGTGAATGATCTGCAGGTAAGTATCTCCAAGGCCAATGGTAACTTTTCTATTCTTATCCTTCTTGACCTCTCCTCTGCTTTCAACACAGTCAATCATTCCCTTCTAATGCAGATACTTCACTCTTTGGGCATTCGCAATGAAGTGGCATCCTGGTTTCTATCCTATCTCTCTGACCGAACTTACTCTGTTACTAATAACACCTGTTCTCCGGTTCCTCTTAGTGTGGGGGTGCCCCAGGGGTCTGTTCTTGGACCCTTATTGTTCTCCCTCTATACTATTTCCTTGGGAGATGTCATTAGCTCTTTTGGCTTCAAGTATCATTTATATGCAGACGGTACACAAATCTACTTGTCCACACCTACGCTAACTTCTGACATC
Organism: Hymenochirus boettgeri; assembly: GCA_019447015.1. Taxonomy (NCBI): domain Eukaryota; kingdom Metazoa; phylum Chordata; class Amphibia; order Anura; family Pipidae; genus Hymenochirus; species Hymenochirus boettgeri. Next base: position 31,436,808 of record CM033472.1, on the reverse strand, counting down.
CAATCACGTGTCTCCGATTTCCTCCTTGCCATCTCCACCTGGATGTGGCGACGCTACCTCAAACTGAATCTTTCTAAAACTGAACTGATTATTTTCCCACCTAAACCTGGCCCCGTCCCATCTTTCTCTATTTCTGTTGATAATACCTCCATTTTCCCCATCCAATCGGCTCACTGCCTAGGGTTAATTATTGACTTCTCTCTTTCCTTTTCTAACCACATTAACTATGTTTCTAAAACCTGCCGCTTTTTTCCTTTGCAATATAGTGAAAATCCGAAGGTTCCTTTCTCTCCCAACCACCGCAGTGCTTATGCATGCTCTCATCCTGTCACGCCTGGACTATTGCAACCTACTACTTTCTGGTTTTCCTGCTTTCACCTCTCTCCCCTTCAGTCTATACTAAAATCTACTACATGTATTGTTCCTCTCTCTTATAAACAGGATCCCAAATCTCCTCTGTACCAGACAACAACCTGGCTCCCTGTTAAACAGCGCAATAAAATCCTTCTCCTAACATTTAAATCCCTTCACTCTGCTGCACCTCCTTATGTTTCTTCTCTAGTGTCCCCATATGTTCCTGCCCGCACCCTTTGATCATCACAGAACCAGCTCCTGTACAGACCCCCTACTCATACAGCTTCCTCTCACCTTAAACCTTTCTGTGGTGGCTCCCATCCTCTGGCATTCAATTCCCCTCTTTATCAAGAAAACTCAATTAGCAGGTTTAAATCTAGCCTTACATCTTACCCATCTGGTAACCAGCACAGTATATGATATCTATATATCTATATATGATAAATCTACAATGCAGTGCGTTCAATGAGTCTTTTTACAAAGGTAAAGAGTACATTTCATTGATAAAAGATTACACATCATTCAAGCTTCCATTGCTTAGTATAAAACACCAACTAGTGGAAACTTGGGAATTCAGCCTTATTCTACGTTTCCCGAATAGCATTGATACTGTAGATCCACTGAATAGGAGCTCCTTGTGATGGGATAATTTACAATATATATTTATATGTTCTGTATTTTCTTTATTAGGATCTATGTAACATACTAGAAAACTGGCATACGCTATATTGTCTGTTACATTAAATGCCTTTGTGGCATTGAGGAAAAAAACACATAAATCACTTTAATAATAGATTCAATTTAACATCTGGTGATTCTATATTTAAATAAAAATAATGCCCAACACCGTACCATCTATGTCAACAGAAAACAAAAATATATACAAGGTTTAAATATTCATATATAATATTTGCCCATATTAAATGTTGTGTAAATAATAATGACTGTATATTCCATGTGAACATTACAAAACCGTCGGATAAGTCGGATTATAGATGCATACAGCGGTCTGTTGAAGGGAAAAAAAAAATTCTGCAACGTATAAGTGTTTTCTAACAGCAGACCATTAATTATTAAAAATACAGAAAGAGAGATTCTGGAAGCCTTTGGAGAAAGCCGCACACTGCCTGTAAAATAAAATAGCAAATAAGGATGGCTTCGCTTGCCGGGAGCTTTTTGTTTAAAAAAAAAGAACTTAAAGGGTTAAAGATGGAAAATCACATTTTGTTGCTATGCGAAAAGAGACAGCAGGAGAGAGAGAATAATAAATATATTCTGGAATATCACCCCCTTAAAAAGGTGAAAGGTAGTTTGAGACAAAACGCACATGCTGACGTCCAACGATCCCTAGAGAATCAACGATGGTTTTTTTTTTGTTTTTTTCTTGTGTTGGTGTGATCAATGTAATATTCCACTTCTAAATTTAGGACTGCGCATCCTCTGAAATGGCACCTTACTATGACTAATTAGCAATAAAAAAATGTGATTGCTGCAAGTTTAATTATTCATCTCCAGGGTTTTGATTAAATTAAAAACTCCTGCCTGAGAAAAGAATTAAGAGATGGGGCTATTGTATTTCTTTATCGAGAATTCTATAGCCGAGATGAAAGGGAAAGATAATGTTTATTTATTTATTTGTTCCTGAACAAAACGGATGCAAAAGCCTGACAATGACGATTTCATTCTGCTTATTGGAGAGTTCTCCATTTTAAATCATTGTTTTCCACAGTTAGTTAAATATCTATTTGTCTAGGTGGGATATGCGTACATAAAGTGTTCTGTGGGCTTTTTGTTACAATCATAGAGGCAGTTCACATGCATAAAAACCAGTGGTACCTAAATACTAATGGGCTCATTTACCCAGAGCTGCTATCACTCTGGGTAAATGCTCCTTCCACGATTTATATCACTTTGCGAATCTGGGTAACCCTGGTAAGGGATTTACCCACTGGGGATTTTAACGACAGCTATTTGCTGCGTTAAAATCCTGCGCTAAAACTAGCGCAAACGCGATATTAAATGTTGAGCATCGTTTAGCGTGACTTTATCCATATATTTGCCCAGGAGTCTGGATAAATGAGGCCCTAAATGTTAGGAAGACATAGGGGCATATTTATAAAAGGTTTATAAATGCCGCCGTTTTCAGCATGGAAAGACATTGACGCAGCAATCGCCGCTTCACATATCGTGCATACCGCCACTGTTACTACTCAATCGTATTTATAAAGGAGTAATTTCGTCCGATTCAGAGCAACTATGTTGGGGTGTTGGAAGCGGTGAACTTAGTGCTGTGTTGTGGGGGGGTTGGATGGTGCCGACCTGTTGCACTGCGCAAGTGCAAGGTGGGGTGCGAAGGGCTGCTGGGAAGGGGGGGTCTAGCAGGGGGGCCTCCCCCACCTCCACATCAGGGACCCCGCACACCACCAAGGCCCTTAAAAGAGTCTTTTGGGCTAAAGGGGTCCCACAGTTCGAAATCGGGACCCACCTCCTGGCACTAGAATTCCTAAAAAACATGCCCCCATTCGCTCTTAAAAGAACCCTTGTGGCTCTAATAAGCTCAAAAACTAGGACCACCCCTTGTCCTAAAAAAAAAAAAATTCTGTTCTGCAATGTCCACCACGGACACTACGTCGCCAACGCGGTCAATATCACAGCCATCACTGATGAACCATTGTCGCCAAACATCATGAAACCGAACTCTTCTTACATCACTTCACAAGAAGACTTCTGAGTTCCGAGCAGGTTTGCACCTCTTTATATAGGATTCCTGAAGGACCAAATCCAATTAGATTGCAAATGAATGGTTAATAACTGATCATATGATTGCTAGGATTGAAATCTTATGTAATCAAAATTGGATGTGGTCCTTTAGCAATCAATATAAAGAGGTGAAAACCAGTGCAGACTCAGAAGTCTCTGCACGTAGTGTCGGTGGCCACTAGCGGAATGCCCCCCCTTCCCGCAGCCCCTCGCACCCCCCTCAGCGTGAACACACAACGGCAACCCCCACCACTACCCCCACGACACACCCCATTTAGCAGAGCCTCACACCCTACACTCGACCCTACCCCGTGCGCCAGCATTGCCGCCTCCACACTCCGCGCTATCACGCTGATTTTCTCATTTCGCCGCAATATATATATTAATCTTTTGCCCATTAAGTACATTATTGCACGAGCGTACGAAAGTACATGCATATTCACCATATGACACCAAGATTAAAGGTCACGTTAAACCCAAATATATATTTATCACTGGATTAACTCTACTATTGTATCAATACCAGTAACATGCAACATTCCTCTTTAGAAACTCATCCAGCTTTTATTAAACTATCCGTGAACCTGTCATCACACGTCCATAATTATTTATACACAGCAATCAATCCCCAGTAAACCTTTCTCTAGTGTACATACAGTAATTGTAACTTATCCATATGTATTCATATTTATGTTCCTCTATTCTGTTTATATTTTAGTTGCCCTTTTCTGAACATTTTCCATTTTCAAGATGTCCTTTTGTACTCAGGATTCTAAACTGCACTCTATATTCAAATGAGGCCTTAGCAATGCTTTGTAAAGAGGGAGAATAACATTTTCCTCCCTTGAATCCATACCTTTTTTAACAAGACAATACCATGCTGGCTCTAGCTGTTTCTCCTTGGCACTGTTTGCTATAGTACCTTTAAGTTTGTTATCCACCAAAACTCCAAGATCCTTTCCCAAGAGATTCACTTAGCACAAAGCCGTTTATAGTATAAGCAGCACAAGGATAATGCATCACTTACATTTATCAACATTTATTCTCTTTCATAGTAACATTTTTCCCTCTAAAATCTTTAAAAGGACTGGGGAGCTGCTACTATCACCTGGGTCCTTTGAGCACTGCACCTTTCTGTGAATAAGCAGCAGGGGAAGATGGTTTCTGCATCCATTAGTTCACCTTGTTGTCATTAGAGATGGACTACAACTCGAACCCGAGTTCAAGCCGAACTATTCGAATTTGAACGAATTAGGACTTCACGAACTATCCGGACCCGGATTTTCGATATTTTCGGACTTTCGATAAAAATCAATGTTCGACCCATTTGAATGTGGAGTAAAATGTCTATTATACTATTATACCTATACCTATAGATACCATGTCCATGGTATCTAGGCGCGAACGTGAGCATCGAATCTGCGAGTAAAATGTCCATGGTATCTAGGCGCGAACATCGAATCTACGAGTAGTGTCCATTAAAGCCTATATGCGAGCATCGAATCTGCGAGAAAATGTCCCTGGTATCTAGGCGCGAACATCGAATCTACGAGTATTGTCCATTAAAGCCTATATGCGAGATCGAATGCGAGTAAAAGTCCATGGTATCTAGGCGCGAACATCGAATCTACGAGTAGTGTCCATTAAAGCCTATATGCGAGCATCGAATCCGCGAGTAAAATGTACATGGTACCTAGGCACGAACGTCGAATCTACGAGTAAAGTGTCCATTAAAGCCTATATGCGAGCATCGAATCCGCGAGTAAAATGTACATGGTACCTAGGCGTGAACAAGCTCGAAAATAGCATATTTCATTAGAACTTTTCGAACTATTTGACTCCCATTGACTTTAATGGGTCCGTTTTCGAACCCATAGTTCGAATGTCGAAAACGGACTGAACTTTCGAAAATTAGGCCATCTCTAGTTGTCATTCGCAGTAAAGACAAAGGCTGTAACTTGATCTAGATGAATCTGCTCCCCTAGTAGAATGGTGCGGAACTTCCTAAGGTTCAATTTGTTTTCCAATTCTCAAACTTCAGTAAAAGTTCGATTGTTCCAAAATGGACCCATTAAGTCATGTGAACAAATAGTTTGAGAGTTGGATAAAATTAAGGTGAAAATAGCAATGGTAACTTACTGTAAATGGTTGGGGAATAAGTACAAATAACCAAAACTTGTTTAAAACACTAACTTTCCTCACAATCAAGCATTTTCAAGCTTTCGAAAGGGTTAATGAAATTAAAGGCCATATTTGAGGGTATCGGCAAATCGAGGGATACTGAGTGACGCATTCTAGGGTTATGGAGCGCTAAATCCAGGGTTATCAATTCAAAAATTTGCGAGTTCGTAGTAAGAAAGTTGGAAGAGACCGAAAAAAGTCAGAGTTTGTACAAACTCAATAAAATCCATCTTGAACTCTGTGTCGGTTTCTAGTGCATCCCAATTTCCTAGTCCTTTGGAGATTTTTAAAGGAGAGATCTCAATAGACAAATAAATAATAATAAAATAAACAATAAGACATAAAATCCATACAATTTTCCCTGGAGCATGACATCTACTGTTTTTTTTACATCATCCCCCACATTATCAGTGACCAGGCACATGCTCACTAGAGATGTCCAAAACTAACCCATTATAGTCTATGGGAGACTAATAGTTGGAAGTTTGGGTGAATAACAGTTAAAATAAAAATGTTAACTTATTGTATATGGCTGTGGCACTGGGTAATGGTCTGGGGAACATGACACTGTCACCAAAACTTGTTTGAACACTTCCTCCCCACAAGTGGGCAATTGTCAGGGTTTCCGCAAGCTACATTCGATGGTTACGGACAATTCGAGGTTACCGAACGCTACATTCGTGGGTTTCCAAAATAGACAGCTACATTCGAGGGTTACCGAAATAGACAGCTACATTCGAGGGTTTTCCGAAATAGACAGCTACATTTGAGGGTTAATGAAAACAGCAGCTACATTCAAGGGTTACCGAACCCTATTGTTACCGAAAAATACATTTGAGGGTTACTGAAATCCGCATCTACATTCAAGGGTTACCAAAAACTAACGCCAAATTTGAGGGTTACCGAATAATCACGAGGGTTACCAAAATTGGCAGCTGTATTGGAGAATTACCAAAAACGTACGCTAAATACAAGGGTTACCGAAAACGTACACTAAATTTGAGGGTTACCGAACAATACAAGGATTACCAAAATCGGCAGCTACATTGGCCTCCTTGCATAGAGCAGTCACCTCTACTACCCACTGCTATCGAGGTTGTCAGATAGCCACAGATCAATTCCATAGCTAGAGGCAGTGCAGGGATGTTTGGGCAGAGTTTTCGTGTATGCAAGCAACTATCAGTGACTTATCCGTATGCAAGCAACATCAGTGACTTATCCTACCTACCATTGCATTGTCCTGGAAGCTTTACCAAGCATGCCTGCATATAATAGTAATCACATGTGGTATAACGAGAAGCCTTACGCTCTTGAAAAGGAGGCCAGGGACAAAAACGAACTAATAAATAGACTGGTGGGACAAAAACTGAACTATTAAATAGACTGGTGGGTAACGCAGGCAAGTAAAAGGCTGGACAAAACATGTGACAGTTTAAAATGTGGGGGCTGCATAATGTTCTTACACATACAGTATGTGTGTGTGGGGGGGGGGGGGGGCTTAATGCTGGTTGTCTTATAATACCTCTTAAACAACTGAGGGGCCAACTACTAATACTTTATACTAAAAGACAGTGGTAAAACCAGAGGACCCTGGACCCACTGCAGAACCTGAATAGCTGTTAGGTGGAATGGAAAGAAATCCTAAAATAACTGAATGATACAGGAGAAGGGCAGGGGTGGGTGGGATGAGATGGTGGGGCCCTGCTGAGAGGGGGTGGTGGTGTCAGGGGGAAAACCCGAACGGCCGGAGAATCAATCCGACAATCCGTCGGACGTTGGGGGACCCGCAGCTCGAAACTGGGACCCCCTCCTGGTTCCCTACAAGGGTGTGTACTAAGCTGAACTGCAGTAAACTAGTAAAAAGCTAATATGTGATTGGGTGCTGCAAATAATGGCATAAGCAATCTTTACACGTATTATTACATAAGCCAATCGTTTTTGTTGATCCAGGGATCCTTTTCGATTGTCAGAATGAAGATTTTTTTTTTTTTTGCCTTACCCGGGATCAACAGTTAGACAGGCATTTTGGTTAGTAGAGAGCTGGACCAAATCCAAAATTTTAAATTGGATTTGTATATACTAAATTACAAGAAATGTAGAAATTTTCATAAAATACTACACAGAATGCCAAACATGAATGGTTTTTTTTTTAAAAAAGATTTGGTCATTGTTAGTGTTCCATAGATTTTCCCAGGTCCCTGAGAAGAGATGGCTAAACTTACTGAAGTCTGGTTTGTTTTCAAACTTCAGTAAAAGTTTGGAAACAAACCCATTAAAGCCAATGGGAGAAAATAGCTTGAAAAGTTTAATTACCATGAAATATCAATGGTAACTTACTGTGTACGAATGGCCATTTCGGACAAAACAGCCAATCGTTCGGGATCCGCCCGGCAGATTGGCAACAATCCCCGAAGGAACAGCCATTTCGGACGATAAAGCCATTTGTACGAACCTTTAGTAAAGACACAAAAGTGGATTGTCCAGAAAGATAGAAATGAAAGCCACACTAGTGTTATATAAGCAAGAGAATTGCCTCAGGCACTACAAGTAGCCCTAGGGGGGTCTACATATTTCTGCTTTGCTGCCTGATAATGAAGCTTGAAATTGAAGAGATACTGTCAATCCAGTAAAAGAAATCACAGCCCGCCTTAAAGGGAATGCAGTCAGTGCTACCCACACGCCTGTGTTTGAACTACCCAATAGGTTTACAGAAATTAGCTTCTAGTGCCCAGTACTATAAACTGCATAATCAGCTGTAATGCTGTGCACTGGTGGTAATGGACCAGGAACCTTACCCATGGTGATCCTTCCATTCCCGATAAGGTTATCTGCTCCCTGCAAAAGAAAACAAATGGGTCAATTTTACTGGGTTTATGTTGTGGTCATAAACAGACATTATTTTGGTAGTTTTCAGCTGTGCTATTAAAATAACAGGGATGCATTTTTAATATGTCACAGTATTTTCCATTTGTGATAAAGGTGCGGTACAGCAATTTTGATATCCTTATAAATATGTCCCTAAAAATGTAGCCTTCAAAGCCACAAATATCCTAATAACAATCCTACCCACAATGCTGCCTAACAAAACATAGTATAGGAGGTTGGATAAAGAAAATGGGCCATATTTCTAAATCTATCCCTAATACTGTTTAATTATTCAGGTCATTCTATTGACTTTTCTATCTGTTACTCAACCATTGTCTGCCTACTGGGTCATTGGGATTAAGATGAAAATTCCAAACTGGACTGATAAAAGACCAGCCACACATTATGTAGAAAACCAACTGCCCATATGGTTCTAAAATTTAGTTTCAGAAAGAACTAAAAGAACATGCCACGAAGAACTGACAAAGTAGAGTTATATGATGGCAGCCTCTGTCTAAACTGATGGGTGAAAGACCATTTTGTCATCTGACTTTTCTATTAACTTAACCAGTGGGGTGGCAGGTTCTTATAATGCTCGCCTACCCTACAGGTTTGATAGATTCAACTATCAATCACCAAGTTGTAGATCAAAAATCGCCTGTTCATGATTTCATGCTAATGTGGGAGAGCTTTTTAAGTTGAGTTCCTAGATCTAGTGTATGGGTAACTCAACCCTTTAGGTACAGATAAAGAGTTAGACGCATGGTCCCACCTTAAGACTTGCTAGAAGCAACTTGATCTCATTGTATTATTTCTAAGAAATCTAGCTAAACTAAATTTATAGACCACTGCAAACACCGATATATATAGGGTCTAATAAAATGATGGCCCATAAGATTCCTCACACCTTTTTCTCATAATATAAGAATGGGAGTTAAAGGAGCATGTCCTTATGCAACAACTAGAGAGAGTTCGAAACTGATGAGTTTCGTCCCGTTTTCGAATTTTCTAATAAAACGGACCCATAAAAGTCTATCGGAGAAAAAAATTCAAAAGTTTTATCAATTTGAAGGGTGAAATAGTAATGTAGGTTACTGTAAATATCACAGGGACCTGGGGAATGGTCTGGGGAACCGTAAAATAAGTAAAATTCATTTAAAATCTATCTTTCCTCCACAATGGGCTGGTTCGAGCTTCCGCTGGCTATTTCGAGGGTTACCGAAATCGAACATTACTTCGAGGGTTACCGATATCACAAATTCGAGGGTTACCGAAATCAGCTTGTACATTCGAGGGTTGGCGAAATCGGCACATACATTCGAGGGTTACCGTTCATCTACTTTCGATTCGATAATATCTACTTTCGATTCGATAATCATCTACTTGATTTCGATAATCATCTACTTTCGATTTCGATAATTATCGAAATCGGAAAATTCGAGTTTCGAAAAATCCGGGAGTTCCGAAAGTTTGTCGGGACTTCGAAACCGCTGGATTCGATTCATTAGAACCCAAAGTACATCCCTAGCAACAACCTCCTGCACAATGCTGAAAACAAACAAAAGAAAGTAGAGACCGGACCAGAATTGCAGGTTGTAGTGGTGCTTTAATAGCAGAAGGTACATGACATGTTTCGGGTCCAAACACCCTTTATCACACTTGTGATAAGGTGTTTGGACCCGAAACATGTTGTGGACCTTTGCTATTAAATCACCATGCAACACTGCAACCTGCAATTCTGGTCCGGTCTCCACCTTCTTTGTTGTTTCAGCATTTATGTGTCCTGACAGAAGCACCTAAGAGCCCTTGGACCTGCCGTTTGGTATCACACAGGAACTATATTTATATTTGGTGGTATTCTCCTGCACAATGCACTATACATGCCACTGATTTCCTATACTTCCCTGAACTCTTGGGCTACAATCTTACGCAGCTAAATAAAAAAGGGTTAGGCCAGGTACCGAGGACCATTATTATTTTTCTGATTCCTTGCCTAATATTTTGGTTGGATGTCCTTGGGTTGGTTATGACTCCAGCAGCTGGCCAATTATTCGGGCCTGAGAATCTTTATTAAAATATTATTTAATAGGTTGGAACACAAACATACACTGAGGTTAAGGCCCCACTGCACCACTCCAAATTTGTGTCTGTTTTTGGAGCTGTAGGATGAACAATTTCACTCGTTAGCTCATGCACGTTTGCTTTTTTTATTTAAATTCAGTTAAATGTGGTGCATGCAATGCACATAAAAATGGTGATGCATGCAATGTTAAAATGCAGCAGAGCGCATATACTGTAGTGTATGTAGTGTCTAGGCGATGCACAAAACTGATGCAATCCCATAGTGTGGCCTAGCCTCAAATAAAATGATTCCCCCCTTCCCCCTTTGCTAAAGGTAGTGCACCACCATAGACTTTCTGTTGTATGGGGTAACTGGCACCCTGAGACTTTTTTCTGCCTCTGGACTCCCTCTTGTGTGTTATAAGCTATACTATAAGATAAGATGCAGTCACACTCCAATGCAAATGTGAATTTATTATCAACCACACATCAAATCACAATGTTTCGAGGGTCAAGGCCCTCTTCATCAGGTGATGGATCACAAAAAAGGGGGTGTGTTGGGAGGAGAGGCATGGAAGTGCTGCAGGATCGAAGTTGGTAAGTATTGTGATCTCAGCTTAGGGGACATATGGGAGCAAGTGCTTCTGTCTCCATTAGAATTTTACATTTGATTCAAGAAGGAACATTTTGGGGGTTTAGTGTCCATTTGCCAGTTGCTGGAGAACTGGAGGGATGTCTGTAATACAAGATGGTGAACTGGAGGGCTAACTTATATTCCCACACGAGACTGGTAAACATGTGCCACACAAGAACTGGTATTGTATGATCCAAACAGAGAATGGTAATCTATGTGCCACACATAATGGATCCTTGCAATCTGGATTCCGTCCTGCGTATTCCACCGAGACCACCCTGTGTAAGGTGTGAATGATCTGCAGGTAAGTATCTCAAGGCCAATGGTAACTTTTCTATTCTTATCCTTCTTGACCTCTCCTCTGCTTTCAACACAGTCAATCATTCCCTTCTAATGCAGATACTTCACTCTTGGGATTCGCAATGAAGTGGCATCCTGGTTCTATCCTATCTCTCTGACCGAACTTACTCTGTTACTAATAACACCTGTTCTCCGGTTCCTCTTAGTGGGGGGTGCCCCAGGGGTCTGTTCTTGGACCCTTATTGTTCTTCCCTCTATACTATTTCCTTGGGAGATGTCATTAGCTCTTTGGCTTAAGTATATTTATATGCAGCGGTACACAAATCTACTTGTCCACACCTACGCTAACTTCTGACATCCAATCAGTGTCTCGATTGCCTCCTTGCCATCTCCACCTGGATGTGGCGACGCTACCTCAAAACTGAATCTTTCTAAAACTGAACTGATTATTTCCCACCTAAACCTGGCCCCGTCCCATCTTTCTCTATTTCTGTTGATAATACCTCCATTCCCATCCAATCGGCTCACTGCCTAGGGTAATATTGACTTCTCTCTTTCCTTTTCTAACCACATTAACTATGTTTCTAAAACCTGCCGCTTTTTCCTTGCAATATAGTGAAAATCCGAAGGTTCCTTTCTCCCAACCACCGCAGTGCTTATGCATGCTCTCATCCTGTCACGCCTGGACTATTGCAAACCTACTACTTTCTGTTTTCTGCTTCACCTCTTCCCCTTCAGTCTATACAAAATCTACTACATGTATTGTCCTCTCTCTTATAAACAGGATCCCAAATCTCCTCTGTACCAGACAACAACCTGGCTCCCTGTTAAACAGCGCAATAAAATCCTTCTCCTAACATTTAAATCCCTTCACTCTGCTGCACCTCCTTATGTTTCTTCTTAGTGTCCCCATATGTTCCTGCCCGCACCCTTTGATCATCACAGAACCAGCTCCTGTACAGACCCCCTACTCATACAGCTTCCTCTCACCTTAAACCTTTCTGTGGTGGGTCCCATCTTGGCATTCAATTCCCCTCTTTATCAAGAAAACTCAATTAGCAGGTTAAATCTAGCCTTACATCTTACCCATCTGGTAACCAGCACAGTATATGATATCTATATATCTTATATGATAAATCTAGCTTACATCCATCTATCTGGTAACCAGCACAGTATATGAATCTATATACATATATGATAAATCTAGCCCTACATCCTATCTATGGTAACCAGCACAGTATATGATATCTATATATCTATATATGATAAATCTAGCCTTACATCCTATCTATCTGGTAACCAGCACAGTATATGATATCATATATATATATAATAAATCTACCTTACATCCTATCTATCTGGTAACCAGCATAGTATATGATATCTATATATCTATATATGATAATCTAGCCTTAAATCCTACCTATCTGGGAACCAGCACAGTATATGAATCTATATATCTATATAGATATCTACCCTTACATCCTACCTATTGGTAACCAGCACAGTATATGATATCTATATATCTATATATGAAAATTACCCTTACATCACCTCTATCTGGTAACCAGCACAGTATATAGACTATATATCTATATATGATAAATCTACCATTCATCCTACCTATCTGGTAACCAGCACAGTATATGATATCTATATATCTATATATGATAATCTACCATTACATCCTACCTATCTGGTAACCAGCACGTATATGATATCTATATATCTATATATGATAAATCTACCCACATCCTACCTATCTGGTAACCAGCACAGTATATGTATCTATATATCTATATATGATAAATCTAGCCTTACATCCTATCTATCTGGTAACCAGTACAGTATATGATATCTTATACTATATATGAAAATCTAGCCTTACATCCTACCTATCTGATAACCAGCACAGTATATGATATCTATATATCAATATAAATAAATCTAGCCTTACATCTATCTATCTGGTAACCAGCACAATATGATATCATATATGATAAATCTAGCCTACATCCTACCATCTGGTAACCAGCACAGTATATGATATCTATATATGATAAATCTAGCCTTGCATCCACCTATCGGTAACCAACACAGTCTATAATGTTTATTTGCACTGCATACGTCTCACTCCCGCACCTATACCTATTCATTGTATCTTATGTTATCCACCTAATTAGATTGTAAGCTCTACAGGGCCGAGGCCTGCTTTCCTCTTGTAGCAAAGCTCCAGCACTTCATTTATATAAGTTATATATTTATGTACTGAACTATCTATGTATTTGTTCCCTTTGTATGACTTTATGGTATTTTGTTACTGTACAGCGCTGCGTCCCCAAGTGGCGCTTTATAAATAAACTATACATACATACATACACAGAGACTGGTAATGTATGATCCAAACAGAGACTGGTAACGTATGATCCAAACAGAGACTGGTAAGGTATGATTCAAACACGGATGGTAACGTATGATCCAACAGGAATTGGTAACGATGATCCAAACGGGGATGGTAACGTATGATCCAAACAGGGACTGGTAACGTATGATCCAAACAGGGACTGATAACGAATGATCCAAACAGGGACTGGTAGCGTATGATCCAAACAGGGACTGGTAACATATGATGCAAACAGGGACTGGTAACATATGATCCAAACAGGGACTGGTAACGTATGATCCAAACAGGGACTGGTAGCGTATGAAGTAAAAGAAATTTAAAAAGGTTAGAAGTTAGGACCTTCCAGACGGGGGTTACCTTGACGTGATCACAGTAATGTATACTAAAACCCTTGTTTATAAAGTATGCCAGTGTGCAGATAATATGTATGGTATGAGAGAGATACAGCAAAAATTGTTAGGCTACTCTTAGTTGCCCTTTAGATAACATAGATTTTTTACATTTAGTACTTGATGTGTCAGAGGTAATCTATCTTTTTTAATGTGTTGTTAACAGTCTAGAACATATCTATATATCTATGGTTAAGACAGTATAGATGGTGTCACCAAACCATATTTTTGGAGCCTCAGGGAATGTGTTGTTCTTTGTAGCTATCTTTGATAGGCATCCATTTATTGCAGTGACTAGATCTGAAGTGCCCAGAGAATGCTGTAACTTTAATAAAGCCATGAGTGAGTCATCTTTGCCTTCAATTCGATTGGACATTGATTTATTCCTGTCTAACCTGCCCGCAAGCAAAGCTGACACATTATCAGTTATAAAGGAGTCTGTGTTACTTTGTTTAAACACATTTCTTTTTGATGAAATATCCATAACAAAAGACGTTCCAATCGACCGCATATGATTTGTCAGGGAGCAGTGCTTATTAGGCGAAGGCAGATCTATCTGTGCTAAACTATTCACAGAATTAAATGGACACAATTTAGTTACCTAGATGAGCTTTTTTCACAAAGATCCAATTATCCATTGGGAACTTTCTCTATCTCTACATCCTTAAGGGATCCTATGTGTGTAAAGAATTCTGGGCGCTATTTAAAAAGCTTTGGTGTCACACTGGACAAAATTTTGATTCTATTATTATCATTTTGGGACTAAATTACCCAAATCATACCTCCCAACATTTAGAAATGCAAAAGAGGGACAGATGGGGAGGAAGGATGGACATTGTTGGCCATGCCCACTTTCACAACATGCCCACTTTTTAATGACCACTATTCCCGTTTTACATTGTTGTCTGCAAAAATGTAAATTGTAAGACATGGTTAAGATATCAGTAACAGATTATTATCTGTTATAATTAACTGGAGGGCTGGCTAATGAACTGGAGGGTTGACCACACTGAATAATGAACCTGAGGGCTGACTGCACTAGATAAGAAACTGGAGGGCTGACCACACTGGATAATTAACTGGAGGGCTGATTAACACTGGCTAATGAACTGGAGGGATGACCATACGGGATAATGAACTGGAAGGCTGACTAACATTGGCTAATGAACTAGAGGGATCTAAACACTGGCTAATGAACTGGAGGGCTAACTAACACTGGCTAGTGAACTGAAAGGCTCAAAACACTAGCTAATGAACTGGAGGGCTCACAAACCTGGCTAATGAACTGGAGGGCCGAAAACCAAATGCATCCAGTGTGTTTGCAGATTATGGTGGGAAAGACAGCCAGTACCTGTCCTGCCACAATGAACTGAGACAGACAGAGGGTATAAACAGACCCTCCCCTGACTCTTTCCAGACAGAAACTTCTTTACAACCAAGGGTTCCTTTTTATTCTTAATTACTCCTTCTTTGCTTCAGAGAGTTCCACATAATACAAGTTCAGGCATGTGTCTAGGGGAGGAACTCTGCACACTGATGAACTGAGCATTCAGAAGCTACAGAACCTTCCCTAGAGCTGCTAACAGGTTGCATTTTTTAAAAGAGACAGCTACTGGAAATCGGGACTCACGTTGGCAGTTCCCCTTCTCTAATCAGTGTCAGGGTAATTAAAATCATCCATGAATAGACCATGCGATAAACTTTTGGCCTTTTCCATCTGCATGTGGAAGTGCATTTCTTCCTTTTCACTAGCATTAGGTGCCTTGTTATTGGTAAGGCAGTGGATAATACTCTGGGTTACTAGAGTTATGAGGATATGGTCCATATCTCTTTCATGCTACTTGGAGGTCAACTCTCTAAATCTCTTGGTAGAACTAATGCCATACCACAGAAATTTGTTAATTAGTTATTTTGGTTTTTTTTAATCATTCAATTTTTATTGAAAGGTTTTTATAATACAATTCAAATCCAATCAAATAGGGTCAAATCAAATCATATCAAATAAAATATCACATTGTAACATAACAATATGTAATATACTGTAGGGAGTGGGTAGCAGTAGATAAAGTAGATAAAGTAACCAAAAGTAAATTTCAGCGTGTGTCTCCCCAGCTGCCATTTTGAGTATTTCATTCTTGCTTGGTTATCAGATTATAGCATATTTGAGCCAAAGCGCCTTAATCTTTATTGATATAGAGATCTATTGTCGGTGTACCAGTATTCCCACTTCTTGTAGAATTTGTGAAAATTAAGTTGGGTTATGGCATATTGTTTCTCATACTGCATATTGGTATTGAGGTTTCTCAGTATGAGTGTGATATTAGGGATTTTATTGGATAACCAGTTTCTGGCAATAAATTGAGTAATAATTATAGTAGTATGGAAGATAATGGTTTGTTGATTGCTGGGAAACTGCTGTAGGTCTATCAATAAGAGGGCCAGTTCGGGAGTGAGGGTGATTTGTTTTTGTAATATTGATGATAATACTAGTTGAGTTTTATTCCATATTTTTCTGATTTTCCTGCAGGCCCAGAATATGTGAAGAAGTGTTCCTCTGGCCTGTCCGCACCTCCAACACATTGGTGAGTATTTGGGGTTCCATTTTGCTAGAATTGTTGGGGTTCTATAATATCTCAACAGTATCTTTCTTGTTATTTCCCAATGTTGAGAGCATCTTGAGAGTTTGAATGGGATGTTGGCTGCATCTGACCATTGTTTGTCATTGAAGGTTTTTCCCAGTTCTTCCTCCCATTTTATATGTGGTCTGAGTTTGGTAAATATATTTTTGTTGTTGATCAAGTTGTAGAAGGTTGTTATTCCTTTGGGGGGGGTAATGGGGGCTGTAAATTGAAGTTCAGTTGAGTCTGTTGAGGTTTTCCATTTCTTTTTAGAGGTTGTAAGGATGGATATGATTTGGATATGTTTGAAGAAGTCGTTCTGGTTAAGTTGGTATTTGCTTTGTAGTGTAGGGAATGGGATCGGTTTACCTTGTTGGTATAGTTGATTGATTGTTTTTAGTTGGTGTTGATCCCATTGAATATGTAAATCCGGGATAAGTATTTCAAGGCTGTTTATGGGTAAACAGTCGTATAATGGTGCTAAGAAGTTTTGGTTTTTGTGTATATTTTTCCAGATTTTAATGGATGCGTGGGGGAGGGTGTAGGGAATGATTATTTGCTTGTCTTCTAGAAGTGTTGCTCCCAAAATTTGTTTCAGGATCATGGGTTGGCACATTTTTTCCTCTATTTCGCACCATAGGTTTGTGTTTGTCTTGCTTTTCCACCAGTATCTTATTTGGTCTAGAGTTGTTGCTTGGTAGTAGTCTTTTAATATTGGTATTGCTAGACCTCCTGTTTTGCGGTTTTTGGCCATGGTTGGGTTGTTTATTCTTGCTTTATTTTTATTCCATATGAATTGTGTTATATTTTTTTGTGCTCTTGAGAGGAAGGATTCTGGGATGTTTATTGGAATTGATCTAAAAACGTAAAGATATCGGGGGAGGATTAGCATTTTGGATGCCATTATTCTATCCATTAATGATAGTGTCATTATCCTCCATTTTCTTGTCTGACTTTCTAGTTTTTCTACTAGTGGTATGAAGTTAGATTGGAATAGGTTTTCCAGGTTGGTTGAAATTTTTATTCCCAGGTAGGTTATTTCGTTGGTGTCCCATCTGAATTGATATTTGCTTGCCAGGAACATTTTCAGGGTTCCTGAGAGATTGGTTTCCATAACTTGTGATTTTTTCTCGTTGATTTTGTAGTATGATAATCGTCCAAACTGATGTAGATGTTTGTATATATGTATTAGTGAGATGATTGGTTTTGTGACAATTAGAATAACGTCGTCTGCGAATAGTGCTATTTTGTGGGATGTTGAGTTGATTTTGATGCCTGTAATATTTGGGTCTTCTCTTATTTTTTGTGCCAGAGGTTCCATAGCTAGGGCAAAGATTAGTGGGGAGAGGGGACATCCTTGTCTTGTTCCATTTGAGATGTTAAATGGGTTGGACATCATACTGGAAATGTACACGTTTGCAGATGGGTTGGTGTAGAGCGCCATGATTGCTTTTTTAAAGGAGTTCTGTATTCCAAATTTTTCCAGTACCAGGTTTAGGTATTGCCAATTGAGGCGGTCAAAGGCCTTTTCTGCATCCAATGATATAAATAGCGATGAGATCTTGTTGTGGTTGGCCCAGTCTATAAGGTCGATAATTCTTCTTGTGTTGTCTGTGGATTGTCTGTTTTTAATAAATCCTACTTGGTCTAGGTGGATGAGATGTGGAAGTATGTTTTTGAGTCTCTCGGCCAATATTTTGGAGTATAGTTTAAGGTCATTATTTAATAGGGAGATGGGTCTGTAGTT
Source organism: Hymenochirus boettgeri (assembly GCA_019447015.1). NCBI lineage: Eukaryota > Metazoa > Chordata > Amphibia > Anura > Pipidae > Hymenochirus > Hymenochirus boettgeri. The sequence goes on along the minus strand of CM033472.1, from coordinate 31,418,495 downwards.
TCCTAATAGTGTCGGGTCTTTCCCTTGTTTTGGGATTGGTATGATTAAGGCTTTAAGCATCTCTTTAGGGAATGTTTGGTTTTCTGTTGCTTTATTGAACATGTTTTGCAGGTGTGGAGTAAGGGTAGTAAAGTAAGTTTTGTAGTATTCATTGGTAAACCCATCTTCTCCTGGAGATTTGTTTAGTTTTGCTGTGTTGATCGCTTTAATTACTTCTTCTTGGGAGAATGGTTTGTCTAAGTATTCTTTTTGTTCTGCTGTCGTTGAGGGTAGGTTTATTGAGTTAAAGAATGCTTCTAGGATTTCTTTGTTGGGTTTTTTAGTTTCTCCGTTTTCTGCAAGGTTGTATAATTTGGAATAGTAGATGCTGAATTGGTTGGATATTTCTTGGGGGTTGAGTATCTTGTTGTTTTTTTCTATAATGTATGAGATTTTGGTATTGGCTAATTTGTTTTTGATTCTATTTGCTAGGTTTCTATTTGCTTTACCTCCTTGGTTGTAAGATGAGGCTTTCAATCTTCTGAGCATTTTTTCATAGTCATAGAGATTTAGCGAGTGAAGTTTTTCTTTTGTTTCTTTCAATTGTATTTTTAGGTGTTGTGATGGTTTTTGTTTGTTTTCTTTCTCTAGTGTGGCTATTTTTTGTAGTAGTTCCAGTTTTTTTTGTTTTCTGATTTTATTTAGTTGGGATGCTTGTTGGATGCAGATGCCTCTAATTACAGCTTTATGTGCGTTCCATAGTATGAACGGGTCTATTTCTGGAGATTCATTTATTTCGAAGTATTCTGATATAGCTTTTTGTATTATGTTTCTGGATTTTTCGTATGATAGTATGGTTGGGTTGAGTCTCCATGGTCTTGTTTGGTTGACATTGAATCTTTCCTTTAGGAGGATTGTTATTGGTGCGTGGTCTGACCATGTAATCGGGGAGATTTTGGTGTAGGGGAGTTTTTGGAGAGTCCATTTGTCTACTAGGATGTAATCCAGTCTAGAGTACATATTGTAGGATTGGGAGAAGAAGGTATAGTCCCTCTCTGTTGGGTGGGTTGTTCTCCATGCATCAAATAGATCTTCGGATTTCAGGAGATTGTAAAATTGGTGGTTTTTCTTTGTGTTGGGATTAGTGGAGTCTATTTCTGGGTCTAGTAGTTGGTTGAAGTCTCCGCATATTATAATATTTTTTTGGTGGTATTCTTTAACTTTGCTTATGATTTTCTTTATAAACTTGAATCTGCTTTGGGTTGTGTGCGTATAGGTTGGCTATAACTAAGTTTTGTTTATTTATGGAACTTGTAGGATTATATATCTGCCCTGTGGGTCTATCTTTGCTTCATATAGTTTGAAAGCTAGTGGCGTTGTTTTTTGCAATGGTGACTCCTCTTTTTTTTCTTTTCTGATGAGAATGGAAAATATATGTTTGTATGCTTTATGCTTGAGGAGATGGGTTGATTTTTTGTTCAGTGCGTTTCTTGTATACTGCTATGTCTATCTTGTTGCTTATAAGCTCTTTCCATAAAGGAATCTTTTCTGGGGGGAGTTTAGACCTGACATTGTAGGATTGTAGTTTAATTCCCATGTGATCTGGTGGTTTTCTTGCGGTAGTTGTTTTGGGTCCTAATTACAGACGTGTATGAATGTAGTGTTTTATATAGATCTTTGTTTTGGGAGTCATTTGGCTCATATGGGTGTTTGTATTGTATTTGTGGATGTTGTGGGGGTAAGCAACTGGGGTACGGCACACATAGCTGAGACAAAAAATATACAACATATATAACATAAAAACATGAGAAACATCTAGAAACTTAAGTTAAGTGGCAGACATTTCAATAGGGGGGTCATAAGGGGACCACAATGGTCAATAACACATTCCTAGTTATCATAGATATCTAGACTTTTTGGAGGGCTGTTTGACACCTGGAAATGCTGTTGTTTATTTAAAACAGTTCCTTGTTTCTTAATGACTGGTCTAAGATTATTTTGTTTTAGCTTATTATAGGTTTGTTATCCACTTAGGTTGGTATGGCTTCTTTGATTTTGGGAGACAGATTATTTGGTATTCTGCTGAATTAATCTAGTCTTGAGGTATACAGAGATTATTTAGTGTATCCAGAGCCTCCCGGGGTAGGGCCCAGTCCAATGGTTTATGATCGGACTGATCATTCTGTTTTGGTTGTATTGGGCTGTTTAAAGGTTAACCACGTGAGGTTGTATTCTATATTTAGGTTTATGGCTACTATCCCCCCCGGAAGCCCCGGTATGATCAGGGGTGTTTTCCGTGGGTATTATTAAGGGGATAAAGTAGTACTCTTATCCCTGAACTTTTAAGCTTATAAACATTTATGGCATATAAAACATCAAAACATTAAAACATTTAACATATTTAACACATTTAAGACATAGCCCTTCTCAGAGGTATTCAAACCGTTTTCTTGCAGAGGCTCTGGTCCAGGATTTCCTGCAGCCGGTAGGAGTTTTTAGAGTAGCCAGTCTGGGGTGTAAAAGAAATGCTCTCGTCCCGACTTTAGAGTTTCAAAGTTATTATGCCTTGCTAATATGTGTGTTTTGTTTGTTCGATGTTGGTTCAAATAGTTCTCAGTGTAGTTCCACTCTTTTTTGGATTCTTTCTTTTTTGTGTGGCTCTTTCGGTTGGTTTTTGATAGTTTGAGGGATGTTTAGCTTCCATTCCTGGGCTTTGAGGATAGCTTCTTTGGGGTGTATTGAAGACAAATGTTCTTTCCTCTTTGATTACGATCAGGCGTACTGGGAAACCCCATTTGTATTTTATAGCGTTATATCTGAGTATCTCTGTAGCTTCCTGAAAGGTTTTCCTTAATTGCATGGTTTGGGGTGATAGGTCTGCGAAAAATTGTAAATGGGTATATTTGCTTGGGAGGTTGTTTTTGTTTCTTGAAAGTGACATCACTTGTTCTTTGGTTTGAAAGAATAAGAATCTTATTATTACATCTCTGGGTGTTGTTTGAGGGGCACTTTTTGGTTTATAAAGTCTATGAGCTCTGTCGATGGTTCTCTCTGTTTTTGTTGAGTTTGGCAGGATTGTTTCTAGTAATTTTTCTAGATAATGATCAAGTTCGGAGTTTAAGACAGTCTCAGGTATTCCCCTGATTTTGATGTTATTTCTCCTTGATCTGTCTTCTAGATCAGTGATTTTGTTTTGGAGGGTGGTTACTTTATCATCAAGGTTGTTATGGGCGTCTGCTAATTCGTTAAATGAGGTTGTGAATTCTGCCATTTTGTGTTCTATATGGTTGGTTCTTTCTGCAATGTCTATTATATCTTTTTTAATAGTGTGGACCATTTCTGTAACGTCCATTTTGAAGGCTTTATGTTGAGAAATTAGCATGTCTTTTAATACTTTTTCTGACACTGGGGTATCTTTGGTTGGGAAGTTATGCAAGGGGTTTTGGCCTTGTGTGGTTTCTAGCGTATTGTTTTCTTCCTCCCCTTCCAAATCCCCTTTTCTGTGTCTTTTCATAGGTTCCCCGCTTGGTTGGATCCCTTGGGGCCCTTGTGAGCTGGAGCCCTGGCTAGATGGGAGATCGGCGTCTCCTAGGTCCCCGCCTGGGTCTGTATTAGATGTTTGTAAGTCTGTTTTTTGTTCTGTGTCAGAGTCTATGTCTGTATTATTAATATATACTGTTTGTTTCTGTTTCCTTACTTTTTCTTCCTTTCTTTCTCCCTGTAGGTTGCGGCTCTCGCGGTTTCCATGGGCGCCGCCATCTTGGATTTCGGCCCGCGAATCCGTGCTACCTGGGAAGAACGAGGTGAGTTTTTTCTCTGTTTGTTTATGAGCTGCGGATTTGTTTTTGCCCATTTTAGACCAAGTCTGCTGCTTCTTTTGAGTTGTTTGGGTCCTGTTTATGTTGCAGTAAGTAGCTGTTTTCCTGGTAGCAGAGAGGGAGCTCTTACTCCATGCGACCTCTCTCCAGGATAGCTGGCCACGCCCCCGTTAATTAGTTATTTTGTTATTTTATTTATTTGTATCTTTATTTTTTACTATAAATGGTTTAAAAAAAGAGCAATTAAAAAGGTAGTCAGACCCAAAATCTCAGAGATAATAAAAAAAAACAAACAGGAAAAGCTTCAGTAAGTCCCTGAAAAAGTTCTCAAATATAAACATACTATGTGGTGATTCTCCATTTAATAAAAACTTTATCTGGTATATTTGGGGCTGGTTCCAAATAAATATTTGGCTCACAGGTAGGTGTTAGCAGAAGCAGAGGATCTTGGGAAAACAAGGTGAAACCCACAACCACACCCACAAACACATCCTTTAAAGAATTAGAAATATAGCAGGTTGGATCCTTTTTTTAATTTAGCAGTTATTTCCATTTATCAAAATAGATGATATAGCTCCAGCAAAATGATGGATTCTTGGGAATGCTTTTTGTGCTTATTTTTAATCACTGTCCATATGAATTGAATGGGATTGCTATCGTATTGAGGATTATTAATAATTAACTACACTGATCTAATTGCAGGAGACTATTTCTTATAGGATAGAAAAAGGAACAGGAGTTTTGCAGACTGCAACAAGCATGCAGCTGGGTTTTTTGTGGTATTCTGGACATACTTAAAGGGCAAGTCCACCCCTAAAATGATAACGTGCAATATAGTAAGTTTCTGATACCATGGGTTATGAAATATAGCCCATTAAAACCTAAGACTGCAACTGTAAAACTGTTATTACTGGTTGACAGGTTGTATTTGTTTAAATGTAAACGGTAGTCTAAATATTATACAATATATGATATACTATGATATAATACCATATAATAAAGAGGTTTGCTGAGTATTTAAAAAAACACACACCAGAGTCCAGGTTAGGAGCGCTCACCGATGGCGTCCATGTAACATCCACACTATGCTGCGTCCTATCGTGCAGATCCTCTCTCCCAGAACGAGATCTCAGCAGGGTCTCACGATACTTTGAACAAAGAGCAAACATCATGATGTTTGCTCTTTGTTAGCTGAGTATTTGGCTGTATTGCACAAGTATATGACACAGTATTCTGATGGGTTTTAATGACACAATAAGGATTAAAATATTTTCACTCATTTAATGGGAACTGTGATCTCCAAACAAGTTTATTTTAAATGAAAGGATCCTACCTTTAAAATGAGCCATCAACCACCTCTCTATGTACTACACAGCCCAACATATGAAGAAATGAAAGATCAAAAAGTTAGGGGGTGGGAGGTTCTGAATCTGCAGTGAGAAATACAACTTCCTCCTCTACAGTTGGCACATGCTCAGTGCATGATTGAAGAGTTGGAGGGAGGGTGGGGAGAACAGCACAGCCCACAGAACTGCTTTTGTAATGCCTCCTACTTGCTGGCCCTTCTCACTCTATTTCCCTGTGGCCCCTCCTCTTGCAGAAATAACCTGGCTCCTTCCCTTGCAGCCACCTGTGTCCCCTTCCACTCTTGGGCCCTTTGGCCCCACCCACTTTCAGGTCCCATGGCCCAGCCTCTCTCCCACTTGCACCTCAGAGCAATACCCCCCTACCCCTTACAGAAAACTGTAAAAACAGGCTTTTCAGCAGAGAAAGAATCAAACAAAGTTTAAAAGTACTGATTCCTTCTCAGTTTTCTCAGTACACTGTAAAGTAAATTGCAAAAATCTTTTTGGACCACAGTTACCCCTTAAAACTCATCTATTTGTATTGCATTTGTATTAATTAGTTAAGGATTTTCCATATTAAATGGTCAAGTAAAAAAAAGGAAAATAGCAAGTTTGGAGGAGAAACAAAAAAAAGGCAGAGGTCAACTTTTTTTTATTTAATTTAGTTTATATTTTTAATTTTTACATTTCTTATTTATTACTATAATGTATTTTATGTAGTTCTACCTATTTATTTCAACCTATTTAATAGTTTATCCAGAGGATGGTGAAAACCTTATCTGAAGACAAGGTGCTCCAGAGAGAAATTCCTTCCTGACCCCAACTGATGATCGGATTACTCTGGATTACCTAAAGTCTTTGTGCAATGTGACTGCTGACAAACAAGTGTTGGACTTAACACCTGTACTGGTGTTTGCGGGGGCTTGGTCAGGAGTCTTTAGATGATCTCCCGGGTCAAAACATCAGCGATGGCCAACCAAAAGGCCACACACCAATGTTCATTGGCCACTTGTTTGTCAGCAGTCACAAGTCGCACACACATGTACCCTGCTGTCCCAACCTAAGGGCCGCACTGCCAGCACCCCAGACACTAACCCTCTCCCAAACCACCTAAATGGTAAAAGCCAAACCAATATTATAGATTGTATTACAATAAAATAGAAATGATCAGGCACCATACTGGGCAACAATAAAAATAGACTTAACATTTTAATACTGGGTTAATAATTGAATAACTAAAGACTTACGGCCGTTCTGCCCTATTCTTCCCATGATCGCATCTTGCCCGATAATAGTGACTAAAACAAATTGTAATATACAGTTATTATAGGCCCTATACTGGGATATAGATCTTATAGTTACTATAAGAGCATTTCTCAATGAAACCACTGCATAGGCAATCTGAATTGGGGGAAGGCCTGTTGTTCTGCTGTTCTGCTGTGTGGCATCATCTAAACAGGAAGTTAATTCGTAGCTTAAAATAGATTTTAATTAAAGTACAAATCAAAAAGTTAATTGCACTTGTAGTTTTTTACAGTATAACCAGTAGGGGTGTAAAAGGTGAATAAACATCTAACTAAAGTAACAGTTTGGGTTAAATAATGCCAAACCACTGATATTATTATAGATATGACAAGGTGCATTTTAGACTCTACCCTGGGATATTGTTATTTCTGAATAATGTTAACTAAATATTAACCATCAGATCTGTGTGGTAGTAGAAGTAGAGTTACATCTACCACCCTTAGTTGGGCGACATACGGTAAGCTAAAAAACACAAAGATAAAAATGGATTCACATTGACATTACTATATAACAATATGGTTTAAAGCCAAATAAACTTCTCTACAATAAACACACTACATATTGTCATTGCTGAATAATGTTATCGAAATATTTACCATAGGATCTCTTGTCTTGGAGGTGGAGGGACATCCATCTTCTTTCCTTTCATGGTGGCAGCTAAAAAAAAAAGATAAAAATACAAAACAAGCTAAAATATGCAGGTAAAATATTTTACAGTGATATAAACCACCAGGTCTTAAAATATTTCAGACCCCATGTGCACAGTCAAACAAATCAGGTAGAGTTATACCCAGGGCCATTTCTAGGGATGATGCTGCATGATGCCACTTCACTTTAATGCCCTCTATAGACTTTAATGGGGGTATGAATGACTGTCTCACAGGGGTGTAACTGCAGGGCCCGGAGCCCTCTGCAAGAATGGAGGCCGGGCCCCTGAACCAGCTGATCATGCATATGAAGGAAACATACGCACAACCAGCTGTTTAAAAGTCCCAACCCAAACTTCCGGGTCAGCTCCGGTCTTTGAAACAGGTAATCACACGTATGTTTTCTTCATATACGCGATCAGCTGTGTGACCCCACGCAACCACTGCTTATAGCAGTAAGTTCTTAATGTTTAAAATGGTGCTAATTTTGCCCGAACCAATCAGATTTTATTTAACATTTGAAAGTTTACATCTGATTGGTTGGGGAGAAATTATTACCATTTTAAAAGATAAGAACGTTTATTGAATAACCCTGAATATACAAATGTATAAATCCAATTCAATACCATCTACTGCTCTACGGAGCTTCCACACTGTAATCAAATATAGATAATTAGTGGTTAATAGTATTGGAACTAGATATATGATTCTTATTTGCTTTCTATAACACATACGTAATAACATATATATATAGATGCATATATTATAATAAATATAGATATAAAATGAATATATAAATACAGTTATTAATGTTGAAGCTATTAAAGAGAAACTATAGTGCATATAAAGTTTTTAAAATAAAAACAGTTAAAATAAAAAGTACCTGAGGAAGGGAGGTAGGATTGGTGCTTTTTACCTCCCAATATCATTTCTATGAGGAGCAGCAGGACAAAGAAAACTACTTCTGCCAGTCTTCCTGTATGCCTCAGAACTATCTTTAATATGGAATGGCCCAGGGCCATAACCTGGCAGATGAAAACTGTATGTGCGGTAGCTCCTCAACAAAACAATTTTGGGAGGTGGGAATAATCAATCCTATGTTCCTGCCTCTAATGTTTTTTATTTTTTAAAAAGTTAATTTTTACAGTATAGTTGTCCTTTAATGTTTGATCTGGCTCAACCCCCGCAGATTGTAAAATATCTATCTAATAGGAAAAATTATTTGAATAAGTGACTACATAAGTGACTATTATTACGATTACTGTAACTATTACTATTATATTATTACTATTGCTGTTCATTTTATTATAATATATAGCACAAAGAATTTTCATTGAATTTGTCAATACAACAAACACACAAGGTAAAATATAAAATATACAGACATCTCACCATGCCCTTTCAGGCTTCTGGGCAGGGTGGGAAAGGGGCATGGGGGAGAGGCGTGATGTCATGTGAGGGTGGTACATGATGTCACGTGGATGCGGGGCCATTTTCCTAGGGGTGGAGGGAGGCGGGATTAGGGGGAGTCTCGTGGGAATTGCGGGAGACCACCCTAGAATGAGGGAGACTCCCTGACAATCTGGGAGAAGAGGGATACCTGAATATAGATGTATAAATTCAATACGATACCTGTTAACATTACAAGCAGGAAACATACTGTAATTAAAAGGTAGATAATTAGTGGTTATTAGCATTAGCTATAGATAAATATGTCTAATCTACTTTCTATAACATACAGTATACACACTAACATAGATATTAAATCAAACAAGCTAGGCAGATCCAATTAAGCATTTAATATCATAACATATAAATATAATTATCAATATACAATTTTGACAAATTTTGATTAAGTGATTACAGCATAATTCTTCTTATTATATTATATAGCACTAGGATCATTCATAGCCCATTACAATTGAATATGTACAATGTATACCCAGAATCACTGTCAGTATGGGTTGAGACTCAATAGTGGCTTTGCAGCTCTGGGTAAATACATGAATCCCTGCTATGAGCTCTAAAGCCGCTATTGGATAGCCACTATTGAATAGCTTGAGGATATTGAGACACACTGTAGCTTTTAGCACATGAGTCACAATCACTTGCAACTGCCTGAGGGCTTGTTCACACTCGGCCTGTTTCCGGACAGAAATGTGTGTATTATCTCATTGCTGCAGAAATGAATAATAATAGCAACTTCAATTTAGGGGATTCACTATGTAATGAAAACCAGAACATCTTCTTTACTTCCCCTTTAAAAAACACAGATTTTTTTAACTTTCTGCTTCCCATATTTATATCTGTTGTATTCAATTAGATCAACTGGACTTGAAGTTTAGTTGATCTAATTGAATACAACAGATATACCATGACCTGGATGAATGAGAACCTTCACAAGCATGCTTCCCATATTGTTCAGGAGCTGGTGGGGCATAAGCCTCATACACACACAAGGATGCCCGACACCTGAGCACGTGCACACGAGCGGCAAACGTCATTTTCATCCGATAATCACACAGGAGTTTGTGTTCCCTTGGGCATCGTTCCTCAATCCACCATGGCAGATAATAAGCATTTGAAATCCCATAAATATTTAGGTTTAGGTTTCTAATCATTGGGATGAGGAATGGAAATTTATTTTATTATAAATTTATTGTAGAAAACCCCTATTTTAATTGGACGGACCAACCATTTTGAGTAGGATAGACAAAGTAGAATCTCTAGTAGTATAAATAGGAAGTGACATCAAATATCGGGTTACAGTAAGCATCACAAGACATCAATTAAACGAATAAAATAGAAATTACAATACCTGCTTGCACAGCTTTCTCTATCATGTTCTTGTTGAATAAACTCATTTTCAGTCACTGTGGATAGAAGTAGATAAATGAATGCCTATTGCAGGTATAAGACATTATAGTATTACAATATATAAGGATTTTAATAATGGTTTCAATTATTTTCCTGCCCTAGGCAAAAATCACATTACATCTTATATTCATTAAGGTTTCCATACACACAGTGATATTATTATCCGATGGACCAATCAGTACTGATTAGATTGCTAGGAAAACATTTTTCTGGCAGGTGAGATCATAAACACTGACTGTAGTTTTCAAACATCTGGAGGGCCATAGTTTGAGGATCTCTGTCTAGAAACAGAAACTTGAGTCACAGTATATCCCTTTATCTCTCTTTACAATCAATGGCCACTGCCTGAGACAGATATCTAGGATATCATCCAAAGTCACATGATTGTGCCCTGAAAACAGCCAAGTAGCCAGATGCAAACAAATGATTTCTAGTGTGGGCTAACTTAAAATATAGATAACTAAAAATATATTAAAGTATGTGGAAAAAAACTTGGAGGTAACTATTTTCATATATGAACTGAATTTGGCCTAGTATAGTACATAATAAAACCAACTAACCAAGATCCAACAAACAACGTTGCTCTCGCATATCAAGTAACCAAAATTATATTTTTACAGCAATTTAACTGAAAAAGTAATCTGTGATGTCATCCAGTCACATGACCATGCCTGGTTACCCTAGAAACAGCCTAGTAATTAGATGCAAACAAATTTCTAGTACTTCTAGCAAATGCCAAATGGGAAAAAAAATCTATATCAAGGCTACACTGAAAATAAATTAAAGTATGTGGAATCATTTGCAATTAAAAATAGAGGTAATTATATTCATCTATTAACTGGCTTTGGCCTAGTATAGTACAAAGTAAAGCCAACTAACATCCAAACCAGAGCACCAGTATTTGATGTTTGACTCCCACCACCATTTAGATCACAAGTTGGGTGTCATCAGAACCCTGCAACAGACAGAAAAGAAAATCCCCACACTAGCATAGAGGCAAAGGCTAAATAAATTAAAAATCTTGTGGATATCCAGATTGGACCTTTGTCAAAAGAAGTAGAAGGAAAGAAAAGAACATGATTATCAACAGTGAAGGGAAAAAGCAAGACAATAGAAAGAATATGGTCATTCCATATGTAGCAGGGGTCTCCGAGAAATTAAGAAGAATTTAAAAAAAACACTGTATCCCTTTCTACTTTAAACCAAGCAATACACTGATGCAGCAATTGGTACATCCGAAAGACCCAATACCGAAACATAAGAAGAGCTACATCATATACGCAGTGCAGTGAAGAGTGCTCTGATTTGTATGTGGGAGAGACCAAACAGCAACTGCACCAATGTATTGCCCAGCACAGAAGAGCCATTTCTTCGGGTCAGGACTCAGCTGTGTACCTGCATCTTAAGGAAAAAGGACATACCTTTAAATATTGTAATGTCAACATCTAGGAACATTACTAGTTCAAGAGAGGTGTCAAGGAGGCCTTTTATGTGAAAATAAAGAAACCAAGCTTAAATAGAGGTGGGAGGAGAGGTTTTAACACCAACTGTCTGCCATGTACAATGTTGTTTTAATGCCTTACTCTGGGCAGTTTCGACAACACCTCTTAGCCGCAATTCAATTACACCTTGCATCCCTAACACCTGGCTATTATATGCTAATTGGGACTTTCCAGGGTACATAATTTCCAACAGATTCTTGAACAAGTCATTCTGAATTGAGAAAGCCATGCAGATTACTAGCGAAACATCTTCAAGAACTAAACTTTAAGTCCAGTTGATCTAACTGAATACAACAGATATACCATAACCTGGATGTATGAGAACCTTCATAAGCATGGTCTCGATTCTCTTTAACTCTCATCACCCAAGAATGCTTGGTTGGGGTTTCCATAACAAGTTCTGTCTTTAAAGATCATGTCCATGTCCATGTTGTTGTACTAACTTTGCAGTCCCTGAATTTCCTTTTACTTCCTCTATTCCATGGTAATGCCATCATCTTCTCTTGATGATGGCTTTGCAGCCAACAGTCATGGCCAATGACTAACTGCTGCAAACTGCCTCCTCTGCAGCTGCATGAGCTCTATAATAGCTTACTGAGCTTGCAGAGGAAGCAAGGACTGCGATGACCAGCGCCAGTAGAAAGAGGTGAGTACAAGTAGCTTTAGGGACCAAAGTAATAACGATCTTGGTGGTAGGGAAGGTAAGTATAGATTTAAGTGCTTGGGTGGACATGCTCTTTAAAGTATAGAATACATAATGTATTGCTTACTAGGTTTTATCCTTTATCATGTAAATTACATACAAAATACAAAAATATACTGTTCGTGCTTCTTTCTGAGCATGTATGTGCTGTATGTACTGTACATGTGTGTAAGTCAGTATATACAGTTTGGACAGTATTTATTGATATGTTTAAATGCAAATGCTATCTTTGTGCATGGTCTGTTTTAAGTGGCTCATGGCCCCAAACCCTAAGGGCTCTCATTCTTTGCCTAGAAGCCTCTTTAAGTGTGTGCTTGTTTGGAATAGTAATACATGTTAGGAGAGGAACATATCTCTTTGAAGATAATGCCCAGTGTGGATATATTTTATTCTTTCCTGTAATTTGTATATTATTTAAGTTCTTTTCACATGGCTTCTTACCTGTATTTTTCCAACCTAACCTAAAGCAATTCCTCTTACAGCTGTCTTTAATTTTCATCTCTTTAAATTGTTTTCTTCTAGTATATTACTTCCTCGGCCCAAGGGAAAGCAGAAATCACCGCGTAAGCAGTTTTTGTGAATCAAACCCACAGTGTGAAATCTGTGTAGTCATATCATTTTGTGGTCCTTTTCTATTTAAGTGACTCTAAATGCTAGAAACTCAGCCGGGAACTCCATTCATTATAAAGAAATAATCTCAACATGGTATTTGTGTTTTAACACCAAACATAAAGGATAATGTGCTGAATAGAAAATGGATTTTGCAATGGAGAGTATTTTTTCTGATTTTTAACTTTATAACCCAGTTTTGTATGAACCTGTGTTGGGATGGACAAAGCCAGGTTAGTTTTGCCAGTGAATCTATGAAAAACATATACTGCATAGCAAGCTGGGTAACATGTACCACAAAATGGGTGTAATATTAATAAATAGAGATGGGCGAACTTGTGTTTGTTTCCGAACTTCAGTAAAAGTTCGGAAGTTCTGAAATTAACCCATTAAAGTCTATGGGAGGAAATAATTTGAAAAGTTTGGATTAAATACAAATAAAATATCAATGGTAACTTACTGTAAATGGCTGTGGCACCTGGGAAATAGTCCGGGGAACACAAACATATAACAAAATGTGTATAAACACTTCTTTCCTCCGTGATTAAGCAATTGTCGGGTTTCCGCATACTACATGCACGGGTTATGGCCAATTCAAAGGTTAACCAATTCGAAAATCGAACATTACATTCAAGGGTTACCGAATTCGAAGGCTATTTTCGAGGGATAACCGAACGATGCATTTGAGGGTTACTGAAATTGAAACATATATTCTAAGGTTACATAAATCAAAGGCTACATTTGAGGGTTACCGAAATTGAAGGATACATTTGAGGGTTACCGAAATCAAACGTTACATTCGAGGGTTACTGTTTTGAGAATTTGATAATTATCACATTTTTCCATAAATATCGAAAATAAGTCCGCAAGTTTGGAAAACTCAAACTAGTTCGAAGTTTGGATAGTTCAAATAGAGTTCGGGTCCATCACTATTAATAAGTACCGTCTAAGGTAAAGATGATGGTAACTGTCACCTTCAATTTATCTAGAGAAATGTTGGCTAGTTGAGTGGTTGGCAAGAAGACTGGTAGAATGGCTGGCAGGCTGGCTATTGGAATTCACATACAAGCAATTTGTAGGGCTGACTGTTTCTGTACTCCAGCTGTCAGCTCTCACTAGCAAACTGAACACTGAAATAACCATTTTTATAATCACAGGGCTGCAGACAATAAAATAGTCATGACTGGATGGGTTGACCCATTTCTGCTGACTAATGTATAATCAAGTGTAAACACTATAAACAATGTATTCTTAACATTAGCTGATTTTCTTGCTGTAACGTGTTTAGTAGATCTAAACTATTAAAATCCAACTATTTACTGTTGGGGTAATGTTCGTTGGTTAAGGTGTTATGTAACCTACATATTAAGTGACATTCGTGAATATCCTTCAATCTTCCATTACACTCTAACGATAATATGCCGACTATGATCAAACAAACTGCAATCGGCAGAATGAATATTTCAGGCTGATCGTCAGAAAAAAGCGAATAGTCGTGGATCGTTGTGCTTAGAAGATCGTTAAAGCTTCATTTTCACACGAATGTCGCACGATGGGTCGTTCGTCAGGCAAACCGTGTGAAAATTATCTGACATGTGTAGGAGGCTTTAGAGTTGCTACAAAGTTACCATTACCTTTGTTCTTGTTGTTTAGTAATATCACCAAGTTCTATGATTCCCCACCAATACTAGGCATGCAATAAAATGTTTCTCCTTCCTTATATCCCACACTCTGACTGTTGATCCAATACCCATGTTCCACCACATCTTGGAAATGGGAAACCCCCTCCAGTTCAAGCCAATGATTCAGTCCTATGAGACCTTGATGAGGTAGTTTAATTTATGAGAATCTTCAAGCCTGCTGAGCTATCTGTATACAGGGCTCTGGGGGAATGAAGAAACATTTTCTTACTTGACATTACTTACAATTGACAAAATGAGGAATATAAATGGCTCCCTGGGTGCACCCAGAGCAGACAAAACATTGTTTCTTGATCTGCTGCAGATCGGAGAGCAGACCAGATCCATGTTAGATCAACTATGACACTTTCCAATCAAATGTGTTTCATTGATCCTGATGTGTGCTAGTTATCAGGGATTTTCTTTAAATTGCAGCACAAACAGGAAAATCAGCAGGAACGGTAGCTCATTATTTAGGTGGAACAAACAAGAAGGGATGCGCTCCACCAGGTTTTAATCCTTAGGAAGTAAATGGAACTACTTGGCTCAAACAGGTAGGTAAATAATAAACTTTATTTCTTTACATTTAGCAGACAAAGGACCCTGACACGTTTTGTGCTGTTCTAGCACTTAATACTCATACCCATGAGAACAGAATTAAACGCTAGTTGTCCTCTAAAAAGTTGTTCCAAAAAGACCCTCTTAGATCACAACTACTTCATAATTTCTATATACTAGATAAAAAATGGAAGAAAGGGTTTAGAGGCGGTTCAAATCAGCTGAAGCCACAATTTTTGAATATTCAATCTTGTTTTTTGTTCATTTATTTAGTATTGCGGTTTTCTTATTTTAAGGCTGGGTACACACCAGAGCCCTGAATCAGTCGGGCAGGTGAAAACATCGACCTTAATGGTTCGTTCGTCTGGATTGGACGAACAAATGATCGGACGCGTCGGTAAATTCCGATCAATCATGCTGTTCCCTATGGGACTGCTCGATCCATTGTTCGCATTTTCATCCGTGTCTGAATTTGCCGCGACCGACGGACATTTGTCCTCGTAGTGAGCACTTGGTCGGGACAAATAGTCCCTCAGTATGTACCCAGCCTTAAAGAACGAAAATTCCGAAGGACCAGCAGTTTCGAAAACAAATCCCGATTTATTTTGAAACCAGGATCTCTACCATCTCAACTGACTGGGTATTTACTCCATAGGTCCATTAGAATGTCAGAAGTACAATTATTTCAATAAAAAAAACCTACCACCCTCAAGCATAACTGAATCTAAATAAAGTACTGCTGAATACTTATATATAGTGATTTATAAGAAACTATTTCATACAATGCATTATATTTCCTCTTTGGAAAAATATTTTTTTATAAACTAAGGAGAAATCAATTTCTAAATGTGGAACATTTTGATATTACATTGAAAATTGAAATGATATACTGACTATTACAGGAGGCACGAAAATAACTTTCCCTTAAATACTTTTAAGGATGAAGCTAAAGCCACAATAATAAAGTGGGTTCTTAGAAGGCTAATCAATGTAACAATCTTTTACTTAATGTGCCCACAACAATTTAAAGGAGAGCTAAAGGTCAAACGTAAAGGGCTTTACAAGAATTTAATAATTGCTAAGAGCCATTTCCCAATAGTGTCAAGGCCTTACATTTATGGTCGTGGCTTTACATTTACAACCAGGTGGCCATACAATACCAAGCAGTACTAAGTACCACAATGGTATTGTATAGGTGATCAAACAATTATGAGAGTTGCAGTAATCCCCCACTTTAAATCACTGATATAAAAATATCTAATCACATTTTCCCTGTTGCTTTTAACAAAACAGGAGACACTAAAGTATCATAAGGTTACTATTCCAGATTCATGCATCCCACCTCATTAGGTTCCAACTATGAAATATATACCTCATTATTTGATCTCTGACTCTGGTAGGTCGAAGGCCATATTGCCTATCTCACAGTTGCGGAAAAGGGACAAATCAAATTAGACTGCTTCAAATGGAGATGTTAGTATTAAAATAGGATTCTAGTCCCTTTGGAATTAGAAGATCATGAGGTAAAGAAAAGTCTTTGCTGAACAAGGTTGATATCTGTACAGCTGAGTGAGAAATCTAATTATTCCCAGAAAGGCCACAGATGGCACAATTAACCTGTTTTTTTTTTTTTTTTTACTAAGCCTGAACAAGTCTATATCGTTCTTTGTGTATGTATTGTGTTGAATAATTCAGTCTTATTTAGACTTGACTCAAGGCCATCTGGTTATAGGGAATAAAAATAACTCCTGGAATACTATAACTTGGAGCTATTGGCTTTTTATTTGTAGAAATTCTTCTTAAGAAATGTGTGACGCACTTAGTGACAGTAAACTAATGGTTATGTTGGTGAGATTAGAAATGCTAACAAGGACATTGTCATTCTTATTATTATAACAACACCCTCTGTTTCCATGCACCAAGTTACGGGATTGAACAGTGTGGAACCCTGAGAATTTGTGTATACCTGTATTACTTTCTCAAAGAGAACATGGGAAGTCAACAATGAGGATTTATGGGAAGGCTAGGACATCTAGCTATATCAGAGATATTCAGCTTTTTTAACTTCTGAGCTGTTATTAAAATATAACACCTACATTGCAGGATTTTGCTATTTTGGATTGTTTGACATGGACTCTATGAAACTAGTATACTATACTGGAGGTTCTGAAACCATCCCTGGGCACAGAGTGACTGCTGGTCTTCACAAGAGCAGCTGATGGTGGGGATGTTGAGTTGTGAGGCATTCACCAGATCCCAAATCTCAAGAAGAAGTAACTGGATCCAGAGGAAGAAGGAGGTCTCTGGAGGAGAACAGGAAAAATAACTCAGGTTAGCAGATAACTGGTCAGAATGGCAGCAATGGTTAGTAAGTGAGGAACAGGCACCAGGTCAGGGCTGGCAGCATTGGTTCATAAATAATTGAACAGGCAAAGGTCAAGACAGTCATCTAAGGTTCAGAGTCCAGTCCAAAAAGCAACAGGTCAGCAGAGGTAGTGAAAATCTGAAGTCCAGGCAACAAACCAGGGAGATCAATAAACAGGATAATGCTTAAACACAGGAAGTTAATCTGACCAAACAGAAAGGCAAGGAACTATAGGGCAAACTAGAGTGCCACACACACTTGTTCAAAGATGTTGACTGGCGCTAACATCCAAACGTAAATGTGCCATTGAATTGCTGCAGTCTTGACCATTGAAGTGCGAAACCAATTGAATTCTTGAAAATGCAACAACCTCTCGATTTAGGATAAAGGGAAAACCTTTGGTGTCCCTATGGTTCATCGACTCAGGGGAATGTAAAAAAAAACTAACAAAATAAATATAATGAGTCAGGAGTGAAACAAATATGTAAATGAGCAAGAAAAGGAAAGGTTAAATGTTGAATGGATACCTTTATTCTTCCTGATGGGCCCTAACACCTCAGTCTGGAATGTAGGTGATATAAAAATGTGCTATAAACATTTCCATGGGTGTTATATCCCCTGTTCTAGGACAAATACCATCTATGTTGTGCCCTTAAATAAGTCTAGTGTGAAATCAGTCACTGCATAATCCTACTAGTTATAAAAACAACACAGGTAGAGAAGATGACGACGCTTTTAAGAACACATTTAAAGGAGAACTAAACTTGAATTGTTAAAATCCTATTGTGAATGATTTTCTCACTGTAAGATTCTTCTCTAGTAAGTTGCATTTAGTATATGTAAGTAATAGATTCTGTAACTAAGCAGGCTTCCGTATTGTTGCCAGTACAACTCATAGCCCATGTTGGATTCAAAGAGCCATGCCCCCTGACCCCAAGAATTCTCTGTCTCGCTGGTGGCGCACCATGTAAATGCTGTGTATTTAGGAATACACAACCCAAGCAAGGCTGAAGCTTCCTGCATAGACACAGGACCACTTCTACCCTGTGGCAGGGGGACACATTTTTCTCAGGCGACAACCCTGCACTGAAGAAGGAAGGCGGCAGTGGTGGAAAAAAAGACCGGTCGAGAAAAAAAATAATTTTCCCTTGAAACATATATGATGTAGTTAAAATAATTTTATATTTAACACTTAGTTAAAAGTGATGGATATATTTCTTCAACTTTAAAAGTTTCAACTTACAACTTTTAAGTGTTATAAATAGGGATGGACCAAAACTTGAACTCGAGGCGGATTTTATGATTTCCTACGAATTCAGACTTTTTAGAACTCTCCAAACTATGAACTCTCAAATTTGGCCATAACCCTTGAATGTGGCGATAACCCTTGAATGTAGTGTTTGCTTACCCTCAAATTCGGCGATAACCTTCCAAGGTACTGTTTGCTAACCCTCAAATTTGTCGATATCCTTCAAATTCGCTGATAATCCTCAAATCCGTCAATAACCCTTGAATGCGTTGATCGATTTCAGTAACCCTCGAAAATTCAATGCGGAAGCCCAACAATTGCCCGATCATGAGGAAAGTCAGTGTTTAAACAAGTTTTGGTGATATGTACATGTTCCTCAGGCCATTTCCCAGGTCCCAGAGCCATTTACAGTAAGTTACCATTGCTATTTTAACTGTATTTTAACAGAACTTTTCAAACTATTTGTCCCCATTGACTTTAATGGGTCTGTTTTCGAACTATAAAACTATAGAATTTTACTGAAGTTCTAAACTACTAAAACAAACCCAAATTTAGGAAGTTCGTCCAGCTCTAGTTATAAACAAATGTAATTTCCAAAGACTACAATATATTAATATATTAAACATATAGTGATAAAATATTTTTAAAAATAACATTTCATACTTTGTACTCTACATACAAGGACATCACTAACTGTCTAAATGCTTGTTGCTTCTACTTTTTGGTCTGGAGTAGAGATAAATGTAACCAGCGAGTTTTGCTCCCATAATGGCTCCACAGAATGTGTCGAAAATTCCCCGAAATGGAAAATTTGAATCAAACCCAATCAAAGTCAATAATAATAAAACAAATTTTAATCAAATGTCAATTTCATTAAAATTGAATACTGAATTTCAACACTGGATTTCCACTTTTCCACACAGAAAGCTTGTTGAATCACAGGCAACGCGTTTTGACTAAGTTCTGCCCTTCAAAATTCAAAAAGTCCTTCTGGATCCATGAATTTTCTAAACTCTGCAGTTCTACTTTGAGAGAGACCAAGATAAAAAATATGCAGCTCAAAACTTTATTCATAACTACTTTCTGGTGCGGTGCAAATGAGACCATCAATTTAATACATTAGCTATGGATGAGTTATAAACATATTTGAATGTGGTTACGTGTGTGTGTGGGTATGTTTGGTGGTCGGGAAGGGTAAGGGCTTTTTGGGGCAGTATATGTTTGAACCCGGATGCCAATTTACGTGTGTTAAAAAAAATGGTCAGAATGATGATACTGTGCCGACATGTGTTATAGGCGGAAACAAAGGCACTGCCCATACTGGCATGGTTAATGTGTCCAAGGGTAAGGTATCTGTACTGATCTGAAACTAAAGTGTATCAAGTGGTGCAATATCGGATATTCTACGGTCCCATAGGTAACCACAGGAGCGGCCGGGATTTACTAATGGACTTGATCGCCAGTTTGTCCGATTCAGACGAATGGGCGACCGAGCTCTGTTGCGGTCAGCTGCACCACACCATCAAATATTTCCAGCTGACCGACCGATCCATGGTGTTATCGGTCAGTCGCCCACAAATATCTGCTGGTGTGTACCCAGCCTAAGTGTTGTTTTTCTAAAGGTCGCATATTTTGTCCTTATTAACACATACACAGGAACGATCATTAGTTTAGGCCATACACATAACAATGCACTGTAGTAAAGGGAGCTGATAACTATCTGATTGGTCACAATGCCAACAGTGGATAAGTGGCATTATTGTCTGTCGTTTTAGGTCTCCGCACCTTGCTGAAACTTGTTAAATCCCGTTACTTAATGGATGTCATCAGGCAGAAATGCGTTGACCTTGTTAAGGACCAATGCAATAAACCATTCTTTTAATAGTCCGGTTTAGTTCTCTAATACGTGGGATGCTGACTTTTCCGGTTGTAGCCTGGCCTGGAAAGGGCTGTTCACACTAGGTCAGTTTTTAGTCGGTTTCCGGTCAGAAACGTTTTTTAGATAGATCTGTTCAGTAAATAAATAAATGCAGTGCTGCACGCATATCTAAAAAGATATGGAAAACTGGTCCCTACCCACAGATCAAAACCTACGAGTGTTCATGGTCTGTTTTGGTCCTTATGTAGTGTAACTGAGCCATAAGGCTGAGGCCACAAAATAGTGTGTCCAAGTGCTCTGGAAACAGCATGCAAGCATTTGCAGTGTTGTGTACCATTACCATACCTCAACTACACATATAGTCATAAATGAATAGATGTAAATGTTAAACATACCTGGAAAGTAGTTATGAACTAGAAAGGGAAAGTTTAAGTATAGAAGACAGCAAAAAGCGAGGGTAGCACTCCAAAGTTAAATAAACTTAAATTTATTGAAGACCACACAATCACAACGTTTCGGGGGGAAACGTTGTGATAGTGTGGTCTTCAATAAATTTAAGTTTATTTAACTTTGGAGTGCTACCCTCACTTTTTGCTGTCTTTGTTACATAAATCCAGTTAAGGGTTGGATTACCCAGAGGAGTGAGCACCCACCATGTGGACGAGTGCGGAGGACCCTATCGTGAGTTTGCTGAAAGTTTAAGTATAAACTTTGAATTTGGCTTGAAAGACTGCATTTTGGAAGGGAATTTGTGTGTTTGTGCTGCAGATTGTAAAACTCAATAATGTCAAGATATGGGCTGCCCATGTCTTGAGAAAGGGAGCAGTGTCTCCCGAAACGTTGCATAATATGTGGGCAGACATTTACTTTTAACTCATAAAGCCTTTTTTCTATTGCAAGAAACTGGTGTGTGGCTCCGTGTTTATCCTATTACATATATATATATAAAAAATAGTGAACACAAACAATAAACTAGCTGCCCATTAGTAAGGATGAAGTCCGATATATAATATTTGGAAATGATTGAATATACGGGACGATTTCCAGAAATATCTAATACGCGAACCCCCTCGATTCTGGATACATGAAATAAATGATTAAATATGTGATGCGGAAACAAAGTTATTCATCTCCTCTCTCTGCTCAATGAGCTTTTTATCATCTGAAATATGTGCAGAGGTGGCAGCAGGGGAAACTGTAGTTAATCATTGGCTGTCACAGCCTTGATTGACTGCAAGGAGGGTGGAGACAGCTTATTCTGCCAAAATGGAGGCAGTTATTATCCTTAAATATCTCATTTTTTTTACAAAACAAAGTCACCAGTTTTTTGTTTTAAGGATAGCTATACCCTTTAAATGCAAAAATAAACCTGAACTTTCTTGTACATCTCCAAGAGGAAGTCTCCACTGCTCTTGAGTGCTCATAAATATTTCTGCCTGCTGTATATTGACACAACATCTGATCTCTTCAAACCTGATAACTTATGACCAAAAAGAACATTTCTCATTTTAAATCTGCATTTAGAAATAAAAAAATATATAAAATTTTATCAGGGGAAATAATTTTGTATCTCCTAGACCTTGTAGGTTTATTTATTTATTTGAAAGATTTGCATTTATAATATTCCACTCAATTTATTTCTGTCGCTATTCAGCTGGAACAACCTTTGTTTTAGGTCGAGACAAGGAGAAAAGCTCATTATGTCAAGGAGATGTGTTTAATACTGAACACAAACATTAAAGTAGAAGCTCATCTGAGAATACAGAACATGTTATATTGAAATCCTTCCATTAAAAGGGTCTGGTAATATTCACACACTTATGCATCCCCAAGAGATGCAGGTAAAATAATAGAATCTCCTAACAAAAATATTCATACTTTACAGTACTCAGCTATAATGTAACACCTGCTAATAATTCAGGAAGTCTAAGATTTAAAAAAAAGCCTTGAGTGTGACCTGTGTACTGTACTAGTTATTAGGAACACAGGACCTTGTGAAGCTATCAAAAAGCCCAGCTAAGTTAGTAAGACGCTTTGGCACCACTGTGTTTTTCGCTTGCCTCTGTCTCATCAGAATTTAATGCAGAACATGCTGTACAGAGGTGAAGACAAGTAGGCAATTTAGTTTTATGTTTTTGCAATTTAAAAATTCCTTTGTACCATTTTTTTAAAGGTAATTTGTATGGTTTTGAGAGGAAACACCCTATCTTGTCCAGAGTAGAGCTTGGTAGATTCCATTGCAATCATCTAAATAAAAATAAACTGTTCTAGTACATCCCTATAATGTCATACTGTTTGTATCATTGTGAACCAAAACGGGACAAACACATCAAAACCAAGGGCCTAACTACCAGGGAGCAGACCCTGCAACCACAAGGGGGCCTCCCCCTTTTGTGTCAACCTGACCCCAAGCTTACATTCCAATGGATGCTTCTCTGTAGACACCCAGCCTGCCCAGTCTGGTAACGCCTCTTTCTTTTTAGTTATTCATTTTTTTTCATGTTTCAATACTTTTCAATACATATTTAATACTGAGTTTAGAGTTCTGCTACATCTCGGGTATGGTGTAATTATTTTGTCCCGGCGCTGTAAGGGTCTCTTACTGGGTCTAAGACAGGTATCAGGTGCCCGGCGTGGTTTATGGATATTTATTCTAACAGTTCTGAAGTGGATTTCACAGATAAGCTGGAACTCAGACTTTGCAGATTCACGACTTTTTCGGATTTTCCCGAACTGCGGAACTGTTTTTCAAATTCAAAAAATGTAAATTTTCGATATTTCTAGAAAATTAAAATTGAAAAATCATACATTTTTGACATTTCTAGAAATCTCAGAAATATTATTCAGAATGCCCAAACAGCAAGCGCATGAAGTTTCTGGTACTAGATGCTGTTTTTTTAAAAAAAGATTTTGGGCATTGATACTGTACGTGTTCCCCATACCATTTCCTTGGTCCCTGAGCTATTTACAGTAAGTTACCATTGCCAGTCTTACAATTTTCATCCAGAAGAATTATTTAATCAATGTACATATTGGAACTTTGGCAATAAAGCAGTTCTAAAGAAGTTCTAAACTGTGAATTTTGTCTCCATTCTTTCTTTTTTTTTCTTCCGAACATAAAAACAGATGACTACACTGAGGCAAGCCTAATTGTGACTAAGAACCCACATAGACTCTTGAAATATATGCAGAGGCTTCCCAAACATGAGTCAGTTACCTCCCCCTCACAATGTTCTTTAACCACAGCTCTATATTAAAGTTGTTTTTATTTCTCACAGAGGTAGCTGAGGTTAAAGAGGGGGGATTCCTGTTAGATGTGACAGCATTGGCATTAATGAAGGCAAGAAATGCTGAAAATATCCAAGGGTAAGTATTTCTAATGAAGTTTACAATTGTGCAGCAATATCTTAACAAAATAGGTTGTAAAAAGTAGGGGGGAAAAAAGATGTCAATTATTTATCTATATAACACATGCCTAGTAAAGATGGACAAGAACCAAACCCGAACCTGAGTTCGACTCGAACTTTAATAGTTCGGACAAACTTGGACATTTAGAACTTCACAAACCACAAACTAGTTCGGGTTTTTCAAACTCGTGGACCTATCAACCCTCAAATGTATCCTTCGATTTTGGTAACCCTCAAATGTAGGCTCAGCAGCTAACCCCCAACACCTCACCTAGAGAACACATCCCCCCAAGCCTGAAGTGCAGAGAACTCATATATACCTAAATGCTCAGGTCTCTAATGAGCAACTGAATCAACCCAGGGACTGAGACCATAACAGACACTATTAGTAGATATGGGATCTGGGTCCAACTCAGATCGGGAACCCCTCGGTTCCAAAATCCGAACATTCCATCTGAAACCAGGCAGATTGTTTGGATTTCGTAACTTCGGACCACATTTTCAAGGGTTACGGAAAATAACATTGAATTTTTAATAACCCTCGTAAATACAAACGGAAACTTGAAACTAGTTTCCAATTGTATTATCTATGGTTATCGAACGTTCAAAATTACGTTCCAGGGTTACCAAAAATAACCTCGTAGATTCGGTAACACTCGAAAATGTGGTCTGAACCCTCGAAAGTATGTTCTGTTTTTGGGATTTCAGATCTTTTGGCTTTTCCCAAGATCCCTAAATCCAAAAATGGACCGAAACTTACAAGTTTCAGCCATCTCTAACTATTAGGGGTCCTGCAAACAGGAAGTCAGTACTTTGGGAGCATTTGTTTATACAGAGAGAAATCCCTGCATGAGCAAATTGTGGTCACTGAAATGCAAAAATACATTTTTTCCTGAACAATAATATCAGGGTCATTCACAGAGACCCGCAGCCGAAAGGGTTTAAGTCACACTAATCGATTCACTGTCGGTATGGGCTTACTTACGTGTATTTATTTATACTGTAGATTAAGATTAGGCAAAGTAACTTTACAGTATAGTTGCTTATTAAGATGGGCAATATCCTTAGGTAAGGCTTGAAGCACTGACAGCTCCCCTCCCCACCCTGCTTCAGTTCCCACAGTACACCTCCCATAATAACATGGATGTGCACATGTTGTGGAAGGAGGCAAGGGGACAAAGAAATGTAATGGTTTTTAGGCATTCTCAAGTCTGAAGAAGTGCAGATGCCTAATTTGTAAAATAAATAGCTTTATTTTTATTTTATTTTATTTAAAACATTACTGGGTCATACAATAAACTATTGGGGAGATTCAATATGGAATAGCCGCGTTACTTACCTTTGAGATTACGTCAGGTATTGCATCGCGGGATCGGGCTAAGGTAAGTAACGCAACTTTAAAGCCTCCCATACAGTACCGTTATGTTTTGCGCTACCCATTAGCGCAAAACTTAATGGTAGGGCTTTTGGATCGCTAGCACAGTGTTATTTCCAAAAACGTTTGTGCTCTAAAATCCATCTAAAACCCATGTTAACCCAAAAATTTCTTCAGGTTATCGTGGGTTTTAGAAGGATTTGGGCCATATTGAATCTCCCCCTATGTGGTGCATTGTTCACCAATAGAACATGTCAGAGGACACAGGGACATCCCTTAAGACTGGAAGAAAAGAAGTTTAGTCTTTAAGTTTGGAAAGTGTTTTTTACTGTGAGAAACTATGGAACTGTCTTCCATTGGACGTGGTGATGACAGGTTCATTGGATAGTTTTAGAAAAAGCTGAATGAGTATCTGGAAACAAGGAATGTTCAAGTTACTGTTAACATAAAGTTGGAATTTATTTATTGGAATATTTCCAATTGCCAATTGGAGTGAGGAAGGAACCTTCCCCCCCCTTTATACTGTTTTTTTTTTTTTTCTTCCTCTGGATCAACTTTTAAGCAGGAAACGTGGGTATTGCTGAGTAGGTTGGTCGTATGGGATTTTTTTGGATAATGGAATTTCTTTGTTAACACTACTACATTCTGTCCAAAAGGTACAACATTTTGTTGCTGAAACTAAAAACCAGCAGCATCATTTCTAATATTAACAGTGAAATTTTTATTGCAAAACTGAAAATGATGTCACAGAATTTCGGTGGTGATTTTGAGACGAAATTTTAGTTTCAACAACAAAAATTCAAAGGTGAACTTTTGTCAGTAAAATCTCTCTACAGCATTTTGCTGCCAATACGCAACCCACTGTTGATTAACACCCATTTGGTACCGAAATCTTTAGTGAAGAAATACTCTGTTATTGGACTACTCAGTCATTAAACATGAAGTCTGATTACAAACCGAACAGACGGTTTTGAAGATCTGACAGAACTCTCGGATTTTTTGGTTCGTGGAATTTTTTTCTGGATTTTCGATAATTATCAGATTTTTAAGAATATGGGAGAAATAGCTTATATATGAGCCCTCGATTTTGAATATTCAAGGGCTCAAAACTCGAATGTTGCTCACACATGAAGGAATGTATTTTTGTAATATACTGTATATGTGTTTCTCTAGGTTCCTGAGCCATTTACACTAACTTCCTGTTGCTATTTCTACCTTATTAAAGGGCTTGTCCAGTCAAAAAAAACTTTAGCTATAAATGCAGAGAACCCTCCCAAACCCATGTTTCGCATTATCAATATATGCCAAATATGTCCCTGAAGGGTCTTATCTGACCTGACCCAGTCCCTCACCGTTTAGGCGCAGCCCCCTGCTCGAGCTTCAAGCCCGTTTCAAGCAAAAACAGGAGCAGAGAGCCTCTGCGCTAACAGTCGCTTTGCTTTCTGGTCGCGGCTGTCAGGCAATAGGGCGTGACATCAAGTTGTGCCTTTACTGTGGAAGTAGAGCGGCTGTCAGCCACAAAGCAGAGGAGGAGAGACGAGGTATCTGGTCAGGTAAGTCCCTTCAGGGGCATATTTGGCATATATTGATAATGTGAAACTGGGGTTTGGGGGGGTCCTCTTCATTTATATGTAAAGTTTATAACAATAAATGTAATGCCCTTTAAATTTAATCATAACTTTCTGGATTTTTTTTAATTCCCATTGACTTCTATGGATCCGTCATTGAATTTTAGAATTTTTTTCCAAAAATCTGATTTCAGAACTGAACTCGCTGGTTTCGAACATGTTTATTAATCATTAACCACTTTGATAAAACATTCAGTGCTTTTTATATTTATTTCTTTGTCTGCATGGACAATGTAGCAAGTGCTGAAGTCTTCTTTACAATAGCAATACTTCACTCCTATGTGAGTGTTGATTTTGGAATGCAGATGCACCTTAATTAACTTGATTAAAAAGAAAGAATTAAAAATCGGAAGTTAAAAACATGAAAAGCTCTGTATTACAAGGTAGAGGAAGGGATCCCTGTGTTTGCAATTTAATTATATTTCATGTTATTTCTTGTTCAGCATGCTATAATGCGATGCTAGTATCCTTTCTCTGTAATCTCTTTATATATTCAATTTAATCCCCAAATTAACAAAATGATTGCCCTAGTGCTTCCCAGGGGTTTACATGAGTCAGCACAGTTCAGTTCCAACCAACTGTATACTATAAAAGTTGAGTTAGATTTTCATCCTTATCATAACCTTTAACACCTAAGCCAAAATATTAAAGGGTATCTCCACTGGGAAAAAAAGGTTTGGGCATTTAGTTCTATTGAATAACGGGAGGTAAAGGAGCTGTGTCTTACCTTCCGCTCTTCAATAAAACCTGCGACATATAAAACAGAGTCCGTCGGGACCTGTCAGACTATTTGGCGGATGAGCGATCGCTAGGGTAAGTACCTTGCCTTCTTTCTCGGCTCTTGCAGGTTTTATTGAAGGGAGGTAAGACACAGCTCTTTTACCTCCTGTTCTTCAATAAAACCAAAATTTTTTGTGAAGATGCTCTTTAACTATTATTGGGCAGCATGGTGGCTCAGTGGTTAGCACTGATGCCTTGCAGCACTGAGGTTCTTAGTTCGAATCCACCCTTGGACACATCTGCATGGGTTTCCTCCGGGCACTCCAGTTTCCCCCACAATCATAAAGACATACTGATAGGTTGTATGTGTCAAATAAATGTGCTTAGATTGTAAGCTCTTCGGGCAGGACCTGATGTGAATGTATCCAAGTAATTGTAAAGTGCTCTGGAAGATGTTGGTGCTATCTAAATCAATAATAATAATAAAAATTACTATCCAGCATCCAGGATAACTGCCTTTAACATCCCATAAGTTAAAGAGTATGTTGGCCGTAATGCCACCATCATGGTTGTGACTGACGGCTTCAGCCAGGTAGAAAGCCAGCACCAGAAGATGCAAGCTTTACTTGGTGGAATTAGGCACTTTGGTAATGAGAAAAGGTTAGTAAGTATAACAATCTCAGGGTTTTGGGGGTTGTTAAGCTGAGTATAAATTTTAAAGGAATGTCCACCCTTAAAACAAAAAAAAAAATGGCAATTGTCTGTTACCTACCCCCAACCCCAACTGATATATTTTGCACTTTATTACCTGCATTACTAACCAAATATTTAAGGATAATTATTGTTCCCATTCTGGCAAAGTAAGCTGGCTCCGCCCTCGATGCAGCCAATCAAGACTGTGACAGTTGACATCACAGCCAATGATGACTGTTTTTTCCCTTGCTCCCTTTACTGCACATGCTCAAGCTAATACAAAGCTTATTGGGTAGAGGAAGGAGGCAGATACCTTTAGAAAGGGTGTTTAAAGAGTGGACCTGCCCTCTAAAGGTGGGTGTGGACATACCTATCAATATGTCTCCAGACATTTACATTCATTCCTGTGGCGCTGGTCAAAAGACTGGGAGTATAGAAGAGGGAGTTGATTTGCACATGCTCACTATAGATGTGTACTGCTAGCTGGTGCACTGATGTCATTAACCAATAAGAATGAAGGAAAGTATCTTCAAAAATCTTAACCTTTGTGAAGTGTACGGAAGCAATCCTGAGTGATATATTAGTGCCTTATTTTACCACAAATGTTAATATGTTGGTTTAATCCTCCTTTAGCATATACTTTTTACTTATACTCCTTTATACTTAATTCTGTGTTGGGTTATATACGCCTCTTAGCCAGTGAATTTCATGTAAGTATGGGGCTAAAAATAATAAATATTGTGTACATCAATATGACAGATCAGTGAATGTATATTAATATAGTGTATCAGTGGTTAGAATCAGTGCCTTGCATCACACATGGGTTCGGATCCACAGATGTATCTAGTTTCCACCCACTATCCACAAAAATACAGGGTGCTACCATGAGTAAAATTCTTAATAGTCCTGAAGCCAGGGGGAAGTCTGGCAGAAACAGTAATATATTCCCGAAGCCAGGAAGAAGTCTGACAGAAACAGTAATATAGTCCCAAAGCCAGGAGGAAATCTGGCAGAAGCAGTAATATAGTCCAGAAGCCAGGAGGAAGTCTGGCAGAAACAGTAATATATTCCCGAAGCCAGGAAGAAGTCTGACAGAAACAGTAATATAGTCCCAAAGCCAGGAGGAAATCTGGCAGAAGCAGTAATATAGTCCAGAAGCCAGGAGGAAGTCTGGCAGAAGCAGTAATATAGTCCTGAAGCCAGGAGGAAGTCTGGCAGAAGCAGTAATACAGTCCTGAAGCCAAGACAAAGTCTGGCAGAAGCAGTTATATAGTCCTGAAGCCAAGAGGAAGTCTGGCAGAAGCAGTAATATAGTCCTGAGGCCAGGAGGAAGTCTGGCAGAAGCAGTAATACAGTCCTGAAGCCAAGAGGAAGTCTGGCAGAAAAACTAATATAGTCCTGTAGCCAGGGGGAAGCCTGTCAGAAGCAATGTTCCGTTCACTGGCACTCCTCATAGAAATGATATTAGGAGGTAGAAATTACATTGCCCTAGGTACTTTTCATTTAACTGTAATCGTTTTTATTTTAACATGATTTGCTCTTTGGTTCACCTTTAAATAAGGCTGTATGTATATATTTACTCATTTATTCATTTGAAGACTTTCCTTTCCCTTTAATATTAGTCTAGCATGTCAGCTATTCATTCCTCACAGAGCTGTAACCAAATCAAAAAACATATGTTTCTGTTCGGTTACATGCCTATTTATTTAGCCATACTATTTTCATATCGCTGTGGAATTATATAAGCTAAATGTGTTCTGTTTCATGATATATCAATTAGTATAAATTAAGCAGTTGCTAGCTAACTTTTGAAACTTTCCCCATTCATAGATGACACAGCTGGGTAGAAATGAGCCTCTAAAAATACTTTCACACAACCTGCTTGTTTTTTGATCCTCTTGTCTGCTTATATTATGTTCATTCCATCTGTCAATAGATATGACTCATACATTCGACCTTTCAATTTCACTTGCGCACATAAAATTCCTTCCAATTTCTTATGAATCAAACACCTTTAACTATTTGTGCATTCAGGCACGGCACATTGGGGAAAGCTTTCCTGTGCAAAGGCATCTCGTTCCCGAGACAACAAGGCTTTCTGATGTAGCACTGGCATTTTTTCAGTATTAATGAATTGAGCTGGAACAAAATGATTGACTTTGGGGAACATCCACGTAGTAGACATTTAAGCAGACACAATAGTCTGACTACTGTCTGTCTCCACCCACAGTCATTGTCTCTGACACTCCTCCTATCTCTAACAATGGTGAGCATTTGCTAATGAAGAGGAGGGCAGATTTTGGGAGTGAACAGTCAGTTAATGCATGAGTATAGCATCCCTTTAAGAGGCCAATTAATAAACCATCAATGAGACATCAGGTCAAATAAATATAAATATATATTACCTTTATATGGCTTAGAATGTAAGATCCAACAGGGTATATTTTCAATGGAAGAATTTGGTAAAATTCACCTAGACAGATAATTCACAAAATAAATTTCCTTTGCATGGGTCATTTGCAAGTTGGAATGAAATGAATGGTATCAAAAGTACCAATTAAAGGGCTACTAAACCCTAAAGTGTATGATTTACATACAGTTAGTAGCATATGCTCATGTTTCCCATATTAATATATTATATCTGTAACTATCCATGATCATGCAGCTCTGCTGTCTCTCTCCTCCTAGCTCACCCATGACATATTCCTATACACAATGGAGTGTCTATCATTTGCTTAGTGGAAACAGGGGTAAGGGGAGCCAGGAGAAGAGAGACATCAGTGCTGCAGGATTGTGATTAGGTAAGTATGGATACCTTGCCTTAGAAGTTACAAGTGACCGGTGCAAGTTTTCCTGTCTCCCTGGGAATTACAGATTTGATTTTTTCCATAAATGTACAATGCTGTTTTGATGCCTTATCCTGATCATTTTAATATCACCTATTCAGTCAACATCTTGCATTCAGGAGGTCCCTAACATGTTGTTATATATTGATTGAGACAAATTCTAGGCTTTTAATTGCCAACAGATTCTTGTACAAGGCATTCTGAATGGAGAGATACAGTCTATTCAAAACATCTTCAAGAACTGAACTAAAATCCAGTTGATCTAACTGAATACCACAGATATACTATCACCTGTATGATTAAGAACAAGTCCAGTTGATCAAACTGAATATTAGATACACCATGACCTGGATGAATGAGAACCAGCCCAGTTGATCTAACTGAATACCACAGATAAACTGTGATCTGGATGAATAAGAACCAGTCCAGTTGATCTAACTGAATACCCAAGATATACTGTTACCTGAATGAATGAGAACCAGTCCAGTTGATCCAGCTGAATACCCCAGATATACTGTGATCTGGATGAATGAGAACCAGTCCAGTTGATCTAAATGAACACCACAGATATACCATGACCTGGATGAATGAGAACCAGCCCAGTTGATCTAACTAAATACCACAGATATACTGTGACCTGAATAAATGAGAACCACTCCAGTTGATCTACTGTAACTGAATACCAGATTTACCATGTCATGGATGAATGAGAACCAGTCCAGATGATCTAACTGAATACCACAGATATACCATGATCTGGATGAATGATAACCATTCTAGTTAATCTAACTGAATACCACAGATATACCATGACCTGGACGAATGAGAACCAGTCTGGTTGATTTAATTGAATTTCGCAGAAATACCTTGACTTCAATGAATGAGATCTAGTCCAGTTGATTTAAACGAATACCACAGATATACTGTGACCTGGATGAATGAGAACCAGTCAAGTTGATCTAACTGAATACCACAGATATACAGTGATCTTGATAAATGAGAACCAGTCCAGTTGACCTTACTGAATACTACAGATATACTGTGACCTGGATGAGGAGAACCAGTCCAGTTGATCTAACTAAATGCCACAGATAAACCATGACCTGAATGAATGAGAACCAGGCCAGTTGATCTAACTGAATATCACAGATATACTGTAGAGATGTAATGTGGGTTCGAATAGGACAAAATTTTGGGAACTCCATTATCGAAAATGGAAAGAAGATGATTATTGAAAATAGAAAGTAGACAAATATCGAAAATTGAAAGTAGACGATTATCGAAAACGGAAAGTAGACGATAACCAAAAATCGAAAATTGAAAGTAGGCGATTATTGAAAATCGAAAATCTAAAGTAGATGATTATCGAAAATCGAATCCTCGAAAGTAACAATCGATTTCGGCAACTCTCGAAAATAGAATGCGGAAGCTCGAAAACAGCCCGACCGTGAGGAAAGATAGTTTTAAAATAAGTTTGGGTTATATTTATGGGTTCCCCAGACCCCCTAGGTCTCTGTGAAGAACAGTAACCTACTATTACTATTTGCCCCTCAAAATGGAGAGAAACTTTCAAAATTTTATCCCCCATAGACTTCTATGGGTCCGTTTTTGAATCTTCGAATTTTCGGATTTTCCGGAAAATTCGAAAATGGAACGAAACTCAACAGTTTCAAACATCTCTAATATACTGTGATCTGGATGAATGAGAAGCAGTCCAGTTGATCTAACTGAATATCACAGATAAACCTTGACTAGGGATGGACTAGAACTCGAGCCCGAGTTCGAGCCGAACTTTATGAGTTCGGACGAACTCGAACTATTCAAACTAGTTCGGGTTCAAACTAGTTCGATTTTCCGGACTCGCTGGACTATTTTCGATAATCCTCGAACATTCGAGAATTCTCGAAAGAAAGTTTGAGGATTTCCGAACCTTCGGCAGGCCTCGAACGGGCATTTCCGAAAATCCCAGAACAGCCAGAGATTCCAGATATCGTCCGTTCAGGGATTGCCAAACGGCCGACAATCCCCCGGCCGTACATTCGGGGGGTCCTTATAAGGACATTTGTGGCCTTGACAAGGGCCATTTGGGACTTAAGGGGTCCCGCAGCTCAAACTGGGACCCCCCTCCCGGCCCTATCTTATAAGTGTCCTTGTGGCCCTGACAAGGGCCCTTGGGGGCTTAAGGGGTCCTGCAGCTCAAACCAGGACCTCCCTCCCCAGCCCTTGTAAGGGCCCTTGCGGCACTGATAAGTGTATATGCCCCATCCCTGTCCTCCTGGAGGACTCTGGCATGCGGAGAGAGGTCCATCAATTAGCCTGCCATCCAGTCCTCTAACCAACACCATTTCTCTTTAAATTTATATTGATACATATCAGTGGGAGCTTCCATACTTTTCCCCTTACTATTCCATTGCCCATTGGTACATGATCCCCATGCCATTTCTACACTTCCTACGCAATGTGTAGAATTGCACCTTCCATTGACTTTGTGAAGTTTAATATAATAAAGTCTATTGGTTTAGTCTGTCACTAGATGATGCCATTGTGTATCAATTTTTTAGTCTTAAAGGATAATTATACCCCAAACCCATCCCCTCCCTATTTTAATGTGTAGGACATAGTCACTAGACTGTTACCTCAGGGGGTACATTAGATCACCCAAAATACTTACAGACAGTAGAGTTCCTCCCTGACTCTCTAGCTCTGCCCCCTCAGCTCAGGTCAATAGGAAGAAGCGATCTGCGAGAAGTTAGTCATCCCATAGGCCCAGCCCCAGACAGAAGTAGGGCTGGAATGTGCCCCCATAGTGAGGACATTCAGAGTTATTCAATAAAAAATTTTATCATTAAAAATGGTGCTAATTTTGCCCCAACCAATCGGATGTTATCATTCAAATGTTAAATAAGATCTGATTGGTTGGGGCAGAATTAGCACCACTTTAAATGATAAGAACTTTTATTGAATCTCCCTGCTAGTGTTTTAGATTCTCACTGTTGGTACATTATAAGGGAGCAGAGGTGGACTAGAACGGAACCTGAGTTTGACCCAAACTTTAATAATTCAGAGAAATTTAGACTATTAGAAGTTCCCGAAATACAAGTTTTTTGAACTTGCGAACTTAGTTTCAATAATTATGAAAAATTCGATTTCTGGAATCGGTAACCCTCAACTGTAGCATTCGATTTTGGTAACCCTCGAATGAAGCCTTCGATTTCGGTAACCCTCAAATGTAACCTTCGGTTTCGGTAATCCATGAATGTATCAAAAAACCTGACAATTACCCGGTCGTGGGGAAAGTAAGTGTTTCGGTGAGATTGACATGTTCCCCAGACCATTTCCCATGTGCCAGAACCATTTACAGTTACCATTGCTTTTTTATTTCCAATTAACTAGAACCTTTTAAACTATTTTCTCCCATTGACTTTAATGGGTTCGTTTTCGAACTATAAAATATAAGAACTTTTACTTATGTTCTATATTTTGCAAATAAACCGAACTTTAGGAAGTTTGGCCATCTCTAGTAGGGAGCAGGATTAATTTGGGGGTGTAATTTTCCTTTTGGTAGGCAACTCCATACACAATCTATCATATCATAATAAAATCTACCATTTGGTGTCATAAATAGTCAATATATTTCTATTGATAGAAGTCTGGAAAGGCTGCAGTTTATGGAGGCAACTCAACCCTAACTGGCCAAATCCATGAGGTTTTTACACTGACTAACATTGTCCTGCTTAGTTTTTAAAACTTTTCAAAAATAGTGAGCTGCAATCGATGCAATAAAGCCTTTTCTTTGCGGTGAGACTTACTGACTTTTCATTGGAGCTTGAGCTGATGCTTCTTACCTGACCGCAATCCTGCGATGTAGTAAATGCAAAAGGATTACTGCATCATGGGATCTTGGCCTGGAAACTAGTGCAGCTTGTACATTTTGCATCACCCTTTATATGTTAGTACATTGAACAGTATTACAAATGTTTCTTAGCCAGAAGGACATCATCTATGTATGTCCCTCTGGCATCAAAGTACATTTCTCTATGGAAAGTGGTGAGCAGTTTCTGCTTGTGGTACAGCTAGTCACACATGCACAGAGAAAGGAGCGATGAACTATCAGTCAAGACACAAGCTGATGGTTGCTAGAGATGTCCCATCATTTTGTCACAGAACTGGTTTGCCAACATTTTTAGATCAACACGGGCATTTTGCCCCCCAACCACAATACAATGCTACAGTAAATTTTGATGCTGAAATCTTGCTGTTGAGATTTTCCAGTATTTGACAGCTCACCACCCCTGATAAAGATCACCCAGGAAGGTAGAAGTAGGCTTTTCTGCTTCCCTTTCTTTGACTAAAGTTGGCCTTTAATTTTGGTTCACATTTCATTTTAAGTATTGACTTAATAGAATCACTGAGTATTGTATAGAAGAAAATCCCAATTACACAGGTAATTCATATCAGTTGAATTAATTGTTGTGTATTATAATATCTAGGAATATTGAGGAGAGTTAATTATTTTCCAAGTCTAATAAAAAGGCTAAAATTACATAATTGTTGTGCATAACTTTAATTGTATTAAATTGTTATTACTCCAGAGATTACCTGTCATGTCTGGAATTATATGTTATTAATTCGATAGGTTTATTATAATAAGCTGTGCATGTTTTTTTTTTGTTTTTAAGCTTGAGTTTTGATAAAAGCAGGGCCTCCATAGGGTGTATTCCTGTACTGAGCTTAGACATGATGGCCTGGGGGTCCTGCCATAGTGGAACACAAAGTGCACCTTCTAAATATCAACCAGCAAAGGTAGGGCCTACCACCATGATCTCAAATGGGCATGTTTGACAGAAACTCAAATGCGTGCGTTGTTATCAGCTGTAGCGCATTTTCATGCATTTTAAAAAGACCGAAATGCGTGCAGCAGTGCATTTTTTTTCAAACGGACTGAAACATAATGGAATACAACTCAGCAAGTGTGAACAATATTGAGAAATCCTATGGAGTACTTACTGTTTTTACCGTTTTTTTAAAACTCACATGCGTTTGAAAAATGGATACAAACGGATGTAGTGTGAATGAGCCCTTCCCAAATATGCTTCTTTCATTACACAGCACGATCCCTTACCAGCCACCGTAAATAACACAGGATGGAGACTATTTACACGTGTGCATGTGTGTGTTGTATAATCTCTTTTATGATCAAAGTTGTCTTTACTTTGCTTTAAAGGGTATGTCCATCAAAAAATTTACTTCTTTTTAGGGCCCTATTATAAAAGATGGTATCGTTATCGTAAAATACGATCGTTATCGTAAAATACGACCGGGTTTTTACCGATAACGGACCGTTATTTACCGATACGACCGTTATTTACCGATAACGACGTTATTTACCGATACCGGTCGTTATTTACCGATACGACGGTATTTAACAATATCGGTAAATAACGGTCGTTATCGGAAATATTTTAGATAACGATCGGTATTTTACGATAACGATACCGATCTTTTATAAAATAGGGCCTTACTGTTTTATGAAGAACAGGAGGTAATGCACTATTTTACCTCCGTCTTCAGTTGAATAGGCAGGAGAACTTACCAGGATCGTTCCAGCGATGACAGAGCCGCAGCCGAAATCCCCGACACCATCGATGCTTCTACTCTCCTTAGCACAGTGTGTGCATGCGCGCACATTCCAAAGCTTCTACTCTCCTTAGCACAGTGTGTGCATGCGCGCACATTCCAAAGGATTGGAGATGCATCGGAGGCGTCAGGGATTTTGGCTGCGGCTCTGTCAGCGCTTGAACGATCCCGGTAAGTTCTCCTGCTCTCCTGCAAGATTCACTGAAGACGGAGGTAAGAAATAGTGCATTTACCTCCAGTAAAACAGTTAGTAAGAAAGTACATTTTTTGATGGACATACCCTTTAATTTATTAAGTTATTATTAGACCCCACTTGCATTGTGTCCTACACACATGGTCCTTAAAGGTTTATACACACGGTCAATGTGCGAGCAAACCACAACCCCGGACACCGAGCGCTACACGTGACAGGCGGCCGTTTTGGGCGAGAATCGTCCGTGTATATGCCGTTCTGTAGGGTGTCGCTCAGCGCATTTAGCGCTTGGTATCGGGGGTCGTGGATCGTTGGAAAATTGTACGTGTGTATGAACCTCTAGTGATTGTTATTGTTGACAGTGGGAAAGAAAAAAGTGACTTTGGTTTGCTTCCAATTATAAAAACAACCTGCCAAAGTTCCATTTCCAGTTATTAAAACACCCACACAGCTTTAGCATCTCTGTATCTCTGTGTCCCTATATTACAAGCAGTGCGAGTACAAGGGGACCAATGGGATTTAAACTACCTTAAGAAATGATTTGTTGGGACGAAGTTCCCTTAACCACTACAGATGTTTACAGACGAAGAGGTGATAATGAATCTTGACTATCCAGGGGATATTGCTCTCTGGGGATAACAGGATCTGAACAAAGGTTTGATGACCTCATGTAGGTTACTGTAGGTTACTCCACACAATGGATAAGACGGAGGCCACCGCCTCACTAGTAGAATATGGTAGCACATGTGATCGCAAAGTTGCAAGATTGTGCACGCTTCTTTGCACCTGTGCTGAACTTCAGGAAATTTACCTCTGGAGCACATGCAATACGGACCCAAAATGGTGCGCTCTGATATCTTAGGGAAGCTTAGAGCATGAAGTGGGGCCGCTCCAATAGTTTATTACATACCTGCACTTCCACTAGGGCGACCAGGTTGCAAATCGCAATCCTAAACACGCTAGTGGGGCCTAGCCCTGAGTCCACACTGGACCAGACGGTAATGCGTGTGAATATGCACACGCATTGTTATCAGCGATTTGTATTGTAATTTCCCAAAATTGTATTGCGTGCATTTTGAAAAAGAAAAGCAACGCAATCATGCAATGGGGTTGCCCGCATCTTGTTACACCAGCATGCGTTTCCCACATATAACAAAATGCAATCGTAAGTGCAAGAGAAACGTCAAAGAGGATTTTAGAGGTTCTGGATGTTACATTTTTATTAAAAATTAAAAATCTTTCATTTCCAATATGAAAATTATGAATTTGTACCCTGGATCGTTTAAGATTGTTTAAAGAGTAAACAAATCAGTGGCTCAAAGCCATCGCCAATAGCAGTTTAACAGCCAGGTGTACCGAGAGGCGCTACCCGCTGCAAACTCACCGGCAATGTTTATGTGATAATCGCTCTCGATGCATCGCAAATAATATTATCTGGCGTTAAAAAGTACCGCAATAGAATGACGCTATCGGCATATAACATTGATTGCGACACTGCACCATTAAAGGGACAGTTCAGTGGAAATTATCAATATTTGTTAAATTTTTAGATTGTGTAATGCCTTCTTAGTTATTCTACATATTCTCTCCCATTTTGAAAAATCAGTTGATTTCATACCCTTTGCTATTCCTGCTGTTGACATTAGTGAGCTGACATTTCAGGTTCTAACAGTCCTTCTTCTTCCCAGGATGCACCACTTCCTAACAGTAATTTCTACTGATTGGCTGTTGGGTGGGTCAAAGATGCTCAGATCTCTACTGAGCAACTGAATCAACCCAGGCGCTGGGTCAAGGGCAAGACCATAACGGTCTCTATTAGGGGTCCTGCAAACAGGAAGTCAGTATTTCAGTTGCATTTATTTATACACAGACACAATGCTGAATTGGCAGATTAAGGTCATTTTTTTTTCTGAAAAGCATATGTATCTGCACTGAACTTCCCCTTTAACCTCCGCCTTAGCCACGCAGCCGATGCAATGAGTTAAAGCACCACTTAAACTCCACGACAGAAGTGGTCCTTCTCTTGGTGCATCGCCCTGTTATAAGTTTTTAAAATAGGGAACTATTGATTGAAATTAGAAAATCAAAAAATGAAAATACTGCATTTCAAAAATTCTCTTCTTTATTTTCTTTATAGGCTACTTTCAATCAAGTGCGTACTCTGATGAGGGCAAAATAAGAACTTTCCCCCTGTGATGCTCATTTACCCAAAGCCACAACACTAATTTTAGGTGTTAATGTCGTGCTAACCGATTCAATAAAGTTAGTGTGACTTTAACTCCACTGCACTGGCTGCGCGAGTGTAAAAGACCTTTGTGCAGCCAGCACAATGAATATCTGTTTTGTGCTAAATGTAGTACGAAACAGTTAATAAACCCGCAGCTGGAGATTTACCTGGAGCAAAAGGGTAAATCCCCCTTACTAACAATAATTCCAATCTACTTGTTATTCAATGCTGGATACTAGAGATGGCCAAAACTGCCGGCTTTCGTTCCGTTTTCGGGTTTTCGGATCTCAGTCGACTCGGACCCGGATCCCATCTCTACCAGTTTGGAATAAAGAAAAACTTGACTTTGACATTAAAATGTAGATATTTATTTTTAAAAATGGCGCAGTATGTCACATTGAATTAAAGGGAAAATATAGTGCGTATAACGTTTTTTCAAAAATAGTCAAAATAAAAAGTACCTGAGGCAGGGAGGTAGGATTGGTGCTTTTTACCTCCTTATATCCTTTCTATGAGGAGCAGCAGGACAAAGAAAAGTGCTTCTGCCAGTCTTCCTGAATGCTTCATCACCATTTTTATTATAGAATGGTCAAGGGCCATAACCTGGCAGATGAAAACTGTATGTGCTGTAGCTCCTCAACTAAACAATATTGAGAGGTGGGAATAATCAATCCTATCTCCTTACCCTAGGTTGTTATTGTTATGTGATTGCACCGAGTAACCAGACTTTCAGTTAAGCAGAACTTGTATTCATTAATGAGTCTAAAATAACATGTACTCTCAGCACCAGAGCTTATACAACACCAGCCACTTATACTTCCTGTTACATCCTAGCTAGCTGTACTAGAACTACAGGTGCTGACATAGTCCAATATACTACATCCCCCTCCTTAACAAAGAAAAGTTTTTTTCTATTTGCATTATAATATATTATTCTTGCTTATTTACATATGCAACAACATTTAACAAAATTGAAGTCATACATGTTACTTCACATGAAACTTTTTCTACATTTTAGAAACTTTTACTTTTAACACTGAATTTTTAAACCTGTATGAGTACATATTATTCTCAATATCTCATAGGCAGTAGGGATGGCCGGTTCGCGGATCCGAACCCGGATCCGCCGCGGATTTATCCCGTTCGCGAACGGCGGATTTTTCCGGATTTTCTGCCTTCCGAACTTCCGATTCGCGGATTTTTCATATTTTCGAAAATTTTCGAAATTACGGGTTTTCGTGTATTTTCGAAAATTTTCGAAAATATGAGAAAAACTCGGAATTTCGATTTTTTTTTGAAAATGCAAGGATTTCTTATATTTTCATAAATACGTATTTTCCAAAATTTTGGAAATTACGAGGATTACTCGTATTTTAGTTTTTCTCGTATTTTCTAAAATTTTCGAAATTACGCGAAAACCCGTAAATTTTCGAAAATTTTCGAAAATACGAAAAATCTAGTAATTTCAAGGGAATTTTTCATTTTAATGGGTCCGCTCGTGGATTTTCGAATTTTCTAATTTTTTCGAAAATTCGCGGATCTTCGAGCGGACCGGATTTTGAGAAGTTTGGACATCTCTAATAGGCAGTTTAATTTGTCTCCCAAACCTAGTTTTGTAAGGTTGAGAACTTTGTTCAGATACAAGAACATTTGACTGATCTCCAACTTCAGTATTATCTGGTCGAATATCATCTGATGGCAGTTCACCCTGATCAGTGTCAGTTCTGTCCATGCATTGTTCATTATTTGTCATAATGTCTTGATTGTCAGAAAACAGCAATGTGTTCTCCATTGTCTTTCTCAGATACTTTCTGTTTCTCCTGAATTGTTTCCCTTCAGGTGTGTGTACAATGAAAGATCTGGGTTGTTTATGTTTTTGCACAAC
This sequence comes from Hymenochirus boettgeri, assembly GCA_019447015.1. Lineage (NCBI taxonomy): Eukaryota > Metazoa > Chordata > Amphibia > Anura > Pipidae > Hymenochirus > Hymenochirus boettgeri. The sequence continues at coordinate 31,377,368 of CM033472.1, read as the reverse complement.
AACTGCTGGTTGCCATGTTTTCCCTCTTTGCATCCTTACAGCATCCCCTACTTGTAAATCAGGTAGTGCTTTGGATTGCCTGTCATAGTACAGTTTTTGTTTCTGTTGCCTTTCTTTTAGCCGATTCTGTACCTTTGCAAATCCTTTAGGTATAAGTAGTGAAGTGGCTGTTGGCAGTTTTGTTTTTACCCTTCTACCCATCAAAAGTTGTGAAGGTGAAAACCCAATTCCTTCAAGTGGGGTAGTACGATATTCCATTAAAGCAATGTAGGGATCACTGCTATTATCTTGTGATTGTTTCAGCATGTTTTTAACAGTCTGTTCTGTTCTTTCAGCTTGTCCATTTGACTGAGAATGAAAAGGACTTGAAGTTATGTGTTTAAATTCCCAACTTTTAAAAAACAAGTTGAATTCATCACTAACATACTGTGGTCCATTGTCAGATATGACAATATCAGGAATACCATGTCTTGCAAACATAGACTTTAATGCAGTGATTATACTTTTGCTTTTTGTATCAGACAATTTAAGAATTTCTGGAAACTTTGAGAAGTAATCCACACAATAACAATAGTCATGATTAAATGAAATAAATCAGTTTCCGTATTTTTCCCAAGGTCGTCGAGGTAGATCATGAGGAATCAAAGGTTCTTTTTATTTATCGTTCCTTTGTTCATTGCCATATTGAGGCATTGAGACCACTTTCAAATAGCCGACATTCCCAGCCAATTATAGTATATCTCTAGCTCTTTCTTTGCAGTTTCACATTCCTAAGTGTGATTCATGGATTTTTCTGACATTTCTTGTTTTAATTGAAAGGAACTATTCAGTTTTGAAATTTAAAAATTAGTCAACATATAAACCTGTTCAGCCCGATTATTCGTAATACTTGGATTCTTTAGATACAGCTCTTTATGACTGGGCCATTCCGGACATTGTTGATGCTTTTTAATTTCTGCAAATTAGAATACGCTTGATTTAGCTTTTTTGAATCTGTGAAGATGTCTCTGATATGAGGAGTTGAGAGTCAATCCAGTCACTAAGTGTCATCTCCCAAACAGGTCTTCACTGTGTTCTTTTAGATATGCTCCTTATGCATCTGCAATATTGCATTTCTTGCCAGGAATGTATAGACTTTCAAATGGTATTTTTGAACTTAGAAGCATTCTTGTAAGTCTCTTGGGCAGCTTGAGTAAAGTGGTTTTTTGAAAATACTTACAGTGGTTGGATCACTTTCAAACGCACAACATTGTTACCATACACTACGATGGACATTTTTCAAACCATACACTATGCAATAGTTCTTTTTCTAGCTGTGCATATCTACATTGACAGTCTGGTTCGTGCTCTTGATGCAATAGTGCTAACGGCTGACCTTCTTGTAGTACAGCCTCCAATGCCAACTGAAGCAGTCTACTGACAATGTGATATCCTTGGGAAACATCATAAAAATCTTAGTGTAGGTGCATTTGTTACTTTTCCTTTAGAATTCAAAACTCTTGTTTCTCTGAGCTTCTCTCCAGTGCCAACTCAATGTCTTGCTCCAGTAATTTTCCAAAGCTGCACGATGGTCCTTAAACTTGGTAATAAATTAGCTAAGTATGTCAGTTCCAGTATCAATCTCATAATTTGTTTATTTATTGGTTCTGAAGAGTGTGTGATGGCTCTAGCTTTTTCTTCATCGGTTTAGACCATCTGCATTATGTGGGACCTATTTATTGATTTCGTTGGTTCTATTTACACTTTGCCATTTGTTAACCGTAATATTGCATTTTTACCTTTGCAACATTTATTAACTGCATCATGTTTCCTTCTATATATCTCCACAGACAAGTTAAATTCACTCATAATATTCACAAACTCCATCAAGATCTTATTCTAGCTTGCAATAGCTTTTTGAAAAAGCTCTGTTGCTGAGAATCCAAAGGTAGTCTAGAAGCGATATCTCCCTATTGTGTGAGGTTAAATGTAATAGCTTGGAACTTTCTTTCTCATCAAGCTTTAAATTTGCCCAGAACCCTGATTTGCATCGAATAGAAAGTATTTGATTTGGCAACTTTGAAACAACTTCCTCCATCCTGAGCAATGGGGTAATGTTTTATTCTGATTGCTATTTATTAAGTCTTGGACCATGCAAATCTTAGTTTTGTTTGTGTGAGGTCACTTTACCATGCTAATGACCTTCTGTTTGGTTCTGTCAGTTTGCTTGCAAAATTAACTCCCATTTTTTCCATTGTTGTAACTTTTCTACCATTTCTCTGGAGATCTACTGGTATTTCCTAGGAGCTATGTACAAACTGGTTAATATTTGCCCGTCAATTTCTATATGGTTTTGTCCTGGTAAGATCACTGTAGTCTTTAAAAATGTCTGCTATCTTTGTAACATCATACAGTCTTTTTATCAAACAACTTAAGACATCAGCTCTACCTAGTATTGAGAAGCATTTTGTTTGTATGATTTTCAAAGTTGATATAGTGCTTTTAGTCTTTATATTCACACAGCAGCGCTATGTTACCTAGTGGTGAAATCTGGTGGCCAGAATAAGAAATGAGCTTGAGTTTGGAAGATTTAAGTTTTGTTTTGATGTTTAGAGCTTTAATGTCCTCGGACATTACAAGTTTCCTCTGACATTACATTGCATTCAGCTCCTGTGTCAAGTTTAAACAACACTGACTTTCTGTTGATCTTTAACTTTTCAGACCAATTTCCTTCAGTGCTTCCATTCTCTGCATTTCTATTAGCACTGTTATATTTCTCACTTTCAGTTTCAGTTTCAATTGTCCCAATAAACATATCTGTGTCTTTTTTAACTTGCTCAATCTCATACATTCTTTTAGCAAGATTTTGTTGCATTCGCGATTTGCACATTTTTCTTATGACACAATTTACATATCTGTCCTATTGCTGGGCATTTGTTATATTCATGTTTGTAACCACATCTGCTACAGCTTTTGTAACTCTGCTCTGTAATAGGAATGGCATAGAACTTGAACTCGAACCCGAGTTCGAGCCGAACTGTTCGAGTTCGAACGGACCCGGACTTCTCGAACTATCTCGGATGCGGACTTTCGATATTTCCCGGACTTTCGAATCCGCGAGTAAAATGTACATGGTATCTAGGCGCGAACATCGAATCTGCGAGTAAAGTCTCCATTACAGCCTATACGCGAGCAGAATCTGCGAGTAAAATGTCCATGTTACCTCGAATGTTCGAACGCGAAAGCTCGAAAGTAGCGCGCGTGAGAATAAAATCGATTTTACGAAAGTCCTGGATATTGGAACATGCTCCCCAGACCATTTCCCAGGTCCCACAGCCATTTACATTAAGTTACCATTAATATTTTAGTTGTATTTAACTCGAACTTTTTGAACTATTTGCCTCCCATAGACTTTAATGGGTCCGTTTTCGAACTTTCGAACTTTTACAATAGTTCGAAAACGGACCGAACTTTCAATAGTTCGACCATCTCTACTCTGTAACTTTAGGATTACATTTCACTCTGTGCTTAACTGTTTGCTCCACTGCTCTGATTTTGTGCACTTCAGTCTCTTCATTTAGAACTTGGCTTGATGTGATTTCACTTGCTCTGCAAATATCAATGGCTTTTTCTAGGCTCAGGTCTGCTTCCCTTAATAATCTGCCTCTGACTTGGTCATTTCTTATACCACAGACAATTCTGTCTCTGATTAGGGAATCATGCAGCAGCCCAAATTCACAGTCTTTTGCCTTATTTTTTAAGTCTGTCACATATACATCTATGGTTTCTGTCTGTCCTTGAGAACGCGTGAAGAACAAATGTCTTATATATGGCAAATCCTTTCTAGGCTCGCAGTAGTCTTGAAACTTTTTCTTCAGCACTTTTATTTTGTCTCTTTCACCATCCACAAATTCAAATGTTACTCACTTTTATTGCTTCCTCTCCAGCAACATGTAGAAATGTAGCACACTGAACCTTCTCACTCTTGTCCTCAATCCCACTGGCAGTGCTGAATAGATCATATCTCTGGATCCATGTCCTCCAGTTTTCAGCAAGATTTCCATGTAGATTCAGATTTGGAGGTGGTTGAAATTGTGCCATGTTCAATTCTGTGTCCTTCTTTTAAACTTCTGACACCATGTTATGTGATTGCAGCGAGTAACCAGACTTTCAGCTCAGTTTCAGTATACTCATAAAATAACATGTGCTCTCAGCACCAGAGCTTATACAACACCAGCCACTTATACTTCCTGTTACATCCTAGCTAGCTGTACTAGAATTACAGGTGCTGTCCAATATACTACAGTTTTCATTTTTAAAAAGTTAATTTTTATAGTATAGTTGTCCTTTAAAGTTTTACAAAAAACACGGAAGCTGGAAGTTTTGAGGACTTTGTAGGATACGGGACTCTTGGGGAAGAATGATCATCCTAGAAGAAGAACTTTAACCAAGGCAGATACATAGAATATTAGTCAGGGTCATCAACACCTGGGAAGCGATCATCTTAATTTAATTTTAATTGAATACATTACTAGTAAAATCTGTGGGAGAAAATTTCTCACTCCCAGAATTCCCACAATAGAGGAAGGAGACATAGAATTTATTTATGTTCCTGTGGCTAAAGCATTTGTCCAAAACTGCTGGCAGAATAATTTGTGATAAAATCAAATAGTATTTCACAAACCCCCCCCTGAAATGAAACTCATTCCACAATAGTGCACACTTCGCATCCTAGTTAATAGTGTTTATCTTGTCCACTAATAATCCAATTGTGAAAAATTAAAATTGGAAATGTAAACTTTTCAAAATATAAAGCAGCAAACCAGGGTGCTGAATCACTTTCTTTATGTTTCATTTTAAGAAGTTACAGAGCTCCAGATTACACAGTTACGCATGGAAGTATGGAACTGACCACTGACCTTGCTTTATATGCAGTACCACCCCCACCTGATGTTGGTCCAATCAGGGACCAACATCAGGTGGGAGCGTTCTCTCCTAAACTTCTCCTTACAACATCTGGTACCTCATTGACTCTAATGTATTGGTCTGGTATGTAAGATAATATAGAAAATGTAATTTTAATGATGAGGTATTAAAAACCAAGAGGAAATTAACATGCCAGGTCTTGTTATGGACTGTATTACAGTTTCCCATCTTGCAAATGGTTTTCTGAGCCCTATGCAGAAGCCTAGGTTTCCTTGTGGATTATATGGCTATGCTTGGAGGGGAAAAGGCTAGCCTGAGCAAATATGTGTTAAAATATACCAGTACCCACATTGTAACAGTATTATATTGGTTTACATTACTTTTCTATAGTTTTAATGGCTTATTTTGGGGCTAAGGGGCATATTTATAAAGGATTGTCTTTTTCGCCAAATAATTAGCGCAGCACATCGCAGCGAAAATAGCGCCATTTGGGGCTTCGTTTCGCCTTATTTATAAAAAAGCGAAAAAAACCACACTTCGCGGCTGAAAAAGGCGAAAGAGCGAAAAGTATCGCAGCGAAAACTTAACGCATCTAAGAAGACTGCATTGTGAAAACCATTCGAAACCAGAAAAGCCCACTAGAAAATGATGTCAAGTTCAAAATGGCCACCTCACATTTACCAAGAAGTCAGCCATGTCTTATTTAGTCAATCTTCTTAGAATTTCTCAATTGGAATACAATTTTCTTTTGCAACTGCACATTCGCCTTTCTAACGCGCGTTCGCCTTTCTAATGTGCGTTCGCCTTTCTATGTGCGTTCCCTTTCTAATGCACGTTCGCTTCCAAGGCATATTCCATTATAATGTGCGTTCGCCTTCTAATGTGCGTTCGCCTTTCTAATGTGCGTTCGCCTTTCTAATGCGCGTTTGCCTTTCTAATGCGCGTTCGCTTTCCAAGGCATATTACTTCTAATGCGCGATCGCCTTTCTAATGTCGCTTTTCCAAGGCATATTAACATTCTAATGCGCGATCGCCCTTCTAATGCGCTTCGCTTTTCCAAGGCATATTACATTCTAATTGCCGCGATCGCCTTTCTAATGTCGCTTTTCCAAGGCATATTACACTTCAATGCGCGATCGCCCTTCTAATGCGCTGTCGCTTTTTCAAGGCATATTACCCTTTAGAATGCCTTTTCGCTCAAACAATGACTTTTCACCCCACCTTCAGGTCGCGCTAATCTCTCGCCTTTTTTAATACGCAAAAACCACCTTTCGCTCTTTTTATAAATCGCGTTACGCCTTTTTGCTCCTTTTTTCGCTAAAATACCATTGCAAAGTAAGGCGAAAAGGGTTTAGCGATAGCTCGCGGAACGGTTTCGCCATTCGTTAACCTACCTTTATAAATAGGCGTTAACTGTCTTTTGGGCGAAAACCCATGCGAAAACGAATGCGAAAACATTTCGCTACTTTTCGCTCTTTTTATAATATGCCCCTAAGTTACTGCTAATATTTTTAAAGATATTGCATCTTAAACCATGATCATTGGACAACTCTGGCTAGATTTGGCTAGACCAGTACAAAAATAATATTTGCTTTAATGCAAAATAATATGTCTGAAATCTTGAAAAATTATTTGCCCCCTGTATGAAACTATCTACACCCAAATGAGAAACTGTATCTGTAACTGTAACTTCCTCCTTTGTTGATGAATAATACAGAGAAAGGTTTTGAAAGGTTTGAAAACGGACCCAGTAAAGTCAATGGGAGTCAAATAGCTCGAAAAGTTCTAATGAAATACAATTAAAATATCAATGGTAACTTAATATAAATGTGGGACCTGGGAAATGGTCTGGGGAACATGTTCGAATATCCAGGACATTTGAAAATCAATTTTACTCTCACTCGCGCTATTTCCAAGCTCTCGCGTTCGAACATCATGGACATTTAATTGCGGATTCGATGCTCGCGTATAGGTATAATAGGCATTTTACTTGCATATTCGATATCCTTGAACGCTTGAACATTCGATAATTATCGAAAGTCCGGAAAATATTGAAAATTCGGGTTCGGGATAGTTTGAAAAGTCCGAATTTCGTTCGAACTCGAATAATTTGGTTCGAGTTCTAGTCCATCTCTAGTAAGCAGGGAGCTGATAAACAGCTAGAGAGTGGGTAAAGGGCTACTTACCTACTACTGTACGTCTGTCCTTGTTGGGAGTGTTCTGTAGGCAGGCCCGGGTTTACAATTAGGCACAGTAGGCATGCACCTAGGGGTGGCTGTGGTTGAAAGGGTGTCTCCCAATCTCCCTCCACTAATCCACTCCCTTTAAAGTCTATTTTCTTCCCCCTAAAAAGTGTGGTTTAGGGCGTGGACTCAGGCTCCTGAGGTGTTAAGCTGGGTACACACAGTACAGATTTCTGAAAGATGACAGACAGGATCTGCAAGTCCTGTCTGCCATCTTTCAAAATTTGCATACACCAGCGTCCGGGGCTTCTCCCTATGAACTGTGTGTTTCTAGGGCCGTTCAGCTCCTCTATAGGAGTCTAGCACGGCCGATGGAAATTTTTCGGCTTTCCCAACGACGACGTTCGCGCCAACCCATCGGGTGCGGCGCGCGATCGTTCGGGAAATGAACGTACAAATATAACGATAAAGCCCCGATACCGTCGGATGATATCGGGGCTTTATCATTACTGTGTGTACCCAGCTTAAATTCGCCCATGCCTGTGGGTATGTTGTGTGGGTACTAACTACAAATGAAGGAAACCAATGTGTTTTGTTCTGTCATCAGTTCTGCGGAAAACTGTTTATTTACATTAACATTCTGTTTGTTTTCGTATATCCAGCAGTTGTAAAAGTGTTTTGATGGATTTGTTTTCCATGAATCAAAGACATTTTCAATCTAGTCTGCATACAAACTGCCGTCTATTCAGTGTCATCGCATTGACACTCATTTCAAGATCTGACGAGAAATGTTACTACCCCAGTAATTATGCTGTTTTCAAAATGCATATTTAGAGAAGCAAAAAATTTAAGTTTTGTAATGTTAATGTCAATAAAGTAATAAAACTACACAAAATAAAATAATAATAATAATAATAATACACATTAACAATGCTAGCACACAAAGATAAACTCCGTAGGGCATTGTCCTAGGACATTTTGTATGTATGTGATCAAAGAGGATTTCACACAAATCTCTGTCCATCTTTTATTCTAAAGAGACAGTTTACTGTTTCTAGAGCAAGGTGATTGGTAGAAAATATAAAGGGTCTTCAGAATATTTCCCAACCATAGCATGATACCCTACTCTACATTAGAGATGGACTAGAACTCGAACCTGAGTTTGACCCAAACTATTCAAACTATTCCAGGTTTCGAACTTTCCGAACTCTTTGATAATTATCAAATTTTCCGCAATTATCAAAGGTTCGATCGAATTAATAACTCTTGACTTCATCACTCGCCAACCCACGAATTTGGGCATAACACTCGAATGTGGCGTTCTGTAACCCTCGAATGTAGCGTTCAATTTCGGTAACATTCAAAGGCGGCTTTCGGTAACCCTCAAATGCGGCATTCGATTTTGGTAACCCTCGAATGTGGCTTTTGGTAGCCCTCGAATGTGGCATTCGATTTTGGTAACCTTCAAATGTGGCTTTTCGATTTCAGTAACCCTAGAAATTTCAATGTGGAATCCCAACAATTGCCAAATTGTGGGGAAAGTTAGTATTTATACAAGTTTTGGTAAAATGTACATGTTCCCCAGACCATTTTCCAGGTCCCAGAGCCATGTACTGCAAGTTACCATTGCTATTTTAACTGTATTTTATCCAAACTTTTTCTCTCCATCGACTATAAGGGGTTTGTTTGGCCATCTCTACCCTAAAGTACATCATATTGAACCGTATGGTGACATGGTCTTCACAGGATAGGGGATGAAGTCCTCAGGCATTGTGGATTGTACACGCAGGGATTATTTTATTACCCTCTTAGAAATAATAGGGTAATAGAGATAAGGTTGCACTTTGCATTCTTTGGATTGCATTGTCTAATCATTTTGAAACACATATAGTGCCATATATCTAAACCCTCAATCAGGGCCGTTTCTAGCCATTTAATGCCCTAGGTGCCCTCCCTCCTTTGTAAGCTGCCCCCCTCCCCCACCCTACCCAAAATAAAGAAACAACAAAAACCTACAACCTGTCACACTACAGCTGGGTGCTTCTGACACTTCTGCTTCTGACACTGTCCACTGCTGCTGTTCTTTATAGTGGGAACGCTTTACTAGATAAAAAGAGGTAAGAGGTGCACACTGTACCAGGTGAGGCCGACGTGTAGACATATGTTTGTATGAATGCAGCAACACTGGCCACAAATGAAATACTGATTGGAAGGACAGCTTTTATCCCTGTCACTGTTTAGCTGCAGCCTGCAGGACTTTGGCTCCTCCCCTTCCTCCCCCTTCCCTCTCAGCAGCCCGGGGCCGAGGTTTCCTTCCAGTCACCTAGTTTCCAGCGTTTGGTGGGAGGAGCGTCTTTAGGACTCCTGGCAGCTATGACGAAAGAGCAAAGGGCAGGCAAAGCCAGGGCTGGTGAATCAGATATTCCCAACACACTGTAAGTGATTAGAGAAGCTGCAGCAGCTGGTTTGGGGAGAAGGGAGGCTAGGGAGAGAGTGACACTCAGTACTGTGCTGTCTTCCAGAAAGGACATGGTCTGGGACAGGTTCAGCACTGACAGAGACCCAATTGTTCTGCTGGTTACAGGATGTAGTTGCTTTGAAATGGTGAGGGGTCTTTTTTATTTAGAATTAAAATCAGCGATTTTTGATGGAAAGTGGGTGATTATGATTAAAGAAAATCTATCTATCTATCTATCTATCTATCTATCTATCTATCTACTATTCAATCATCTATCTATCTATCTATTATCTATCTATCTCATCGATCTATCAATCATCTATCTATCAAGCCTCTATCTATCTATCTATCATAATCATAATTAGCGATCTATCGATCTATCTATCGATAATCTAATTCCAAATCATCTACTATTATCTATCTATCAATCATCTATCTATCTATCTATCTATCTATCTATCTATCTATTTATCTATCTATCTTTCTGTCTCTGTATCTTATCCACCTGTCTAACCTGTCTTATGCCTTTCTGTCCACTCGTATGTCTGCCTGTCTGTCTATCTATATATATTAACAATAAAATATATTTGTATACATGTATTTATGTTGTGTAAAATACAAAGTGGGTGTGACCTGGGGTGTGGAAAGGGGTGTGACCTGGGCGTGGAAAGGGGCGTGGCCTAGAAAAATTTGAGCCACGCTATGCACGGCAATGATATCTCGTTAGCCTTTCCTATTCTGAAAGTCACCCTCCACCCATGAAGGACAGGATAGGTTTCAGTGGATGTGCGGTATGTGGCACCAGTGCTCTCCCCAGAAATTGTTTCCAGCCGGGTAGAGATCTGAGATGTTTAATTCAGTGCCAGCAGATTTTACAGTATTGGCATTAATAATTTCAGTGCCAGCAGAACATTACCATTAACCCTTAGTGCCAGCAGGCTTTACTATTAATACTTTCAGTGCCAGCACTTTTCCAGAATATTGCCATTAACCCTTCAGTGCCAGCTCTTCCACATAGTATTGCCATTAACACTTTCAGTGCCAGCAGAGTATTACCTTTAACCCTTTCAGCTGCCAGCATTGACATAATATACAGTATGTACCTGCTTTCCATGTCTCCACCATTGAATTGTTCTTCCCCTACTCTAAAGGTGCCCATACACTATTGATGTCCAATATTCATGTCCAATCTCTCATAAGATAATTTCCAATCTATCTAGAACTGCCTAGCCCGTTCTTTCATACAATCAATTTGATAAAAAACGCTGCTTGTATATTGTGGTCCTTAGACATTAGACAGAAATCTCAAATCCATCTAATGTCTGCCTAGTGTATGGCCAGCTTAAGTTCTAATTGGAGAGATGGATGGAAGGAAGAAAGAGGCAGGGATAGGGATCTCATAGCTGCTAGTCACAGGGTCACTGTTATAAAGTCTGCAGCAGCTTTCACCTGGCATTTTAGAACTGTTCTCCTCAGTACTATTAGCTGAGCTCATCCTCCCCCCTCCTTCCTTCACCTTCAGTTCATTTGTAACATTGTATCCAAGTAGAGGGAGCTGAGTTCAGGGTCTCTACTCACTGCAATGTTACAAATTACAGCTGAACAAGGGGAGCAGATCTAACACAGCAAGTAAAAGCTGACAGGTAGATTCTGGGGAGAACACTGGGCCCCCTGGTTTAACATAGGCACCCTAGTTCTTTATGGGTGATTATTCCCTCAGTAGTTCTGTGAAATTCCAAAAATCGAAACTCAATTGAAGAAACATTTTTCAACCACAATTTTGGACTTTCCCACCGGAATATTACATTTTCGTCTACTACTTTTGCAATGTTTTTTTATCTGTTTTGGAATTTTTTACTGCGATTTATAAATATTTAATAGTTCAGACTTTCCAAAATTATACCAGATCAGCGGATTTTCCAAGCCTACAGTTGTGAAATGAACCCAGGGTTGATGACTTATTTCTAACTAACATTATTTCAGATTAGTTACAGGAGTATTTTACAAGGCAATGTTGGTATGTTACACCCACATCGTTACTCTATGACAATGTTGTGCAGTCATTAAAGACTAGAGATGGACGAACTATAAAGTTTGGTCCATTTTCAAACTTTCGAACTTCAGAGAAAGTTTAAATTCAGACCTATTAAAGTCAATGGAAGAGTGATAATTTGAATGTCCGGGTGTTTTACAGCTAAACTAACAATGGTGACTTACTGTAAATGGCTGTGGCACCTGGGAAATGGTCTGGGGGAACATATCACTATCACCAAAACTTGTAAAAACAGTTCTTAAACACGAGCTGGCAATTAGCGGGTTTTGCGCAAGCTACACTCGAGGGTTACTGCCAATTCGAGGGTTACCGAACGATACTATCGAGGTTTACTGAACGATACTTTAGTGGGTTACCGAATAATACAATCGAGGGTTAGCGAAAATGATCCATATATTCGAGGGTTACCGAAATCGCCCGATATTTTTGAGGGTTACCGAAAACGGACAATACTTTCGAGGGTTAGTGAACGATACATTCGACGGTTAGCGAAAACGATCCATACATTCGAGGGTTACCTAAAACAAACAATACTTTTGAGGGTTACCAAAAACAAACAATACTTTTGAGGGTTACTGAAAACAAACGAAACTTTTGAGGGTTAGCTAATGATACATTCTAGGGTTATCGGATTTACGATAATAGTTCGAGTTCGTCCGAACTCATAAAGTGCGGCTCGAACTCAGGTTCGAGTTCTAGTTAATCCCTATTAAAGACCTCAAGGGTAGACCTATTGATGATGCCACACAGTCTCAAAAAACGGCAAGTGTTTTGCATCTCAATCAGTATTTTATGCAGGAGCCATGAAATGTCTGTAAAATGCTGATACAATGTGGTCTTTTACAACCGCATTAAGGGAATATAAAATTAGTGATACCGTGCCTTTATACAGTCTCGGTCTGGCCCACATTGTTACAGGGAAACCGCCGATGGGCCCACGGCACATTCACACAAGAAAAAAGAGAAAACTGCTAAAATTTAAATTAAGAGTCGAAGGGATAGTTATGGTTATGTCCCACTATGCGCGTTGCATTCCGTTTTGCGAATCGCGGTGTAATTTAAAATATAATGGAAAATGCTGTTTAAAAGCCCTTTTTGTAAAGTAGCAAAACTTCATCCAAGACAAATGCCGTATTTAAGATTTGTTATGACAGAAACATTGGATTCTGGGATTTAAAATATTTGTGATTACTTTTTTGTACAAGGAAACCTTTTTAAGTATTGTGTTTCTTTTCCTCAGCAAAGAAACTTGAAAGGCCTTTAGCTAGGTACACACAGTACAGATTTCTGAAAGATGACAGACAGGATCTGCAAGATCCTGTCTGCCATCTTTTAAAGATCTGCACACACACAGCCCCAAGCGTTCTCCCTATGAACATCATAGGGAGAACGATTGGGACTTTATGTTTCCATCGACTGCGCTAGACTCCTCTATAGGGAGTCTAGCGTGGCCGATGGAAATTTTCGGTCTTTCCTGAACAAGCATTCGGCCAACCCGATACATAAAGATAAAGCCTTTATACCGTCGGATCCGACGGTATCGGGGCTTTATCGTTAGTGTGTATGCAGCTTTAGTGTATCTTTGGTGATTGTTATAGTGAACTTCCAAAACTTCCCCCATAGTCTACTCTCCCTTTGTTCTTCTGTTTTACTGAACATTGAAAATCGTTTTAGGTACACATTACCATTTTAGTTCCTCGTGTTTAATGCCAAATGGTTTAGAACAGGAAAAGATGAGGTCAAGGTCTGAGAACATGTCAGCGTGTTTGACAGTTATAAAATGGAAAATTACACAAGTTGTGATCATCGTTGTCTTCTTAAATCTTAGATCATTTTGTTAACATTAAAGGCAAGTTATGGTCTAAAAGACATTTATCCTGAATTATAGAGTATAATTGGCTAATTAAATGGATAGTACAGCATTTTTGCAATATTTTCAATTTAACTTTAAGGAAAATGACAAGTGCAAATTAAACAACTTTTGCCCCCTCCTTCTTTTATGAAGTATACTGAGCTGCCTGTCCCACTGGATGATGAGGTCAGGAAAAACAAATACTTTTACTCAGCTAGGATAGGAATAGCTTATAAAAACAAGTAAAGTTCATTTAAACGAGACATAGTCTTTTTTATTAAAGACACTAAATCAAAAAAAAAACTATGTGCCATTCGTTTGTATTATTCCAGGGAGGTGAGAACGCTTATTCTCACCTCCCTGTGAATATATTACGCTTGGGGAACCTGGAACTTACCTTACCCGCTGCTCCACTCGCAGCCCCTCAGTTCACTGAACAGCTGTTTCTCCCTATCGCCCGCCCTATCTTTTGTATTGGCGCGCATGCACCTAAGATAGGGCCGTGGTCAGGACAAGCGGCTGTCAGTGACTGGACGGCTGCGAGTGGAGTGGCGGTAAGGTAAGTTCCAGGTCCCCCGAGCGTAATATATTCACAGGAAGGTGAGAATAAGCGTTCTCACCTCCCGTGAATAATACAAACGGATGGCACATAGTTTTTTTTTTTATAAAACCTGAGTTAGTGTTCCTTAAACCACCAATCAACTGTATTTCCTTATTAAGGCAACTATAGTATCTAAACACCCCCTGCCATAATAGAACCACGGGGATGACCAAAACGGCTAGAGGCAGTACTACAAACTGGACTTTGAAGGACTGGTATAGAGGATGTAGAGCAAACCCAGGGTTAAACTTATTGGTTAAGGTCCTTACCCAAGGTAATATTAATGTATAGTAGTTTTCAACGACTGGAGGCTGCAAGTAAAACATAATTGCCATAAACCATTCAGATTACCTTTGATATTACTAACTAGACCAATCATCTAACCAATATTATGCAAGGGGTTAATGTTGACCGGTAGGAAACTGGGATGCCAAGTTATTAAACTTATCCTTATATTGGGCCACTGTCTGACAAATGTATGGCCAGCATTAAGGGCATCTATAGTGGGAAAATTAACTTTTTTTTTTTTCTTCTTTCCATGTGTTCTATAATTCCTCCAACCCCCAGTGTCTTCACTTTTTTCAGATTCCCTCTCTGTCCTGAGATACACCAGTTAGAAGAATACGTGATTGCATTCCTCTACTCCTACTTGTACTGTCAATCAAATCTGTGATATGATCCTCTTCCCTGCTAGACCCCCTTCTCCTCCAGCTCTGTAATAAACATAGAGATAAGAGCATTAGCAGGGGGAGAGAGGTAGCTTTGATGGTAGCTATAAGGCTGCACTTGACCCCCCTTCTTAATAGTTCTTCACTGATTGATGATGGTCACACAGTGAGAGATCGTAAACTACTGTTCTCCTTTTTCGTGTCTCCAGGACAGCTTGCTTTCTATTGGCCACTGTGCGTAGTGTGCTTTTCAGGATGTTGAACTTTTAACTCCTACGCAACATGATAAGCTTGTCGGTTAGCGGAGGGGGAGGCGGGAGTGCTGCGCACAGATCTGACACCATGGTTAAACAGTCACTGACAAAGATAGGATTAAGGCACAGAGTCATGAATTTAACTTTACAAAGGGGCAATGTGTCTTTAAGGTTCGCACACACGTACGATGTGTGCTCTGACCCACGACTACGAGGCATTTGTGCGTCGAACGGGCATTTCACCGAGAATCGCACTTGCATATGCGTTCGGTCGGGGTCATTCGTTGATCCCACAGGCGAAGAATCGAACACCCCCAACTAACCATACACACGTGCTATTCTCGGCCGTTCGTTGCACGAATGCATCATGATTGGGGGTCATGCTTGGTTCCAATCATACGTGTCTACGAACCTTTAGCCTAATGGCTAAAAGACTCTAATATTCACATATACAGACTGGAAGATATTTAAAGAGCCCGTCTTTGTCAAAACACAATTTCAGAGTCTATACTAATTGAAACAATATTGAATACAGTACGGCACATTTCATAAGTCATTTATTCCAAAACACCTTCTGAGAGAATGCTCTTATCGTCTGTTTATCATAACTAATATTCCTTTAAAATCAGCCCATTTGCCTGCTCCTATTACTCTATGTTATTGTTTTAATATACTTTCCGTCCTTTGAATATCAAGCGCTGAAATGCTTCAGGCTAATTTGGTTTCAATTTATTTCTTGGAATTTATTCTTCCCACTTCTTAAATGATGTTTTGGTTACAGGGAAAAAAAATGCCTACAAGACATCCAAATATAATTAACTTCTATGAGGTTATGCTATCACAATGCCATTGTATAATTGCAATTGTTAGTGTAATGCAAAAGAAAGTAGGGATTTATTCTAAACCATTTGCTTTTTCTTTGTATAATAACCATAGCCAAGATAATACTCCTAAAGAAGAATTTCTGGTAATCAGTGGCATACTCCCTGTGAATAATACAAACGGATGGCACATAGTTTTTTTTTTATAAAACCTGAGTTTAGTGTTCCTTTAAACCACCAATCAACTGTATTTCCTTATTAAAGGCGAACTATAGTATCTAAAACACCCCCCATGCCATAATAGAACCCAGGGGGATGACCAAAACGGCTAGAGGCAGTACTACAAACTGGACTTTGAAGGACTGGTATAGAGGATGTAGAGCAAACCCAGGGTTAAAACTTATTGGTTAAGGTCCTTACCCAAGGTA
Source organism: Hymenochirus boettgeri (assembly GCA_019447015.1). NCBI lineage: Eukaryota > Metazoa > Chordata > Amphibia > Anura > Pipidae > Hymenochirus > Hymenochirus boettgeri. The sequence continues at coordinate 31,361,145 of CM033472.1, read as the reverse complement.
ATATTAATGTATAGGTAGTTTTCAAACGACTGGAGGGCTGCAAGTAAAACATAATTGCCATAAACCATTCAGATTACCTTGTGATATTACTAACTAGACCAATCATCTAACCAATATTATGCAAGGCGGTTAATGTTGACCGGTAGGAAACTGGGATGCCAATGTATTTAAACTTATCCTTATATTGGGCCACTGTCTGACAAATGTATGGCCAGCATTAAAGGGCATCTATAGTGGGAAAATTAACTTTTTTTTTTTCTTTCTTTCCATGTGTTCTATAATTCCCCGAATGCGGAAAAACATTGTACGTACTTTTCGCTTTCTTGTATAAATATGCAACTAAGGTTACTGCTATATTTTTAAGATATTGCATCTTTTATAAAAACCATGATTTCATTGGAACAACCTCTGGCTAGATTTGGCTCTTAGGACCGTACAAAAATACTATTTGCTTTAATGCAAACCCCCTAATTATGTCTGAATGCTCTTATGAAAAAATTATTTGCCCCCTGTATGAAACTATCTCACCCAAATGAGAAGAAAAACCTGATCTGTAACTGTAAAATTCCTCCTTTGTTGATGAATAATACAGGAGAGAAAGGTTTTTGAAAGGTTTGAAACGGGACCCAGTAAAAGCGAATGGGACTCGGAAGAGTTCAAATGCTTTCGAAGAAAAGTTCTAATGAAAATACATTTAAAAGATTCAATTGGTAAACTTAATATAAATGTGGGACATGGGAAATGGTTTCGGGGAACATGTGGTCGAATATCCAGACTATTTGAAATCATTTTACTCCCACTCGCGCTATTTCCAAGCTCTCGCGTTTCGAACATATGGACATTTAATTGCGGATTTGATGCTAGCTATAGGTATAATAGGCATTTTACTTGCATATTCAATCCTTGAACGCTTGAACATTGATAATTATTCGAAAAGTCCGGAAAATATTGAAAATCGGGGTTCGGGATAGTTTGGAAAACGTTCCGAATTCTTCGAACTCGAATAATTTGGTTCGAGTTATAGTCCATCTCTAGTAAGCAGGGAGATGAACAGATAGAGAGTGGGTAAAGGGATACTTACCTACTACTGTAAGTCTGTACTTGTTGGGAGGGTTCTGTAGGCAGGCCCGGCGGGTTTTACCATTAGGCACAGTAGGCATGCACCTAGGGGTTTTTTGGCTTGTTGGTTGAATTTTGAAAGGGGTCTCCCATCTCCCTCCACTAATCCACTCCCTTTAAAGTCTATTTCTTCCCCTAAAAAGTGTGTGTGGTTTCGGGCGTGGACTCAGGCTCCTGAGGTTGTTAACTGGGTACACACAGTAGTACAGATTCTGAAAGATGACAGAACGGATCTGCAAGATCCTGTTCTGCCATCTCTCTTCAAAGATTTGCATACACCAGTTCCGGGCGTTCTCCCTATGAACTGTGTGTTCTAGGGCCGTGCAGCTCCTCTATAGGGAGTCTAGCACGGCCCGATGGAAATTCGGCTTTCCCGAACGAGAGTGCGGCCAACCGATCGTCGGCGGCCGCGCGATAGTTCGGGAAATGAAGTACACATATAAAGATAATAAGCCCGATTACCGTCGGGAGATGATATCGGGGCGTTATCATTACGTGTGTACCCAGCAAAATTCGCCCATGCATCGTTCGTGGGTAGGTTGTGGGGGTACTAAACTACAATGAGGAAACCAATGTGTTTTGTGCTGATCTCAGTTCTGCGGAAAATGTTATATTTTACATTAACATTCGTTGTTTTCGTATATACCAGCAGTTGTAAAAGTGGTTTTGTGAGGATTTGTTTCCATGAATCAAAGACATTTTCAATCTATAGTCTGCATACAAACTGCGTTATTCAAGTGTCATGCATATGACCACTCATTTCAAGTTATCTTGACGAGAAAGTTACTACCCAGCAGTAATTATTGCTGTTTTCAAAATGCATATGTAGAGAAGCAAAAAATTTACGTTTTGTAATGTTCAGTGTCAATAAAGAATAACATACCCACCAAAAAATAAAAATAATAATAATAATAATAAATACACATTAAGCTAGCAACACAAAGATAAACTCCGTATAGGGGCATTGTCCTAGGACATTTTGTATTGTATGTGATCAAAGGGATTTCACACAAATCTCTGTCTCTTTTATTTCTAAAGAATGACATACAGTTAACCCAGCCAGTTCAGTTTACTGTTCTAGAGCAAGGTGATTGGTAGAAAAATATAAAGGTCTTCAGAATATTCCAACCATCGCATGATACACTACTCTAATTAGAGATCGGACTAGAACTCGAAAAACTGGAGTTTGACCCCAAATATTCAAATATTCCAGGGTTCGAACGTTCGAAACTCTTCGATAATTATAAAATTTTCCGCAATTATCAAAGGTTCGAGCGAATTAATAACTCTTGACTTCACCACTCGCAAACCCACGAATTTGGCCATAACACTCGATTGTGGCGGTTCTGTAACCTCGAATGTAGCGTTCAATTTCGCTGGTGTAACATGCAACTGCGGCTTTGGTAAACCCTTCAAAGCGGACATCATTTGGTAACCATCGAATGTGGCTTTTGGTAGCCCTCGAATTTGGCATTCGATTTTGGGTAACTCTCAAATGTGGCTTCGATTTCAAGTAACCACTAGAAATTTCAATGTGGAATTCCCACAATTTGCCAAATTGGGTGGGGAAAAGTTAGTATTTATACAAGGTGGTACAAAGGTACATGTTCCCCAGACCATTTCCGGTACCAGACCATGTCTACTGCAAGTACCATTTGCTATTTTAACTGTAGTCTATCCAAAACTTTTTCTCTCCATCGACTATAAGGGGTTTGTTTGGCATTATCCTACACCTAAAGACATCAATATGTGAACCGTTATGGTGACATGGTCGTCCACAGGATATCAGGGGATGAAGCCTCAGGCATTGTGGATTGTACACGCAAGGGTTATTATTTATTACCTCTTAGAAATAGGAGTGGTAGGGAATAGAGATAAGGTTGAACTTTGCATCTTGTGGTTGCATTTGTCTATAATTTTTAAACACATAAGTGGCCATATTCAAACCCTCAATCAGGGCCTGTTTCTAGCCATGTATATGCCCTAGTGCCTCCCTCCTTGTGAAGCTGCCCCACCTCCCCCACCCTACCCAAAAAGAAAGAAACAACAAGAAACCTACAAACCGTTCACACTACAGCTGGGTCGCTTTCTAAAACTTCTGCATTCTGAACACTGTTCACGTTTGCTTATCTTATAGTGGGAACGCTTCTAGATAAAACAGAGTAAGAGGTGCACACGTACCAGGTGAGCCGAAGTGTAGGAACATATGTTTGATGAATGCAAGCAACACTGGCACACAATGACTTACTGATTGGAATGGACAGCGTTATGCCCTGTTAACTGTTAGCTGCAGCCTGGCAGGACTTTGGCTCCTCACCTCCTCCCCTCTCCACTTCAGCAGCCGGGGCGCAGGTTTCCTTCCAGTCACCTAGTTTCTCAGCGTTTGGTGGGGGAGCGTCTTTGTGGACTCATGGCGAGCTATGACGAAAAAGAGCAAAGGGCAGGCAAAGCCAGGGTGGTGATGAATGCAGATATTCCAAACACACTGAAGGTGAGTAGAGAAGCTGAGCAGCTGGTTTGGGAGAAGGGACGGCTAGGAGAGAGAGAGTGACACTCGTAATGTGTGTACTTCCAGAAAGGACTGGTCTGGGACAGGTTCAGCACTGACAGAGACCCAATTGTTCTGCTGGTGGACAGGAGGGGTAGGGCGGGGAAATGGTGAGGGGGGGCGGTTTTAGGTAGAAGATAAAACAGGAGGTTTGAGGGAAAGGGGGTGAGTTAGGAGAAAGAAAAGCTATCTATCGTACTAGCTAGCTACGTACTATCGAGTCGACTAGTTCATCGCAGTCGAGTAGTCACATAGGTCGTACATCCACGACGACAAGTCACGTAGCACAAGCCACGAGTCACTAGTCTACAGTAATCGATTAGGATCTATCGACGTACTATCGATATCGTAATCCAAGCACTATCGGTTCAGTCGAGTCTCAGAGTCGTTAGCGATCGAGTCAGCTATACGGTGCTGTCGAGCAGCGATCTGAGCTAGTCTATCATCTACGACAGCATCGTTAGCGAAGCGAGAAGCAGTCGGGGCTAGTCGAGGGGAGCGAGCGTAGCAGTACACGATCGGCATCTACGACGCTATCGAGGAGCGTAGACGTATCTCATTCTGGTATTTATCCCACCTGTCTAACCGTCTTTTGCTTTCTGTAACTCGTATGTCTGCCTGTTGGTCTTATATATTAAACAATAAAATATATTTGTATACAGTGTTATGTTGTGTAAAATACAAAGTGGGTGTGAACTGGGGTGTGGAAAGGGTGTGGTGTGACCTGGGCGTGGGAAAGGGGCGTGGCCTAAGAAAAATTTGAGCACGCTATGCCCCGGCGCAATGATACTCGTTTAGCCTTTCCCTATTCGAAAGTCACCCTCCACCCATGAAGGACAGGATAGGTTTCAAGGTGATGTGCGGTATGTGGCACCAGTTGCTCCCCCAAGCATTGTTTTCCAGCCGGCGGGTAGAGATTGAGATGTTTAATTCAGTTGCCAGCGTTTTACGTATTGGCATTATAATTTTCCCAGGGCCCAGCAGAACATTACCATTAACCATTAGTGCCAGCAGGCTTTACTGTAATACGTTTCAGTGCCAGCAGCTTTCCAGAAGAATATTGCCATTAACCCTTCAGTGGCCAGCTATCCACATAGTATTGCCCTTATAACACTTTCAGTGCAGACATGGAAGTATTACCTTTAACCCTTCAGCTGCCAGCATTGACATAATATACAGTATGTACCTGCTTCCATGTCTCCCCATTGAATGTTCTTCCCCTACTCTAAAGGTGGCCGATAACTATTGATGTCCAATATTCATGTCAGCAATCTTCAATAGATAATTTTCACAATCTACTAGCAGCTCGAGCCCGATTCTTTCATACAATCCAATGTTGATAAAAAACACGGCTTGTATATTGTGGTCTTAGATCATTAGCACAGAAGAAATCTCAAATCCACTCAATGTTCTCCTCAGTGTATGGCCAGCTTAAGTTCTAATTGGAGAGATGGATGGAAGGAAAGAAAGAGGGCGGGTAGGGATGGATCTCAAGCTGCTAGTGCACAGGGGGTCACTGGTTATAAGTCTGCAGCAGCTTTCACCTGGCTATTGTGAACTGTGTCCTCAGTACTATTAGCTGAGGCTCATTCTCCCCCCTCCTTCCTTCACACTTTAAGTCATTGTAACATTTATCCAAGTAGAGGGAGCTGAGGTAAGGGTCGTCTACTCACTGCATGGTTACAAATACAGCTGGAAAAGGGGAGCAGATCTAACAAAGAGTAAAAAAGCTGACAGTAGATTCTGCTGGGGAGAACACTGGGCCCCCTGGTTTAAATAGCACCTAGTCTTATGGTGTATTATTCCCTCAGTAGTTCTGTGTGACAATTCCAAAAATGAAACTCAATTAGAAGAAACATTTTTTCAACCACATTTTGACTTTCCACCAGAATATACATTTCGTTCCTACTACTTTTGCAATGTGTTTTTGTTATCTGTTTTGGAATTTTTACTGCGCGATTTTAAATATTTAATAGTTACGGACTTCCAAATATAACAGATCAGCGGATTTCCAGGCCTAGTTGTGAAATGAACCCAGGGTTGATTGACTTATTTCTAACTCAACATTATTCAGATTAGTTACGGAGTATTTTTACAAGGACAAGTTGGTTAGTTACCCCACATCGTCCTCTATGACAATGTTGGTGCAGTCATTATAAGACTAGAGATGGACGAACTAGAAAGTTTGGTACATTTTCAAAACTTTCGAAACTGTCAGAGAAAGTTTAAATCAGACCTAATTAAAGTCAATGGAAAGAGTGTAATTTGAAGTCCGTGGTTTTACAGCTAAAACTAACAATGGCTTACTGTAAAGCTGTGGCCACCTGGGAAATGGTATGGGGGAACAATCACTATCACCAAAACTTGTATAAAAAAACAGTTTCTTAAAACGAGGCTGGCAATTTAGCGGGTTAGGCGAAGCTACACTGAGGGTTACTGCCAATTCGAGGTTACCGAACGTACTATCGAGGTTTTACGAACGATTACTTTAGTGGGTTTACCGACATAATACTCGAGGGTTAGCGAAAATGATCCATATTATTGAGGGTTTACCGAAATAGCACGATATTTTTGAGGGTTACCGAAAACGGACAATACTTTCGAGGTTGAGTGATACGATACATCGACGGTTAGCGGAAAGATCCATACATTCGAGGGTTACTAAACAAACAATACTTTTGAGGGTTTAGCCAAAAACACAACAATACTTTGTGAGGGTTTACTGAAAACAAACGAAACAACCTTTGCAGGGGGTTAGCTAAGATAACATTCTAGGTTATCGGATTTACGATAATAGTCTCGATTACGTACCGAAACTCATAAAGTGCGGCTCGAATCAGGGTCGAGTTCTAGTTAATCCCTATTAAAAGACCTCAAGGGTTTTATAGACCTATTGATGATGCCACACAGTCTCAAAAATAAACGGCAAGTGTTTTGGCATCTCAACAGTATTTTATGCGGAGGGAGCCATGAAATGTCTTGTCAATAAAGCTGAATACAATGTGGTCTTTTTTCACAAACGCATTTAAGGGAATATAAAATTAGTGAGAACCGTGACCCTTTAGTTACAGCTACGGTCTGGCCACATTGTTACAGGAAAAACGCCGATTGGGCCACGGCACAATTCACACAAGGAAAAAAAGGAAGAAAACTGCTAAAATTAAAGTTAAGAGTCGAAGGGATAGTTTAGTGGTTATTGTTCCCACTATGCGCGGTTGCATTCGTTTTGCGAATCGCGGTGTAATAAAATATAATGGAAAATGCTGTTAAAAGCCCTTTTTGTAAAGAGTAGCAAAAACTTCATCCAAGACAATGCGTATTTTTTAAGATTTGTTTATGACAGAAAACATTGGATTCTGGGATTTAAAATATTGTGATTACTCTTTTTGTACAAGGAAACCTTTGTTAAAGATTGTGTTTCTTTTCCATCAGCAAAGAACTGACAAGAGGCCTTTAGTAAGGTACACAACGAAAAACAGATTTAATGGAAAGATGACAGACAGGATCTGCAGATCCTCTCCATCTTTTAAAGATCATGCAACCACACAGCCCCAAGCGTTCTCCCTACTGAAATCATAGGGAGAACGATGGGACTTTATGTTTCCACTCGACTGCGAGACTCTCTACTGGGAGGTCTAGCATGACACGATGAAGGAAATTTTCGGTTCTTTCCTGAACAAAAAGCGTCGGACAACACCGATAATAAAGAAAAGCCTAGATACCGTCGGTCCCGCGGCTTTTTTATTTCGGGGCTTTACGTTAGGTGTACACAGCTTTAGTGGTATCTTTGGTGATTCGTTAAGTGAAACTTCCAAAGCATTCCCCCATTATCTACTCTCCCTTTGTTCTTCTGTTTACTGTGAACAGTTGAAAATCGGTTTTAGGGTACACATACCATTTTAGTTTCCTCGTGTTTAATGCCAAATGGTATTCTATTAGAACAGGAAAAGATGGGCGTCAAGGATCTGAGAAAGTCAGCGTTGTTTGACAGTTATAAAATGGAAAATACACAAGTTGTGATCATCGTTGTCTTCTTAAATCTTAGCTATTTTGTTAACATTAAAGGCAAGTTAGGTTAAAAGACAGTTACTGAATTATAGGTTAATGGGCTAATAAATGGATCGTAGACAGCATTTTTTCAATATTTTCATTAACTTTAAGGAAAATGCAAGTAGCAAATTAAACAACTTTTGCCCCCCTCTGCTTTTATGAAAGTATTATGGCATGCCTTGTCCTACTGGAGATGAGGTTCAAGGAAAAAACAAATACTTTTACTCAGCTAGCGATAGGATAGCTTATAAAAATCAAGTAAAGATCATGTTAGAACGAGACAATAGCTTTTTTTTATAAAGGAAAACTAAATCCAAGGAAAAAAAATATGTGCCATCGTGTTGTATTATTCACAGGGAGAGTGAGAACGCTTATTCTCAACCTCCTTCGTGAATATATTACGCTTGGGGAACTGGAACTTACCTTACCCGCTGCCTCACTCGCAGTCCCGACCTACATTCACTGAACAGTGTCTCTATCCCGATCGCCCGCCCTATATGTTGTATTGGCGCGCAGGCCTAAGATAGGGCGCTGGTGGTCAGGACAGAGCGGGCGTCAGGGACTGATGAGGGCCTGCGAGTGGAAAACGGGCGGGGTAAGGTAAGTTCCAGGTCCCCCGAGGCGTAAAGATTCACAGGGAGGATGAGAATAAGATTTCTCACCTCCCTGTGAATAATACAAACGGATGGCGCAAAGTTTTTTTTTATAAAACCTGAGGGTTTAGTGTCCTTAAACCACAATAAACTGTTATTTCCTTAGTAAAGGCGAAACTAAGTCATTAAAACAAACCCCCATGACTTCAGAAAGAACCAGGGGGAAAGGGGGAACCAACAACGGCCTAGAGGCAGTACTACAAATGGATTTGAAGGACTGGTATGGAGGGATTTTGTAGAAGCAAACCAGGGTCTTTTAAAAATATTGGTTAAGGTCCTACCCAAGGTAATATTTAGTGTATTATAGATAGTTTCATAAACGACTGGAAGGGCTGCAAGAAACATAATTGCCATATAAACCATCAGAGATACCCTTGTGATATTACTAACTAGGACCAATCATACAACTATTGTCAAGGCGCGGTTATTGTTGACCGGTAGGAAACTGGGATGCCATATTTAAACTATCTTATATTGGGCCCTGGCTTGACAAATGTATGGCCAGCATACAAGGGCATCTATGTGGGAAATATGAACTTTTTTTTTTTCTTATTCCATGTGTTCCTATAATTCCCCTACAACCCCAGGTGTCTTTACTTTTTCAGATTCCCTCTCTGTCTGAGATACCACAGTTAGAGAGATACGTGATGTGCATTCCTAACCTCACTACTGGCACTGTCCAATCAAATCCTGTGACATGATCCCCCCTCCCTGCTCTGTAATAAAATAGAGATAAGAGCATTAGCAGGGGGAGAGAGGTAGCTTTGAGTTGGAATATACGGCTGCACTTGACCCTCCTTCTTAAGTAGCTTCACGATGATGATGGGTCACAAAGTGTAGGAGATAGCGAAACTTAACTGTTCTCTCTGTTTTTCGTTTCTCCAGGACAGCTTGGTTTCCTATTGGCCACTGTGGTGGTGTTGTTTTTCAGGATGTTGAACTTTTAACTCCTACGGCACATGATAAGCTTGTCGGTTAGCCGGAGGGGGAAGGGCGGAGTGCTGCGCACAGATCTGACACCATGGTTAAACAGTCACTGACAAAGATAGGATTAAGGCACAGAGTACATGAATTTAACTTTACAAAGGGGCAATGTGTTTTTTTCACTATAGATACCCTTTAAGGTTCGCACACACGTACGATGTGTGGTCTGACCCATGACTACGACGCATTTGTGCGTCGAACGGGCATTTCACCGAGAATCGCACTTGCATATGCGTTCGGTCGGGGTCATTCGTTGATCCACAAGGCGAAGAATCGAACAACCCCCAACTGAACGCATACACACGTGCTATTCTCGGCCGTTCGTTGCACGAATGCATCATGATTGGGGGTCATGGCTTGGTTCCAATCATACGTGTCTACGAACCTTTAGCCTAATGGCTAAAAGACTCTAATATTCACATATACAGACTGGAAGATTATTTAAAAGCCCGTCTTTGTCAAAACACAAATTTCAGAGTCTATACTAATTGAAACAATATTGAATACAGTACGGCACATTTCATAAAGTCATTTATTCCAAAACACCTTCTGAATAGAGATGCTCTTATCGTCTGTTAATCATAAGCTAATATTTCCTTTAAAATCAGCCTTTGCCTGCTCCCTATACATCTCTGTTATATGTTTAATATACTTTCCGTCCTTTGAATATCAAGCGCTGAAATGCTATCAGGGCTAATTTGGTTTCAATTTATTTCTTGGAAATTATTCTTCCCACTTCTTAAATGATGTTATTGTTACACAGGGAAAAAAAATGCCTACAGACAATCCTAAATATAATTAACTTCTAATGAGGTTGTATGCTATCACAATGCCATTGTATAATTGCAATTGTTTAGTGTAATGCAAAAGAAAGTAGGGATTTATTCTAAACCATTTGCTTTTTCTTTGTATAATTAACCATAGCCAAAGATAGTACTCCTAATGAGAATTTCTGGTAATGCAGTGGCATAACAACTGCCCCCCCACCCCACCTCCCCCACCCCACCCCCGCACGCATGCAACCGGGACCCCCCTTTACGGTAAGAGGCCCACCAAATCCTCACCACTCAGCAATTTTTAAACAGCTGATCGGCATATGAAGGAAACTTATGCACGATCAATTGTTTAAAAGACCATAACTGAACTGAAGTTCAGGTCCAGTCTTTTAAACAGCAGATCATACATTTCATACAGCCTCCCCCTGCAGTTTCACCCCTATGGTATGTAAAGGATTATTTTATTAATATGAACAAATCTTCATGTACAGTTTGAACAGACAGACAGATCAATAACTGAATAGTATAACCATATGGTGGCTCAGTGGCTATCGATATCTTGAGAATTGAGTCGTCCTGAGTTTGATCTTCACTTGGCTTGGAGTTTGTTCTCTCATGTTTGGAGGGTCTCTCTGGGTATCACCATCGTGGCTCGTGGTAGATTGGTATATTGAGCAGGAGTCCTGTTCGATCTTCACTTGGCTCAGAGTTTGTTTGTTCTCCCATTGTTTGGTGGTCTCCTCTGGGTATCACATGGTGGCTCGGTGGTTAGTCTACTTTCGAGTTTCCGATCATATTTTCGAGGATTATCGAAAAATAATCTCTGGGTATCACATGGTGGCTCGGTGGTTAGATTGGTATATTTAGCATTGAGTCCTGAGTTCAGATTTTCACTTGGCTTGGAGTTTGTTGGTTTTGCCTGTGTTTGGGTGGGTCTCTCTGGGTATCACATGGTGGCTTGGTGGTTAGATTGGTTATATGTGACATTGAGTCCTGATTCAGTGGTTGTGATTCCGATGCACTGATATATATTTAGACTTACCGCTCCTCGGCCTGGACTCTGCTGGAGCCCCCGAGTGACTTTGCGACTGTGACTGTGACTGTACTTACAGATGAGTATATATGGGTGTTCTGCACTAGATCAACAATGATATTTACTTTTGGCGAGGGTGGTCTTGAGGACATTAGTTACTTATCGGTATCCTTCCTTGCATGTGTATATGTTGTTTTTAAAATGATTTTATTACACCTAATGTAATTTCCCACTATACCCACAAACAGGGATTGTTTTATAGTTCATACTTAGGTGAGTGCCTGGTCTTTTTCTTCTTCTTGTTCTATGATTATTTGTATTTACCATAGCCACCTCCTGTCCTTGGGACACTTACCTCCTTGGCACTGCAGTGTGTTGATACGAGTCCTTACTTGTTTCCACTGCATGTGGGATAATTTCTTTATGGCAGTAGCACAGGCTTTATTATGATAAATTTATTTTATTATATAACTCAGCATTTGTATTGTATACTACATTTGCTTTCCCTTAATAATGTGTGATGAGTCTGGTAGCCTTAATAGGGACAGACTACGTAATTTAGAAGATTTATTTAGTAAAACCGATGTGGGTCCCAACAATCTAGGGACCAAACAACGAGAGATCTGTATTGATTTAAAACATCTACACTTTAAATATGCCCGTGTGTGGTGGAACGTATACAGTTTAGAAAAATATCATGAATTACAAATTATACCGAGAGGATTGCGTAGCCGAGTTGTACCATCATGGGAGGCTGATGATGATTTCAGAAAGGAATGGGAATTAGCTTTGAGTGAATGTGCTTTGAAACAAATCAAACTCTTACTAGGACATGACAAAAAACTGTTGGAGATAATTAAAACAGAAATTGAAACATTGACTATCATTGTACAGACCAAACTGACTAAAAATGAACTGACTGATTTTGAAAAAAATCTTAAAACAGATTTGGACAAATTGGAAAAGGACTTAATTAAACGTAAGAAACAAAACTCACCAGGGATCAGACGGACTATCAGACATATCAAATTTACAATTGGAATCACAAAAACAATAGATTCCAGAGATTTAAGCACACAAAAAGGAAAAAACCAACCCTAAGAAGCAGTCCCACAGACGAGTACCGACAATCGACTCAACAGACAGTGAGGGAAACTCTTTTTTAGGCCAGTCCCCCGAAAAACTAAGATCAGGAGGAGCAAGGAGAAGAAACCTGTAAAATGGGGGGTTTATTCTGTATTTTCCAGCCTAAAAATGATCCTCCTAACCCGATAGTTCATCTGAATTACAAGTTATTATTGTCTACACAACTTAACATCTATTCAGAGGTCAGTACTAACTAAGGTCTTAACTATGTCCTAGTGTGCACATAGATAAATTCACAGCAGTCAAAGATCTGTTCTTATTTTGTAGGAAATTGGCCTTAAGGCACATTTCAAAAGTTGCTGCTGACGACCACAGCCACTCTCAATACACTTAATGACTTATTGTATGAAACAACACGAGACCTCTAAGCAAGTTCAACGTAAGTCAATTTTACACCAATTTTCTCTGTATTTTCCCAGCATCAAACCTTTTAATAATACCTATATTGAGATTGATAAATTAATACATCTACAGATTATGCATAATTTAAACAGAAGAAAGGGAGGCATTAAAAGGATGAACCATGGACAGACGTAATTATCAACCCTCGCGATAAAGGGGGCAATTTGTCTTATGGCCGGATAACCTTTACAGGAGGAGCATGACACATCTAAAAAATCCTCTCAACTATAGGTTATTACCTGCTAATCCTACAAATGTGTTTACTAAACAACTTTACATCTTATAGATGATGCTGTAGAAAATATGGATTATATCTGAAGAGGCAGATTTCCTCGAGTTATAATCCAGTGGTGCCTACATTTTATCTTCTACCTAAGATCCACAAAAATTCTGACCCCACCATAGGCCCATAGTCTCTGCGATTGGAGGGACTCAATGAGAAATCATGTAGTTCATTGATTGGCATCTCCAGACCCACGTCACGAGCCTTGATTCTTTATCAGGATACGTCGACCTTTGGTCAAACTACAAAATGTAGACTGCACATTGAAATTGCTCTTGACTTGCGACGTGGAATCCCTGACACTAATATTGCCCACTGCAATGGCATTGAGGCCACTAAATATTTCCTAAAAATGAACGAACAGACGTCTCTGACAGGCACTACTTATTTTACAAACTTCTGAATTCGGTTCTCACAAGATACTTTGTCTTTGACAGGTCCTTTTTAATACAGACTAGAGGCACCCGCGATGGTGCGAAATGCGCTCCCTCGTACGCCAACCTTGTTTTTTGGGCTGGGTGGAGAGGACGCGTTGTTTAGAGGAGATTTGGCTGTTTTCACTGTCTTTCGTTGACTCTGTACCGCTACATAGATGATATCTTCATATTTGGACGGTGTACCAGAAGGCAAAACTTATGGAGTTCATTGGATTACTCAATTCCAATACCTTAACATCTTTTTGACACATCATATATCAACTACAAGATTGATTCCTGGATGTCTGTATTAAAAAACATGAAGGACACCTGAATAACCACATTATTCAGGAAGTCTACTGCCACTAATGCAATACTACTATTTTATAGCTCCCCCCCCGAGACTAGGAAATCGATCCCGAAGGGTCAATACTTACGTCTTAGGCGGAATTGCACTTTAAATGAGGATTTGATTGTCCGCTATTGATCTTACTTCAGATCCTTGAAGAGGTATCCCCGTACCTCCTTAAAAAGGAATATTTAACAACTAGAAAAATAAACAATCTGATCTATTGACATCTGTATAAAAATCTGACCAACAAATTCGATACTAACGACTTATGGCTCAAATGGCATCTTCTCAGGGAGTAGGCTCGGGTAGAGTTGGCATGTTCTGAAAATAGATGCTGATATAGGTCACTTTGTTAAACAGAAACCCCATCCATACCCTAACGCAAACTGTAGCAAGAACCTCATGGGATCTTTAACTAGAGCCACTATGGCGATAGCAACACCAACGTGAAACGAGGGCCAAAGAATTACGGGTACCTACCCCTGTGGGAGCTTCACTTTCTGTGAACTCATGCATCATACAGAAAAGGTCTGTGCATCCAAGGTGTTTAACGTTTTTATCCCAAGCATTATTTTAACTGTAGAACTAACAATTTATTTACGCACATACATGTACCTGTATCTTCTGTATGTAGGGAAAACACAACAACAATTTAAACATAGATTGGCAAACATTTGTCCGACATACGCTTGGCCCAGCGAATTCCCTGGACGGCAAGACTTTAACGACTATTGCCAGACATTTTTTGACTAACACGGGGCTCTTACAGAGGCATGAGATGTTTTTGGCTTAGAAAATCATGTCCTATAAGAGGGGCGATTTAGAGACGCAGCTACTGAGATTGGAAAGCGCGCGATTTATAAACTTAAAACTTTGACCCCCAATGGTTTTGAATGAGGAGTTGGATTTCTCCCCATTTATCTGACTATCATCATTACTTTCAGATTTTATCCAGATCCCTCCTCTGGACATACAATATGAGCCATGTCCATTGAATCTCACCTTGTGGCGGCACACTTTTTCGTTTGCTGCACCCGATTACCATCACTATACCTTCTATGGAAGACCTTCATGTTATGCGCGATCCTTTTTGGACCCAGTACTATGTCCTGGACATCGATTTGTGAATGCCAGTTTCACTATGATACCTTTTCCGCCTGGATACATGTACTAAGGTATCCTCTTTGGTATCTCTATCTGGATCAGGATCTAGCAAGAAGTCCTTAAACATCGGATACAGTAATGTTATTCCGTTAATGGGTCTTATCTTGGACCGGACACACTCTACAATAGGATTGGCTTCGCTATTCATTTCTACCTGGACTTTCATTGATATTGATATATCATATTAGAGACTGAGGTCCTTTGCTCTCTTGGACAAGGGGCATACCTCACCTTCATGTTCTATTTGGTTGTATGGATCATGCTATCCACTCTACTTACCTGGACATCTATTTACTTGTTGGACTCGTACGTGTGATCGTCACCTGAGACCTGGAGTCTACCATTCACTCTGTTTTTGAATTGTGTTGTGGACTACCTTTGGACTTTGCAACGGCTTATCTTAGTTTATTTTGGTCCATGCCACTACTTCTTATACGGGCCATCTTGGATGTTATATAATAGGCTCTCATTCTCCCTGTATATTGCATGTTTATTGGGTTACATTAGAACACTGTCTATGCTTTATTTATATTGGTGTTTTTGTATTATTTGTTTATATCTGCACAACACTGCTCTTATCTCTCTGTCTACGTATTGTATCGGAGGGTTCCATGGGGATCGAATACCGTCCCTATTGGGTATGTAGACGTCGCTGCAAATTGACGTCATCATAAGAGGACGGCCACTATGGTTTAAAAGACGTCCATGTTTGATTCGATACGCTGCTGAGAAAGCTTTTGGTAGCGAACGCGTTCAGCGTCTCTTCCTTCCTGGTTGTGATTCCGATGCACATGATATATATTTAGACTTACCGCTCCTCGGCCTGATCTCTGCTGGAGCCCCCGAGTGACTTTGCGACTGTGACTGTGACTGTACTTACAGATGAGTATTATATGGGTTCTGCACTAGATCACAATAATATTTACTTTTGGGCGAGGGTGTGTCTTGAGGACATTAGTTACTTACTCGGTATCCTTCCTTGCATGTGTATATGTTGTGTTTTAAATGATTTTATTAGCACCTAATGTATTTTCCCACTATACCACAATAAAGGGATTGTTTTATAGTTCATACTTAGGATGAGTGCCTGGTCTTTTTCTTCTTTCTTCTTTTTCTATCAGAGTGTATGTGTTGTTATCGGTCAGGAGCATGGTCACCTTAGCATGGTAGTCTGAGGTGTTGAGTACCACTGTGCATCTTCCACTATCTGCGGTAGAATGATGATACTGGAATATTTCTTAGGGATGTTAAGGTTCTTCTTTCTGTGTGGTCGGTAGATGAAGGTGTTTAGCACTGGTTTAGGCTGCAGATACCTTAAGGCGAAGTTGTTCTGCCTCACTCTGTGTACCTTATTATTGTGGTTGAGGCTTCTGTGGCTGCTATAATATCCACCCCAGGGATGGCTTTTAGGAGTGATGGCAAAATTCAAGCCCTTAGCAAGGACTTCCATTTCTGTCTGAGTTAGGGCCCTGTAAACAAGTTTCTCACCCATTCTCCTTGTTTGATGAAGTGACACTTCCCTTCTTTTGTATCCAAGTAGTTTGTTCTCCTTTGGGGTTGTTCTGGGATGACAGAATAGAAAACTTGTTCTGTTGCCTTTGTTTGCCCTTACAGTGCTAAGAAAGCTGTGCTTGTTTGGTGAACTCCATCACTCTTTCCCAGATGGCCACAGATAGCTGTAAGGCCAGGTTCTGTTCTAGTTGACTAATGTTGTGCATTGAAGCATCAACCGTAAAATACTCTGGGCACTCCTATAAATCGTCTTAGCCACTATGCAATCACGCCCTTAACACCTGGCTGTGATATGTTAATTGGGACTTTCCAGTGTACATAATTGCCACAGATTCTTGTACCAGTCATTCTGAATTGAGAAAGCCAGTTGGATGACTAGCGAAACGTCTTCAAGAACTAAACTTTAAGTCCAGTTGATCTAATTGAATACAACAGATACACCATGACCTGGATGAATGAGAACCTTCACAAGCAAATTTTGTAAATAGTTTTCTCCTTGCGGATCCACGCTGTTTAGAAAGGTGATATCAAATAATGTCATTCTATCTTATTCCTCATGAATGAATGGAGTAGAAGATGATGCTGCAGCTTTAAAAATTAAAGGGCAATCCACCCCTCAAATGAAAAATGATATAAACTGTTAGTAATACCTACAGGTCCTCACTTTACCTAACTTCTGCAATTCTTACTGAAAGTCTCCCTAAGGGATCTGCTCCGCTCCTCATCTCTTCCCCTGTAAGTGACAGATTGCAAAACAGCCAATGGGAAGACAACCTCTGCAAGGTGACAAGTTTTCCCATTGGCTGCACTGCAGCCTGTCACTGTGCCGCTTCTACTATAAATGTCTCTGTGTTAAGTAAATCTTTGTTGGGAAAGGATCTTGGAGTTTTCAGATGCCACACTCGCAAAAAAAAATTATGCATAGAAAAGAAAAACACTTTATTTAAAGTGCATGGGATCACTTCAAAAGATTAACATGTACAGTCACATATTGATAGATGACTTCTGCTCAATACCCCAAACATTCATTTGCTACAGTATAACCCTTTAAACAGCATTGTATTATATACATAGAAGCAGCACTCTGCTAATCCAGTCCCCGTTCCGGTCCATATTTTTTACTTTAAGTGTACTATACAGCTAGCAGGGTAGTCCTGACTACAGTATCTGACCGAATGGGATTCACCTCCAGCTAGTCTCACAGGAGCAGTGGAGATTTCTGTGGAGCAAGAAGAGACAGCAATTAAAGAGGGAAAGGTAAGCTTTGCCAAAGGCTTAGAAAAATAAGAGTAACATAATGTGTGATTTAAAGGTACAGCTTTGCAATGGAACTTTGATTTACGTCTAACATATCCTTTAAATGTAGAAAGGCAGGTGACAAGCGGAGGGAAACAGCTAAAGTCAGCAACCATAGTGTTTGGTATAAAGAGGGAGTTAGGATTCTAAGGGAGAAAAAGATTATTCTCCCCTTTTTTAAAAAAAAAAAAAATTATTAACAAAGCACTGGTAGGGCAACTTTGGAATATGTGGTGCAGTTTTTATGTGTACAAAAACAACATCTTAAAAATGGAAAGGTATCAGAGAAGTGCAACTCAATTAATAAGGGATCTTGCAGATCCTGTCTGTCACCTTTCACTGATCTGTACTGTGTGTACCCAGCTTTAGTCTTCAAGTTCGGTAAAGGTTTTTCACTGTGAGAACGGTAAAATTATGGAACTGTCTTCCGTTGTACGTGGTTCATTGCATAGTTTAAGAAAAAAAGCTGGATGAGTTTCTAAAAACAAAGAATGTTGTAGGTTACTGGTATTGATACATAAAGTTGAATCAGGGATATTTCCGATTGGCACTTGGAGTCAGGAAGGATTTTTTTTCCCCTCTTCATTCTTTTTCTGGGGTGGGGGTTTTGATTTCTTCTGGATCAACAATAAGCAAGGAAATGTGAGTATTGCTGAGTAGGTTGGACTAGATGGGCGTATGTCTTCATTCAACCTCAAATACTATACAATACTATACTTTCTTGGAATGCTCCTAACAGTAATTTCTACTGACTAGCTGTTGGGTGTACCAAACATGCTCAGATCCTTGAAAGCATAGTTATTTATGGTGAACTTCCTCTTTAAGGTTTTCCTACATTCAGTGTGGCTGGTAGACATTTGTGGATATATTTTAGTAAATATATTTTCAGTTCTGTCTTGTAATACGAATTTAAACGGTTACCGTATAAAGTTATATGCCTATTAGTAAAAATTAGAAAGCTATCACGGAATGTAACTGTATCCAGACATAGGAAATATTCTGAAAAACTGTGAGCAAAGAAAGGATCATGAAGTTTGCCAACAGAACCATTAACATTGCTGAAAAATATGAACTTGGATCCCAGTCTGTGTATGTGTGTTTGTGAACTACAATAGTGGGAATGTGAGCAAAAGAACAAACTGTTTCTGGGCTCAGACCAAAAAAACAATTATATAAACTTACATAGCAGAACCAAAGGAAAAAAAAAACGTGTTTGTCAACATCCAACCGTCATCATCTAGTAATAAAAAATATAATTAGATTGTATTATGATACATTAGTCATGGGTGTAGAAATCCAATTAATGTGTTAGATCCAGAATGAGTTTCGTTCTGATAGCGGTTCTGCGGGAACCTAATAAAGTTTTGAAAATTCAATTGAATTGGAATTTTTCTAATTTTCGATAACATTTTCTAAATTTCCATAGAAATTTTCGATTTCCAAATGGAATTTTCGAAGTCGTGAAGAGAATTTTAGGATATTTCTGTTTTTGATGAAAAGATCAGTTTTCGAAAATGTCCCAAAATTCTTTGGGTCACGGATATTCCAAACCAGCTGTTCCGAATTGAAACCAGGTTTATTTTGAAAACAGAATTCGTCACTACTCATCAAGAGATAAATGGAAAAAAAAAAAAAAATCCAGGGAGTGTCATGTTGTAAGAGGTACAAAGGTTTGTCCGTGCTAATCTACAGCAACTATATGAAAAATAGAAGAAAAAACCCAGAGGATAACAGGCTAAATTTAAAAACAACACTTTATTCTAACAGTTTAAAATGGATATCAAAAAGCATCAAATGGTAATATAACACATAAGTGTGCAAAATCTCACAAGGTATAGCAGATAAATGTGGAAATACAGTTCAGCTGGAAAAAGTAATATTACCACCTTAGTACTTAGTACTTTGTAGTACACACACACACAACTTTCACCCTTATCTATACTTATCGTCAGTCAGTAAATCAGGTTCAGTCCATGCACGGACAGTAAGAATTGGCTAAGTATCAGGATTGTGTCCCACAGGCCCAATCTATCATGCGGGTGATCAGTAAATAAGTAAAGGGGGGGGGTGATAGAGCACCCCAAATGCATTTCGCTTGCAGAGGCTTTATCAATGGAGCTGAAACAAACTAACTTGTGGTCAGTATTTAAGCAACCGCTGGGCAATCGGCCTTCTGATGGATCCACCGGTCACGTGGATTTATCTACCATTCACAGATCGATACTTAGTCAAATAGTGTATGTCAAACAGTGCGTAAGTATCTAGTCACAAAATATCTATGACATAATATCTAAGTTATCCAGTAAATATCCCTGGGATTCCACCAACCCACTCAAAGTATATATCACATAGTACTCCTAACAGGAGCTAGTGTGCAGTGTCATGCGGCTTTCATGTGTCCTGTGGACAGAAGATGATAGAAACCCTGGTAAAAGCTCTGTATTCACCAGAGATGCAACCAAAACAACAGGTCCCAATGTTAGCCTGCTAAAAACAGCCTTAAAATACAGCTGATCCATCATCGCGGGAGGGATATGCAATCCAGAAATCACCTTGTGTGGATATTTCCAGAGTTAGGTAATTGGTTCAATGGGTCCTCTCTGGTGCATTGTCATCATCTCCGTCCACTGTCACGGGGCAATCCCAATATATGCCACAGGATTCTGTAATAATATATGCCACATGTCACATAAACCACAATTCATATAAAGGGGATAATGTCCATTTCCTGGTTCAGTCCATTAGAATTAAGAAAATGGATCTGGTTTCTGCCCGTAGCAGGGCATTGTCTATGTCTCCCCCTCTAATACTCAGACAGATCTTTGACAGTCCCATACAACGTAATCCGTCAGTCCTACCCTCATGATGATTTAAAAAATGATGGGCCACACTTGTGAGTGTGGTCTCATCTACAGCAACTAATCAGATGTTATCTAAATGCACTAGCCCAGATAAAAAATTACCCATGGTTGTTATAATTCATTGTCCGGGCAAAATTGTGCATCTCCCTAAAGTACACACAGTATAGGGGCTTTATCGGTACTGTGTGTACCTAGGGAAAGAGGGTAAATTTCCTTCGGCCACGGTAGATTCCCTATAGTCCCGAACATTCTGCTTATGCTGTGTTGTGTATAGAGAGAATGCTCGGGACTGTGGGTAGCTTGATCTTTGAAAAATGATAGACATTGTCATTTTTAAAAAATATGCCGTGTGTATATATTTTATTTCTTATGTATCGCTAAATATTCTGCAGCGCTTTACAATTATTTACTCAATTCACATCAGGCCCTGCTCCGAAGAGCTTATAATCTAATCACTTTTATGTACAGATACAACCTATCAGTATGTCTTTATGATTCTGGGGGAATCCGGAGTGCCCGGAGGAAACCCAAGCAAGCATGGAGAGAACATACAATCTCCTTGCAGATGTGTCCAAGGGTGGAATCGAACTTAAGGACCTCAGCACTGCAAGGCAACAGTGCTAACCACTGAGCCACCAGCTGGTTAGCACTCATGCTTAAGACACTTTAAAGATATTGTTTTGTTTTCTATTGGTCATGTACCCTTTAGAATTAAAAAGCTCTCCATTACAGATTTGAATTGTTAATTTTTTAATAAATAAGAATAAGAATACCAACAACAACTATTATTATTATTTGATATGAAATACATATATATATTATTTTCTATATATATATTTGCATGGGGCACATAAAAGACACGCCCTGTTGAGTTTACATAGTCAAGGTGGCAGAATAAGAATAAGAGGTTTATCCCATCCAGTACTTTGATTAGAAGGCTGGAGAATAAGATCAATCATCCGTGATTCAGCGCATAAGCACAGACCCTGGAAAGACAGCACTGCGATCACATAATATTCTGTACAAGCCTAACGATGAGGGAGATCTAATAAACATGTCACTATCCATGGTCTCCTCCATTTCCTTATAGTTATACATTGCTGTTTTCTCACTTTCTGCAAAACTTCTAAATTACCTTTGGCAATAGTTTGGAAGGGCTGTAATGACTCTAAGGGAACAAGATATCTCAGCTAAATAGCTATCTAGGACTTCAATTTAACAAAGCTCTATTCAATAGTGGGTGTCTACAATTGATTTTCCGCCCACCAGGGCTAGCAATAACAGGCTAAATCAATGTGAACTATTGTAAACTCCTACCCTCAATTTATAGGAAGTAACAGCTTCACTATGGAAAATTCTCAGCACCGCTCTATGTCTAGCACCAATAAATAAATTAGGAGGAATTCCCAAAGCTGCGTATGACAAGACAAAATGTTGTTTAAAGCACATTTCTTCCTAGTACACTGAGAATTATGCAATTTTTCATCATCGAGTCCTGAAATAACCTGCTTCAATCTCAGACTTAAAGGGCATGTCCACCCACAACCAGGACCCCCCGTTAAGCTGTTTTTGCAATACTTACCTTTCTCCCTAGTGCTCCTAAAGGAGGATATGTAATTGTCCGGACCAATTATTTGCGATAGACCTTACAGGTCTAATGTCTGTTGAAAATCTTTTTCAATCCAGGAACACTGAAAGGCAAGAAATTAGTTTCTGGGCTGACGTAACAATCGATTTGAGTTAGAATGGAAATCGAACACGTTATGCCAGCCAACTTTAATAATCAGCGGTAGAGATGGCCGAACTCTCTGAAATTCATTCCGCTTGCAGATGTGCTGATTTTCCAGAAAATCGGAAAATTTGAAAATCCGCAAGAGGACCTATTGAAGTCAATGGGAGTTAGAAACACGAAAGTTCTGCCTAAAATTAAGGTATAAATAGCAATGGTGACTTACTGGGAAACGGACCTGCTTTGGCATTGCATGTATTTTCGCAATTTCAAGAGATTTAAATTTGTGATTTTTACATTCACAAATTTAAAAATTCTAAAATTTTGGAATGTTCCAGAATTTCCTAAAACAGTTCCCGCGGTTCGGAAAAAGTCAGAAATCTGCAAAGTCCGATTTCCTGCGGATCCATGAAAGCCACTGCGGAACCGGGTTCGGGTTTATCTCTAATCAGAGGTAACATAGATTCACACCGACATTAAACTAACTAGACTCATAAGGAATTGAGTTGGGTCTGGTTTGTGGTTTTCGTGTGGATTAGCCAATAATTTTTGAGGGAATATAGTCATCCCCTTTTAAAGTACAATAATACTTTCAAGATTCCCTTGGAAATAAATGTGGATTGTACTTTTCAACAGAGTAACACATTGTTTTATTTTTAATGTCTTAGGACATGTTGTAACTGATTTAAACAGTCAATAAAGTTAATAGAAATCAGGGAAGTTTCTTAGCCAATTTTTCTTGCAGAATTAGATTTGAAAAAGGGCCCTTTAGTAGAGTTTAACAAATAATATTAGTTTGTGTAACCCAATTGTATACAGTAAATGTTTTCATCACACACGTGAAGGTCTTTAGTAATTAAAACATGGTGCTCATTGGCTGTTCCAGACCAGACACCTGCTACTAGATCTGCATCCATCTAGATCTGTATCCATCTGTAGCCTTTCTCCACTCCCCTTGCCTCCCCGCTGAGCTGGTGCTGAGCTGGTGTAATCCTTTGGTTAGTATTAGGATTTCTTCCTATTCCTCTTCTCTCCAGAACCACCAACTGCAATGGTTCTGGCGTCTATGATCTTACACTTCCTTATAGTATATAAGACTAGTCAATGGGTCCAGCATCCACAGCTGGAAACTCTCGTTTAGTATATAAGATTAGCCTGGTATATTAATTTAAATGTCATGTTCTCCCACACACAAACTTCCAGGTCTCAGTCCTCCCCTGTTTCACAGCATTTTAGAGATATTTTAAAGGGCATGTCTAGCCCTTTTTTGAACTTTTAATATATTATACATATTGATCCCTCAGCCCCAACCACCGATATAAAATTCTTAGATAGTGCCCGATAGTTACTTACCTTCCCTCTATCCTCCGCGGCACTCTCCAGGCCCTCTGCTTGCACGGAAATGCAAGCAGGGGGCGGGACCGGCAGCTGCGTCCCTGATTGGCTGAGAGGCAGCCAATCAGGGACGCGGCTGCCGGCTGCTCAGAACACCGGAGGATAGAGGGAAGGTAAGTAACTATCTGGGCACTTTCTATGAATTCTGTTACGGTTGGGGCTGGGGGATTAATATATATAATATACTGTTGGTTTTGCAGCAAAACGTTACTTTTCTCGGATTTAGCTGACACAGTATTTTTTTCAATACCATAATGCCTTGCACAAAAGATACAAGAATACCAACAGGGAGATTCAATAAAAGTTCTTATCGTTTAAAATGGTGCTAATTTTGCCCTAACCAATCAGAACTTATGTAACATTTGAAAGCTAACATCTGATTGGTTGGGGCAAAATTAGCCCCATTTTAAAGATAAGAACTTTTATTGAATAAACCCCCAAATGTTTAAAGTTATGTAGATAGTGGTTAGGGTTTCAAACCTAATCTGAAGTTTAATCGTATACTAGCGATTCCCGGGGGTGCTCCTATCAGATCGCCAGTGCGTGTGTTCTAATTAATGAATTCCATAGAGTATGCATGCACAGACCCACACAGGCTGGGTACACACAAGCAAAGTTTTTGTCCTGGAATAAGTTACTGTCGGTAGTGGCAAAAGAAGCTGCGGCTGACAGATCGGCCATGATTTTCCAACATGTCCAATGTCCGATCCGGACAAATAGGAGGCCGAGATTGGTTGTGGACACCTGCAAATACACCATCAATTTTTTCAGACCGACCATCTGAAACATGGTAATATCGTAATATCATGATGAAAATCATAGTGGATAGGAGAGTCCTACTCCTCTCTGCTGAGGAATAATTTCCATTATAAAGACAATCCTTAGAAAGTTTCTGAACTATGAGGTGAAGAAAGCAGTATCAAGAGGTGGCAGAACAATATCATCAACAAAATTGACCAAGAATTCCTTAAAGGGGAGCTGTGGTCCAAAAATGACTTTAGGTGAATTTATAGGAATTGCTCCCCTGGGAATTTTTGCAATGTATTTTCATTGTTTATTTTGCATAGTTTTGAAGATATTTACATTTTTGTGTGTGATATGGCAGCAGAATTACCAGGTCCCCTGCACTTCCTGCTTCCTGCTCTGAAACTTTCAGTCAATCTGTCCTGTCTCTCCTCCTCCCCTTTGCAGCCCCCCTGGTCCCTCCCACTCATGGACCCCTTGGTCCCTCCAGTTACAGGCCCCCCATGGCTGTGGGTTACTCAGACCCCCCTTATCTTCTCTGTCAGGACTTCACACAGCAGAGAGGTGGAGGAACTTCCTGTCTCCCTCACACACTGAGGGAGTCTGAGGCTGTGCTCACCGGCGGCACTGTGCAGGAGAAGCCTTAGGAAAGTCACGTGTCAGCCTCCCACCCATTAACTTTCTGGTCAGTCATTTATGTATATCTTGGGCTGTGGAGCACGTAGAGAGGTGGTTGATCTCTCGTTTTAAAGGTAGGAAACTGACCTTTCATTTAAACTTAACTTGTTTGGAGACCACAGTTCCACTTTAAAGAGTATGTACATTGGAAAAAAAATTGAAATTGCCCATTAGTGGAAACTATAATTCATCCCAACTATCACTTCAACATTTTTTTTGTTGATACGCCCCCTATTTCATTAGATATCCAATCTGAAACATCTTATGTTTTAGCATTTCTGTAAGCAGTTTTGCTGTAGCTGGAATTGTTTGACAGTTGGTGTGCTGTATGCTGTATGCAGTATTGACAGTTGGTATGTGGGAAAATAGTCAGGTCAGTGGTCAGTGTCTGAGCAAAACAAGTATTGTATTGAAGACATGCAGAAACACGCGCACCTCAGAGTAGGTGCTACTTACGTGTATATATTTATAGATTGAGATGCCGCAAAGTAATTTTTTCATTATACATACTGTACACTTTAAGCCCACCAGTGAAATGAAACCCTGTAAGTTTGATCAACACTAATAATGGTGCCAATTCTCAATTGTCAAATGTGTTTAGAGGCAACATCTTACATACGGTAAGGTTTATACCTTCTTACATGAATTCAGTATCATACTTCCGGCTCTGGTTAAATCCAGATCAGGATTTAACAATCTGCATGACCTTAATGGCCACTGTAAGCTGGTGTTAAAAAGGTCACGCGGAAGAGCCTCACGTGCAATATTGTATCTAATCTGCTATTTCATTTTAAAAGTGACGCTAACCCTTCCTAATGTGAATAGTTCCCAGACATACAGTACAAGCAGAACTAGGGATTATCCCCCAGACATTGTGTAGCCATTATTTCCAAATGTAGATCCCAATATTCCACCAAAGCTCTCTATAGGAGTTAGTGTAATCAATAATGATTCTACATTTTGTAAAGAAAGAAAGGACCCCCTGAAATCACATCTGTGATCTTTCCTTTAGTGTATCCCACGTACAGTTGAAAGATTCGCTAACATTGCTATCAACTGCACATTTTTATTAGGTTTAACATTGATTTTTTTTTTTCCATTTCTGCTTCGGCTCTGACATATTTCAGATAAATATTTGATTATTCTCATAAAGATGCAATGTATTCTTATTGCCTTGTAGAAGACGACAGAGGAATGGACAGGAGGGGATTTAGTAACAAAAAAACAGGCAATGGGGGGAAATACAAAGTTCTCCACAATGAAGATTTTAAAGCAATTTGCAACTGTATAAAGTGTAACATATACCGTATAAAGGGTAACATATAGCATATAAAGTGTAACATATAGCGTATAAAGTGTAACATATACCGTATAAAGTGTAACACTATACCGTTAAAGGGTCCCTATCGTTAACGTGTCGTTAAGTGCATATACCGTCGCCCGTGTACCGAGATCCCGTTTCTCTCCGTGTCCATTATCACCAATTACGTGTCCCATCTACCGTTCTCCGTTGTCCCCTATCCCTCTAAACGTGTCCCATTCCCGTATACCGTGTAACATCTCGCGTATCAGGGTAACCTGATAGGTAATACCGTGTAACATCTCCCGCCTCCCCGTGTCCATCTCCGTCTCCGTGTCGTCCTCACTCCCGTGTTCCCCAGCTTCTCCGTTCTCCAGTGGCCCCTCTCCCGTCTCCCGTGTCCCATCGCCCGTTCGCCCGGGTCCCCTCTCCCGTCCTTCTTCTCCCGTGTCCCCCTTCTCCCGTCTCCAGTCGTCCCTCCTCTCCTCTCCCGGTCTCCTCTCCGCGTCTCCGTGCTTGACAGTTGGTATGTGGGAAAATAGTCAGGTCAGTGGTCAGTGTCTGAGCAAAACAAGTATTGTATTGAAGACATGCAGAAACACGCGCACCTCAGAGTAGGTGCTACTTACGTGTATATATTTATAGATTGAGATGCCGCAAAGTAATTTTTTCATTATACATACTGTACACTTTAAGCCCACCAGTGAAATGAAACCCTGTAAGTTTGATCAACACTAATAATTGTGCCAATTCTCAATTGTCAAATGTGTTTAGAGGCAACATCTTACATACGGTAAGGTTTATACCTTCTTACATGAATTCAGTATCATACTTCCGGCTCTGGTTAAATCCAGATCAGGATTTAACAATCTGCATGACCTTAATGGCCACTGTAAGCTGGTGTTAAAAAGGTCACGCGGAAGAGCCTCACATGCAATATTGTATCTAATCTGCTATTTCATTTTAAAAGTGACGCTAACCCTTCCTAATGTGAATAGTTCCCAGACATACAGTACAAGCAGAACTAGGGATTATCCCCCAGACATTGTGTAGCCATTATTTCCAAATGTAGATCCCAATATTCCACCAAAGCTCTCTATAGGAGTTAGTGTAATCAATAATGATTCTACATTTTGTAAAGAAAGAAAGGACCCCCTGAAATCACATCTGTGATCTTTCCTTTAGTGTATCCCACGTACAGTTGAAAGATTCGCTAACATTGCTATCAACTGCACATTTTTATTAGGTTTAACATTGATTTTTTTTTTTCCATTTCTGCTTCGGCTCTGACATATTTCAGATAAATATTTGATTATTCTCATAAAGATGCAATGTATTCTTATTGCCTTGTAGAAGACGACAGAGGAATGGACAGGAGGGGATTTAGTAACAAAAAAACAGGCAATGGGGGGAAATACAAAGTTCTCCACAATGAAGATTTTAAAGCAATTTGCAACTGTATAAAGTGTAACATATACCGTATAAAGGGTAACATATAGCATATAAAGTGTAACATATAGCGTATAAAGTGTAACATATACCGTATAAAGTGTAACATATAGCGTATAAAGTGTAACATATAGCGTATAAAGTGTAACATATACCGTATAAAGTGTAACATATACCGTATAAAGTGTAACATATACCGTATAAAGTGTAACATATACCGTATAAAGTGTAACATATAGTGTATAAAGGATAACATATACCATATAAAGTGTAGTATAAAGTGTAACATATACCGTATAAAGTGTAACATATACCGTATAAAGGGTAACATATACCGTATAAAGTGTAGTATAAAGTGTAACATATAGTGTAAAGTGTAACATATAGTGTATAAAGTGTAACATATAGTGTATAAAGGATAACATATACCATATAAAGTGTAGTATAAAGTGTAAAATATAGCATATAAAGTGTAACATATAGCGTATAAAGTGTAACATATACCGTATAAAGGGTAACATATACCGTATAACGTGTAGAATAAAGTGTAACATATAGCGTATAAAGGGTAACATATACCATATGAAGTGTAACATATTACGTATAAAAGGTAACATATAGCGTATAAAGGATAACGTGTAGAATAAAGTGTAACATATACCGTATAAAGTGTAACATATAGTGTATAAAGGATAACATATACCATATAAAGGGTAACATATACCATATAAAGTATAGTATAAAGTGTAACATATAGTGTATAAAGGGTAACATATACCGTATAAAGTGTAACTTTATATATAATAAAATGTAAGTGTGCGTCCCTGTGTCCGTGTGTGTGTGTCCTGCAGTTACCTCTTTTTGCCACTTGGTGTGCATTCTATTCCTCAGGCTGCTGCTGCTTATTTCCCTCCAGGCAATTAGAGTGCATTGACAGTGCTCTACCTCCCCCGCCCCCCCGCCACAGCCTCTCAGCCCCTTCATTTCCTTTCGTGCAGGAAATGTATTTTACTGTGCGGCATAATTTACTTTGCATACCTCAATCAGAATCTCATGGCGGAAGTAAACACACGCGCCGGTTTGATTATGACACGGACGCGAAACGTTCGGTTGATTATGTGCATTGCGCAGGAAAGCGTTTCATGGTAACTGTTAGATGCGCCGGTTTGATTACGCATGTGCAGAAAGCATTGTCATGGTAACTGTTAGACGCTGAAGCATATGGAATCGCTGCACAGTCCCTGCTATTTCAGGTAATAGCGTAAGAGTTAGGAGACAGAAGACCTCTTAGAGAAACACACCTAAAGGAATAGGACAGTTTTAGCTTATGGAGCGGCTGAGGGAAAACAGTTCTATCCATAGTGGTAGGAAAGGGCTGAAGGGGGGGAAAGGAAAAGGTCACTCCAAAGGTCAGTGGACAGGGGCTGAGGGAAAAAAAGTCCCTTCAAAGTGTATGGACAGGGGGCCCTGAGGAAAAAGGTCCTTTCTAAGTGTCTGACAGGGTTGAGGAAAAGGTCCCTCCAAAGTGTAATGGGACAGGGGGCTAAGGCGGAAAAAGGGCCCTCCAAAGTGTATGGACAGGTGGAGCTGAGGAAAAAGGTCCCTCCAAAGGGTATGGACAGGGGCCGTGAGGGGGAAAAGGTCTCCCTTCAAAGTGTTTATGGACAGGCGGCTGAGGGAAAAGGTCCCTTTCAAAGTCATGGCAGGGGTTGAGGGGGAAAAACAGGTCCCTCCAAAGTGTCGTATGGACAGGGGTGAGAGGAAAAGGTCCCTTCAACGTGTTGGAAAGGGGCTAGAGGGGAAAAGGTCCCTTCAAGGCATGGACAGGGCGGGGAGTTTGAGGGGAAAAGGTCCCTCAAAAGTGTATGGACATGGGTTGAAGGGGAAAAGGTCCCTTCAAAAGATGTATGGACAGCGGCTGAGGGGAAACGGTCCCTCCAAAGTGTATGGACGGGGTTGAGGGAAAAAGGTGTATAAGTGTATGACAGGGGCTGACCTGAGGGATTATATAATAAAGGTACTTCAAAGTGTATGGACAGGAGTTGAGGGGAAAAGGTGGGTATCGGAAAGGGGCTGAGGGAATAAAGGTACCTTCAAAGTGTAGGGACAGGGGCTCTGAGGGAAGCCCTCCAAAGTGTCATGGGACAGGGGCTGAGAGGGAAAAGGTCCTTCAAAGTACATGGACAGGGATTGAGGGAAAAAGGTCCCTCCCAAGTTAGGACAGGGGCTGAGGGGGGAAAAGGTCCCTTCAAAGTGTATGGACAGGGGCTAAGGGGAAAATGGGTCCTTCAAAGGCATGGACAGGGGTTTTGAGGGGGGGAAAGGTCCTTCAAAGGTATGGACAGGGGTTGAGGTGGAAAAGGTCCCTTAAGTGTATGGACAGGGCACTGAGGGGAAAACAGGTCCTCCAAAGTGTATGGACAGGGGTTGGTGAGGGAAAGGTGTTGTATGGACAGGGGCTGAGGGATAAAGGTACCTCAAAGTGTATGCGACAGGAGTTGAGGGGAAAAAGGTGTATGTATGGACAGGCGTCTGAGGGATAAAGGACTCAAAGGTATGGACAGGGGTGAGGGGAAAAGGTCCCTCCAAAGTGGATGGACAGGGGCCGATGAGGGGGAAAAGGTCCCTCAAAGTGTATGCGACAGGGGTTGAGGGGAAAAGGCTCCCTTCAAAGTTATGGACATGGGCTGAGGGGAAAAGGCCCCCTCCAAAGTGGATGGACAGGGGTTGAGGGAAAAAGGTGTATGGACAGGGGCTGAGGGATAAAGGTACCTTCAAAGTGTATGGACAGGGGTTGAGGGGAAAAGGTGTATGGACAGGGGCTGAGGGATAAAGGTACCTTCAAAGTGTATGGACAGGGGCTGAGGGGAAAAGGTCCTTTCAAAGTGTTGGACAGGGGGCTCCTGAGGGGAAAAGGCCCCTCCAAAGTGTATGGACAGCGGCTTGAGGGAAGAAAAAAGGTTGTATATGGACAGGGGCTGAGGGATAATAAAGGTACTTCAAAGTGTGTGGACAGGGGTTAGGGGGAAAAGGTGTTACTGGATTGTATGGACAGGAGGGTTTTTTTTTTTGACGCTGTCCTGAGGGGATTGATAAACGATAATGAATCAATATATATATATATAATGATAATATTAAAGATAGATATATTGTTATTATAAAAATATATAATAATAATATTAATTATTATATATTTATTTTAAAATTTGATATATTTAGAATATATAATATTGTTATTATATATATAACATATTAATATAATATATTTTATAATTATAATTTAGATTATAATATATAGGTTATATTATTAATTAATATTAATTACTATAATTATAAAGTGATGAGAAATTAATATATATAAAATATATTATATAAAAATAAAAATATAATATATTAAATTAGATTATATTAAATTAGTAGATAAATATTATTTATATAAATAAAATAATGAGAAATATTGATTAAATATTATAATATATATATTTTTATTATAATATAATAATAATAATATATGTAAAATATACAATAATATGATATATTTATAAGATAAATGAGATGATTTAAATATAATAAATTATAATTATATAAATATATATAGATATAATATATATAATAATTGATATATTATATAATTTATTAGTAAAATGTTATAAATCATAGAAAAAAAGAAAAAATTATAAATAAAATATATATAAGTATTATATTATAAATTATATATATATAGATTAATATTATATGATAAATATATAATTTTATCTTAGAATATAATTAATATATATAAATACGATATATAATATTTATGATATATGAATTAATATCGATATTGATATATATATATATAAACATATAAGATAATATATAAATATATTAATAATATTGATAAATATAATAAAAGATATATAAAATATAATTGATATTATATATATAATATTTATATTATATAATTTATATATAAAATTTAATAATTATATAATAAAGGTACCTTCAAAGTGTATGGACAGGGGCGAGGGGAAAAGGTCCCTCCAAAGTGTATGGACAGGGGACTGAGGGAAAAGGTCCCTCCAAAGTGTATGGACAGGGCGAGGGAAAAAAAAAAGTTCCTTCAAAGTGTATGGACAGGGGTTAAGGGGAAAAGGTCCCTTAAAGTGTATGGACGGGGATGAGGGAAAGGTCCCTCCATAGTGTATGGACAGGGGTTGAGGGGAAAAGGTCCCTTCAAAGTGTATGGACAGGGGCTGAGGGAAAAAAAGGTCCCTCAAAGTGTATGGACAGGGGTTGAGGGGAAAAGGTCCCTTCAAGTGTATGGACAGGGGGTGAGGAAAAAGGTTACCTTTAAAGTTGTATGGACAGGGGTGAGGGGAAAAGGTCCCTCCAAAGTGTATGGAAAGGGGCGGAGGGGAAAGGTCCCTCCAAAGTGTATGGACAGGGGCTGAGGGAAAAAAAAGTCCTTCAAAGGTATGGACAGGGGCTGAGGGGAAAAAAAGTCCCTTCAAAGTGTATGGACAGGGACTGAGGGGAAAAAAATGTCCCTTCAAAAGTGTATGGGACAGGGGATGAGGGAAAACAAAGCCCTTCAAAGTGTATGGACAGGGGCTGAGGGAAAAGGTACTTCAAAGTGATGGACAGGGGCTGAGGGGAAAAGGTCCCTCCAAAGTGTTATGGACAGGGCTGAGGGAAAAAAAAAAAAGGGCCCTTCAAAGTGTATGGACAGGGGATGAGGGGAAAAAAGGTCCCTTCAAAGTGTATGGACGGGCTGAGGGGGAAAAGGTCCCTCCAAAGTGTATGGACGGGCTGAGGGAAAAAAAAGTCCCTTCAAAGTGTATGGACAGGGGCTGAGGGAAAATGAATAAACAATTTGAGGAATATAGTGCAAAATGGTCCACGTCTCTTGCTCTGGAAAAATAAATGTTTCTACACATGTATTCTAGCGCCCGTTTATGTAACGGGCTTACTGTCTAGTAGCGTATAAAGTGTAACATGTAGCATATAAAGTGTAACATATACCGTATAAAGTGTAACATATTGCGCATAAAGTGTAACATATACCGTATAAAGTGTAACATATAGCGTATAAAGTGTAAAATATACCATATAAAGGGTAACATATACGTTATTAAAAGGGTAAACCTATCCGTAGAAAGGTGTAACATGATGCCGGTGTAACATATACCGTATAAGTGTAACATATACTGTATAAAGTTTAACATATACCATATAGTGTGACATATATATAAAGTGTGACATATACCGTATAAAGGGTAACATATACCGTATAAAGGGTAACATATACCATATAAAGGGTAACATATACCGTATAAAGTGGAACAGATTCCGTATTAAAGTTTTAAATATGCCGGTGTAACATATACGTATAAGTGTAACATTATACTGTATAAAGTTAACATATACCATATAGTGTGACATATATATAAAGTGTGACATATACCGTATAAAGGGTAACATATACCGTATAAAGGGTAACATATACCGTATAAAGTGGAACATATTCCGTATAAAGTTTAACATATGCCGGTGTAACATATATGGTATAAAGTGTAACATATACTGTATAAAGTTTAACATATACCATATAGTGTGACATATATCATATAAAGTGTGACATATACCGTATAACTGTGATAATATACCGTACAATTTAAAAATGGCAAAGGAGGATAAGCCTGATACCAACTTGCTCGCTGGCCTGCATCTTTACCTCAAAGGACCTGTGTACGCCTTGCATTGTGACGCATTTGACCCGAACATTGTGAGAGACTTGACCAGAGCGCCCTTGGCTTATTGAAATACCCATCCCACAAGAAGCATCCCTGTCTACCCATCTCCAAAGCTCTCCCAGTGCTGGTGGTTAGGGTTGCTTCCTCATTGCACCCCTGACTGCACTGCCACAGTTCTTCCTGCTATTATCTTCCCCAAGCCCTCACATTTTCCTGCCCCCCAGTTACTAATCCCAACTTTACAAAACAACCCACCCTTGTCCTGCAATATTCCCTGCCTTGCCTCTTGCTCCCTATTATCCCCCCTCCCTTTAACATGCCCTAAATAATTTTTGGCTAATTCCTACTGCGCTTGCTGAAAGACAGTAAGCGCAGGTGGGGAAATTGATTTGAAGCAGGCCAAGGCAAGAAGTATTCAAGAGTGTATTCTGTGTACCCAGGGGGGTGTTTTGGAGGGGGTGGAAGGCACCAGTAACAAATCTTGCCCAGGGTGCTATTTATCCTAAGGCCATCACTGGTTGCATGCTGTGTATGTTACCCTTTAAAGACGCAGACACCCATAAAAAGGTACATATCACGGTGGAAGACCGTGTAAAAACTCAATGGCCACTTAATGTTATTTGCTTCTTCCTGAGTGCCTGGCCTTTTGAAACTTTCATACTCTGCTCTTTCAAATGCAAATTGTCATCTGACATTATCTCGCACGGCTTTCAGAATTCAACTTTCTAAGAGGCCATTGCTAGTCCACGTGCAGTGGAATATTCCCGTATATCTGTTCTTTTCAATCTGGTCCCCATCATTTTTAATAAATGTATAAAGGGTGTTGATGACAGATTCTTCCTTATAACTACACTGGTTAAGTGTGTGTTGTGATGTGTTCTTGCTCCTTCTCCAGATGTAGTCAATTCATCATCTAGAAACCTGATTGTTACTGTTAGTACTGTACAAATGTTGAGAAATGAGGGGACCTTCTATACAGGAAGAACGCAAAGCAAAGAAGGTCACACATTCAAGTAATAGCAGAGATGTTACTACCATGTAACTACCATGTTAGCAGCCCTGACTTTTTGCTTGGTAGAGATTTTCTAATTTCATTTTTGAATTTTTCGATAAGAGGTTTGAAAGTTTTGAATGAGAACCAGGTTCATTTTGAAACTGGGATTGATCACACAGCAACACTGTCATCTACAAGCAAATGATTGTGAGAACTCCCATGGCAATGTTGACCAACAGAAGGTACAGTATACACCTGTTAGATAGCAGCAATACTTCATATGCGCGCTATAGTTTAAGCCGGAAATAGTCGGGAGCTGTCAGGGGAGTCTGTGATGGAGCGCGCTTGCAAGTAAGTTTTCAATCTTTGTTCCTGGCTCCTGGTATATTAATTGAAAAACGGGGAGTAAGACATACCGTGTATCCTTTATCTCCTGTTCCTTAATTAATGCAAAAACGGATAGGTTCACTGACTACTATTACTACAATTGTAACTATTATCACGATTACTATTACTACTATTGTAACTATTATTATTACTACTGTTACTACTATCATTACTATAATTACTACTATCATAACTATTATCATTACTATTATTACTACTATCATTAGTACTAGGCCTCTAAGCCATTTCTCATGTTTCTCACATTTAGCTCAATTCCCAGACATAAATACCCTAAATGGAATATTCATTCATTATCTGTCTGGCCCTTTTGGATGTTGAAATCATTTTGTTAACTAGTTTAATAGGTTGGTAAGTAACTGACTTACTAAATCTTTTTTTTTATCTTTCAGATGCATATCTTCATCTATGAATCACTTTGCCATTGATTGCTACTGTCAACACAACTAAAAAACAAGCATTCAACATCGGAATCCTCAGTTTCTCCTAGTTTTAACATACAGTACTGTATCTTCTTCACTAAATCCTTATAATGAACAGTAACAGAAAGACCAGGACCTTCCCCCTTGTCTTGTTCACTTTCATTAATAGATTTTTTGGTATATTAGGTAAAAAATATCAGTGAATTGTTCAGTTTCTATAAAATATTTTCTCCAGTCAGAAGCAACAGGGCTTCCCATTGGCACCTTAAACCTAGAAAGGACCAGAAAGAACTATACTCAAGCAATACTCACTCTACATGTTTGATATACTGTACTGTTCTGGACAGGGGTAAATTGGGGTGTTACTAATATTTAAATAGTAAAATAGTACATAGTATATACTTATATACTATAGTAATAGTTCATCTCCATGAAGATACTTGCCACTAGTTGCACAGTTTAAATAGACTATGGGGAATATTTATAAAGGAACGCTATTTTCGCCATTTAACTCACAGGGTGTCATTAATTTCATCGTATTTATAAAGTCGGTTGTTTTGCGAGTAAAGTATCGGTGTGGCAGTAGTATCTTCACTTTTTCACACGATACAGGACATAACGCAATAAGTACGGTGATGAGTTATCTGTATTATGGCAGAACGAGAAAATGGCGATCACGGTAAACCTGGAAATTGCAGATCGTATTACAGTAAATGCTGGAAAATAGTCTATCACCCCTCTGGACCCTTTTTAGTATTGAGAAACACTCCACAATGTACTGACACCTTCCAAGGACCCACTGACAGGCTACATATATGGGCACTTAACAATCGGTTAAGCGAAAGGGCGATCGCTTTGGTAATAACTATTCACCGATGGTTCCACACACTTTATAAATTGTCCAAATGTGCAAAAAGCTAACAAACCTTTATAAATTTGCCTCCTCATTTGGAATCAGGACACTGATCAAATTCCTACCTATTTGCCTGACATTACAGGCTTAGCTGGACTCTGGAGAAAATCCACCCTGCCTAGTAAAGTTTAGGAACAGGTAAATGTCATTGATAGTCTTACATGGACATGTGCTTTTTCTCCTGCAGCTAAATAGGGAAACAGAGCGTTGTCTGACTTGGTTGGCGCGTTGTCTGGCTTTGTTGCACGTGAGGTTAGATATATTCTGTATAAATGATCTGTTTATGTAAATACTTTACAGCTTATGCTATATTTCTGGAGACACAATAACTTGGTCTAGCATAGGATTGTTTCGCTGCTGATGTTCCATTGCTTGTTTATCAAAATAAAAAGTCAGAATAAAATCTTCCTGGTCATCACCTGATCTAATTTTGTCAATACTAAGGCATTACCCTGGGAACTCATACCAGGGGGATCGATGCTAAATCAGCAGCTGCAACTGGATTAAATTCCACAGTACTCACAAATTCATGTCAGTGTCTTATTTCACACAACTAGCCTTTACCCAGAACCCTTGAGTTACATCCCATCCATGCAGACAGTGATTTAGCACAGTGCTGGTCATTTGATAGATGATCCCCTGGGTCTCCAGGGGGGTCCATTTAAAATTGATTTCACTGTCAGCTTGCCGTGATCTTGGATAAGGGACTTTGTCTTCTGTTTTCATGAACAGTGATGGAGGAGCAGATACATTTATTACAGTAAAGATGTTGAGTTAAGTGAAGGGAAAACATTATAATGGGGGATGAACACTTTTGAGGAGCTTGCAAGAGTAAGAGGGTTCTATTGAATCCCAAAATTACATCTGTTTGGGGGGCACCTATAAGCTTCTCATTCGGAAACTTGTGTGATTAACATTATTAGTTTCTGACGTAATTTTAACACCAGCATTTTGTTGTTGTTCCACATTAAAAACCTTCATGTTCCACATCAAATCCATCAGGGTTTCTGATTTCTGTAAGCTGTACTAATTATAGTGACAATTTCTCTACTTTACTCTATTTTGTGAGGATTTTAGAAACAAACCTCCAAACTTTTTCTAGGAGAGAGGTAGGACAAGGCCTTCTATCATCTGCTAAACACACCCACAGAACAACCTGCCCCAGCCACCCAAACCTGCCCCAGCCACCCAAACCTGCCCCAGCCACCCACCACTAAAACCTGCCCCAGCCACCCACCACCCAAACCTGCCCCAGCCACCCACCACCCAAACCTGCCCCAGCCACCCACCACCCAAACCTGCCCCACCTACCCACTACCCAAACCTGACCCACCACCCAAACCTGCCCCACCCACCAACCACCCAAACCTGTCCCACCCACAGACCACCCAACCTGACCCACCCACAGACCACCCAACCTGACCCACCCACAGACCATCCAACCTGACCCACCCACAGACCACCCAACCTGCCCCACCCACAGACTATCCAATCTGACCCACCCACAGACCACCCAACCTGACCCACCCACAGACCAACCAACCTGACCCACCCACAGACCACCCAACCTGACCCACCCACAGACCACCCAACCTGACCCACCCACAGACCACCCAACCTGACCCACCCACAGATCACCCAACCTGCCCCACCTGCCTTTTGAGAAATGGGACAGTTGGGAGGTATGTATACACATATACAATGTACAATCTCAACTTCACACTGCTTCCTGCTTCTTGCAATAACTTAGACAAGAAGAAAGAATGTAACAGAGAAAGAGAAAAAGAGAGGGTCAGAATGTGTCAAAGACATTGGTGTCT
Organism: Hymenochirus boettgeri; assembly: GCA_019447015.1. Lineage (NCBI taxonomy): Eukaryota > Metazoa > Chordata > Amphibia > Anura > Pipidae > Hymenochirus > Hymenochirus boettgeri. The sequence goes on along the minus strand of CM033472.1, from coordinate 31,322,966 downwards.
AGAAACTGCCTGTTTCAGGTCAGACTAAGAAGCTTGGTAGTGGAATTCCTTTGCAGTTATACCCAAAGTATAATGCACTTCCTTTCACCACCTCTGATTTCACATTTTACAGACTTATTAATTCATAGAACAGGAAAAAAGTCGAGGAAAGAGACTGCGGCCATATTTATAAATTCAGCATTGCCGCTCCTTTAACACTGTAGCAAAATACCGATAGTACTGCGCCATTTTGTACCATATTGCTTCTCTATACAATGAGGTTGTAAAATAACAAAAAACACAGAGAGTGATTAGTTCCCCTTTAACCACACTCCTATCATTGGATCACTGTGCTAGGGGAGGTTGTTTTTGAATAATTAACCAACAGACTAGTGGAAATGTACATCCATTTTTCTTACCTGTTCATACCTTTAAAGAACAGTTGGGTTTACAAAGCCATCCAGTTACCGATGCTTATTGCTTTGCTCATGTCCCTTCTACGATCATTTCGCTCTTGGTGCTGTATCATTTATTACATTCAGAATGTCACTTTTTGAGATCCCAAAACATAAAAACATAAACTGGATTAGGACAAAGACGTCAGAAGGCAGAGAAATTGTTCTGTGTCGTCAATGGAACGAGATCGTCTCTCTCTGCGGTTATTTTCACAACACAATCGAGGCACAGTGCTGATGGTTGAAGTCACTTTAAATAGCTGCTTCTTATCACCTTTTTATTTCAAAATTTTTTATTGATTTCTTTAAAAATGTGTCTTGGAATGTTGGGTAGTTACTAATCAGTACTCTACTGTTTTAGGAGAAACCACAAACTTACCACACACTAGACGACTGTCCTTTAGCTTGTCACGCACAATGCAAAGTTAGGACATCATTCTATAGAAGTAACATATTTGTGGCTTAATGATTCCCTTGAGTTAATCAGAGCCCCTTTTCTAATCTTCGCTATTCATAAAATGAAGGAATACAAATGGCTTTATGCGGTTATTGTCAAATGTAGAGATCTGGTTTGGGTTATGCCCTTAATAATAAAGAGGTTTTATGTCAATTCATTTTACCCCTATAGTAATTTCTCATACAGAAACCTAATTGTACTCTAGTCAGAGAGCACTTACTGTCTGTTGGTATCTGGTGCCATCGTGTGGAACTAAACTGTATAACTACATTGTTCTCTTGTTTACTCTTATCAGTTTTGAGATCTTTATCTTTGCAGTTTATATTTGCCATAAAATAGTCATCCCAATAAAATCTCAAACAGGCTACTAGCCTAATCATGGGATGGGAAAACATATTTTAAAAGATGTGGTCAAACAATATAGGATCCATTTGTTTGAATACAATAAATAAGGATAAAGATTTGTAAATTACATCTATCTGTCATTTTTAATAGGACTAGTTTTGCTTATGACAGTTGTTGGGGTAGCAAAAGATGAACACCATTGCAATTAAAATTAAAGGTGATCTAAAGCCTTCAAACTAGTTCATACGGATTTCCTCTACATGGAAGACTAGACATTCTAAGGTAAAAAAGGAAAATGGCAGCTTTTATGCACACAAGCAATTTTTTCAAAATTAACTGCTCTTTGGAGAAGGACCATGTTTTCCTGGTCTTTAAATAGCCATCCAAAAACATTCCATCTGGTGTCCTCAAATGCATATTATAAACATTTCAATGTCTGGCCTGACCAGAAGCAGAAGACGCTAAAAAGGGTTTAGCTAGATCAGAAGAGTCTGCATGGAAATTACTTAAAGGATAACTGTGGTCTACTTACAGATGCCCTTTAAACTGTGGTCTTCATACCTTTCAAACACACCTAGGATGATGAGATTGAGATTTTAAGTTAATGACTTGTAAGGTTCCAGTTCTCTGTGACAGGCATGAGCTATAAGATGTCATAAGCCCCCAAATGAAGCTAGTTACAGACCTGCAACCATTCACACACCTTAGGGAAGGATAAAAAAACAATTTCTAGGCTTGTGGGCTAGCTTTAAAATGATTTAGATGTGTGGGGGTGTGGCTTATGATGTGTCTGATGATGCTCTGTCCTAGCAGTGGGCATGCTCCAACCTTAAGCGTTGAGGCAGACCCCAAGTGCTGTGATGTCACAGCTCACAGTGCTAACAGGAAATCTGCTGCAACTTTGGATAGACATCAGCTAGAAGCATGATCTTGGAGTAATTTCAAAGGAAGGAGTGTGCCCTTCAAATTACCAAATGCCGAATCATCACTTTATAACTTCATTTAAAAAGAGTTTGCACATTAACTGTATATACTTGTGAAAATATATCTTATTTTATAGGAGCCCTGTTGCTATTTACATTTGTTTAACAGTTCAAATGTTAATTTTATTGGAAATTATTGTTAACTGTGGGGCCGCATTTTAGTTCTTGCACAGAAGATTAACACACTAATTAAGCATAATGACACAGAATGGCGTACAGGGATTATAGGGCATTATATTCAAACTGAAAATAAATAAAAATGGATTAAGCCCTCCTACAAGTTTATATTAAAGTGTCAGAGATAAGAATATTAAAGCAATGTAACTTAATGATAAATAAAGTCTGTAGCTTTCTACAGATTCTGCATTATATTAGTTTTAATGACACATACTTAAAGGGAAAGTTAAGTGGAAAAAACGATCCATTTATTAAATTAATTGATATTACACACACCAAGGTATCTTCCGCACTCCTTATAGGTATAGATATTTCTGCTGGGTGCTGCTATTGTACCATAGACAATGATATATGCATGACAATTAGAACAGAATCCATAGCGCACACCAGTCTATAAAATCAGAGGGTTTTTATTACACGTGACATTTCTGTGTCCGTGTGACACCTTCTTCATGCATACTTCAACAAGGTGTGACATGGACACCAAAACGTCACATGTTATAAAGACAAGACTGGTGTGCGCTATGAATTCTCTTCTAATTGGCATGCATATACCATTGGCTATGGAACAATAGCAGTAAGCTATGGTTCTATTAGGTATTATACATACTCTCATATTCTCTTCATTTTTAAAAACTTGACTGATTTAATATCTTTTTCTATGTCCCGCTGTGGTCAGTAGTGAGTAAAGCTGTTCCAAACCGGCATGTTCTGTTCTGAAAATGGATTTTCGGGTGTTCGAAAAAATGAGGAAATTCAAAAATGGACCCATTGAAGTAAATATGAGTAAAAAAACGAAAGTTTCACAAAAAATGGTGATTGCATGCTTCCGGAAACATCTCCAAGCATAGTCCATGTAGCGGGTCTGCTAGCATAGGGCCAAACCCTAAGCAACTGAATCACCCCAGGGGCTGAATCAAGGGTAGGGCCATTATGGACATTATTAGGGGTCCTGCATACAGGATTTGAATATTTATTTTATTAAAGTTAGTGAAATGATGAAAGCAATCCTTTATTTTCTTGAAACCATTTGAAATTGCACTGAATTTCTACTTTGCCATAACCGATCAGAAATCTCTTTCATAAATAGCTACTCATGCTGCTAATATTTCTGCTTCCGGACATAGTAATAATATCCTCTCCACATCCAAGGAAAAAAAATGTCCAATGAACAGATACTGTTGGATTTGGAGCTAACATACCCCCACCTCCCCATCTCCTATCATTTATATGTGCCTTTAAATGCCCTTTAAATGACAGCTATAAAGAGTTAAACTCGCTCTTTGTTAAATTTATACATAACCATTCTCTCTTTTTCTTTTTTTATATTGATGCTGTGAAATGTTCTAAATTATGCACCAGTAGTTTAATGTAAGTGATATTTTTCCCATGCAACATTTAATTTGATTAATGATTTCAAACTCGTAATTGTTTTTAGAAACAATATGTTATATTCAAACAAGTTAATGAATTCAGCTCACATGAGAATTAATTAAATAATCCACATGTGTTTTCAGCAAACGAGTAGAAAAAAAAATCCCTCGGACTGTTTGGTCACAATTCAAGGCCAGTCAGCACGAAATGTCAAATTCGGAATTAGGTAGTTCACTTAGGGGACCATCGAGAGAGAGACGATTTAGATGTCAATGCAGTTTTTTTATGTGCAGTGAACTAAGGCAGTTTCATTGGTTCCTAACTGATTCCTTCTGTAATATGTTAATTGCTCCATGGTTATGCTGTGCTGAGGTCCGTAGCTGATTTCCACACTCTGAGTCTATTACCTCTTCTGAGTATATCCCAAAACAAACCTGTGACTTCGAAGTGTGCTACTATAGAGAAGTATTGTGTAAGTATATAGAGATACTGTATAACTGTGTATAGAATATTAGGGGTGAATAACCAATTTTCTTACAGGTTGTTAGAAGTAGGGAGCGGATATCCCCATAGATATAGGTAACAGGTTAACAAAGCATGTGGTTCTCACTGGACCAATTCATAGACAATGTCTTCCTCATATGGCGGGAACTGTAAAGGTGATCCGCACACACCTTAAGAAGTCCAATATTAGCACATGCTGATTGTGATGGCAGGCCAAGGTAAGTGGTCAGATAACAGCAGACAGAAATACACTATGCACATCAGTCTTTGCAACCTATGTATTTAATACTTCATACACAGGATAGACATACAGTGTAAAATTTCATTACAAGGCTGTACCTTCTTCAGACAACAAGAAGGTACAGCCTTGTTCCTCATATGGCGGGGTAGCATTAGGACCCTGGAGAGGTTCCTGTCACAAACCCCCCAGTCCCGAGACGCCCGGCCACGCTACCGTTACCGGAAAACACACTCCAAGCAACCGACAGGCGGACGGAACAGATCAGACCCGGTGGGTTTGGTGAACAAACGATATACTACACAATTAATTATACTCAACATCAATATACTCGCCCCACCACATTCCGTTAAACAGCAGAATGACCTTTACACTATATCTATGGGGATATCCGCTCCCCTACTTTAACAACCTGTAAGAAAATTGGTATTCACCCCTAATATTCTATACACAGTTATACAGTATCTCTATATACCTACACAATACTTCTCTATAGGTACACCTTCGAAGTCACAGGTTGTTTTTGGGATATACTCAGAATAGGACAATAGCCTATAAATGATTTTATATCATTTATTAAAAGTGACAAAATAGTGCATAAAAAATAAAGAAAATAAAATAAATCACTGAACATGAAGCGGGTAACACAAGTGAGGGTAGAAATGGATAAAAGAAGGAATACTTAAGGATAAATGGCATCTGAATAGTCCATGAGAAGAGTCCAGAACTTGATAATCCAGTTATTGGGAAAATAATAGTCCAAATGATAATCCTGCGTTAAGCCAATACGGTCTGTCCAGTTGGCTAGATGTTATTCCAGATGTTCTTGTAGATGTTATGACAGACATTCTTGTGATGAGACCCAGTTCCATTTTTATCCTTTCTTCAGAAAATGGGAGTGGTCTGGTCCCTAGAGGGGGTGGACTTGGTTCTGCCCCTGAAGGTTGGTTCATAGTTTTGGGGGAATTGTAAATATCAAATTCCCCCCCAGTCCATAATCCGTGAACCATACATGTCACATTCAAAATAATGTCATGATGGTCCATAACTAATTTTCCCAACAGAACAAGACCAAATATGACAATTGGGATATCCTAGGCCTAAGAAGGATAATATCCCAGTTTGGCTCGGGCTATGAGATTATATCAGGTATCTATAAATGTAGAATCAATTACTGGATAAACTGGGAGTATTATGAAAACTGAAATAATTCTACATCCTGGATTATTAAGGAATATGAATTGCCTTTGATCTGCCAGTTTGGTTTCTACTGTTGGTCTCTACTAGGAGATTCCCTGTCTGGTTCTGGTGTCTCTTTGTTGGGACATGTTTGTATATTCACACCTTGCCCCTTTTTAGTCAGACCCCCTGCTATGTCAGCTAATTTAACACCAAATGGCCATGCATTGGGGAAAGGAAGAGGGTTACAAGTTAACCTGAATTAAATCTGCGATTACCTGGGAACAGGGAACAATGGGAGCTGCCATACTGCTTCATCATGCCAATATGGTGAAATTTCTATGGCGTTTTTACATTGAAAACCTGTTCGTCACCAGTTCACATTGAATTGAATGGATTCCATGAAAAAAATAAATACACTCTCAATTTGATAGCAACAGTATTGCATTTCTGGACGTAATGGTGGGTTAGATGATAATGGCATAAACACGCAACTGTATTCCAATCCTAAGGATAGGAACCAAAATGCTTAAATATCAGAGTTTTCATCCTAATTATACTAAAAAATCAATTCCTTTTAGCCAATTTAAAAGGGGTGAAAGAATTGTATCAAGAGAGGAGGATTAAGTGAGAAACTTTTCGAACAATGTCCAAAACATTTTTTAAAAGGGGAACTAAAGTCTCCAGACAACATTGTCCCAATAGACAGAGCACATTCACAAACATACAACAAGCTGTGTCTCACCACTCTATTTGCTGTGGCCATTGGGTGACTTATGAAAATAACCTGTAAGTACTAGGGGTCAGCTCCCACAATCCACCTTAGCTGGGTTAACCCCAGTAAGTGTCTACGTACAGGCACATGCTCTGTAGAGTCAACAGATCAAAGAAGGAGAGTTGCAGTCTTGCTTCCTAGAAGCTGACAGCAATCACATTATAGCACAGAGATCCTCCCTCTCCCTGACACAGAACAGGGATTTTAGTTTTTTGTTTTCAAACAATTCAATTATCCTATCCTAACAATGATATAATCCTTTCCTTTTTACAAAAAAGAAAAGTTATCTTTGCAGTGTATTTCAAAGATAGCATGGATGTAAGAAACCGATACAAAAATTTCAGCAAAAATAAAAGTAAGTCTGGGGAAAAGAACCTGGGGAACATTTACTCTGTCTTGCTAAAAGCAGAGCTCTTACCTCTAGGCTAAGAGAGACACTAAATAACCAGTGGTACATGTAATATTGTACTTGGAACATAAAGGAAACAAAAAAAAAAGGTAAGTTTGGGATTCAAACTCATGACCTTAAGAACGGATGCGTTTAAACCTGGCGTCCTGAGCCACCACTGAATAAGCTGAAAGCCTACGTACAAAAACGGTATTATTGGGATATTGAACTTGTGACCTTCTATACTGTGTATTTTTTAAACCCGGTGCACTAACACTGAATAAGCAGAGAATCCAGGTACATTTGGAAGCTTTATCTTTTGCTAGGAAGAGAATAAAAAAAAAAAGGAATATGGAAGTCTGATAAGACTTTGAAAGCTGCTTGTTACACAGTTATTTTTCCAGCAATTCACTGGGCCATATTTATCAAACATCGTATAATTTTTTTATGATCGCTATAATTACGATCGGTGTTCTACGATACCGATCGTTATTTTACCATATCGAACGTAATTTTACATTACGCATTTAAAATTATGGTGCTGATATCGTAGAAAAAGATCAGTATCATAGAATATATTCGATATCGTAGAATAACGATGTTAATTTACGACTACAGTGCAGTTCCTTCAACTTATTAAAGGAGGCTACGCAGTCGTCGTAGAATAACGATATTTTACAATAACGATCGTTATTCTACGATACTAATTGTATTTTACGATATGGCACCATAGATTTACGATAGCATATCGTAGAGTTACGGGCGATATCGTAAAATAATGATCGTATTGTAGAACACCGATCGTTATTTTACGGGGATTGTAAAAAAAACTAGTAAATTAACTGCAGGGTAACAAGCAGCTTTCAAGTCTTATCAGGGACTTCATATTGGTGTGGAGACATCTGGAAAAAAAAAACCTTTCAGGGAGATTCAAAAAAATTATTATCGTTTAAAATGGTGCTAATTTTGCCCCAACCAATTAGATCTTATTTAACACTAAAAGCTAACATCTGATTGGTTGGGGCAAAATTAGCACCATTTTTAATGATAAGAACTTTTATTGAATAACCCTGTTTGTGCATAGAAATAGTGAATACTGCAGTGAGGGGGCGTGTTCTTTGATGACTTCATGGGCTGTGGGTTGTACTGGCAACAACATGGAAACCTTCTTATTTACAGAATCTATTTCTCACATATACTAAATGCAACGTACCAGAGAGAAATCATACATGTATAGGGTGTTGGGGAAAAAACATTCACATTAGGTTTTTTAAAAATTTAAGTTTAGTTCTCTTTTAAGGGGTTATCCTAAACAAGTGATAGAGATGAGGCCCTTAGCAAATGTTTCAAACCTAGGGATCTAAGTGGGAGAAGCTTCCATAAGAATGCATACCCTTATACCAATTATTGAATAGGTACTAAGACCATAAAAATGATTTTGATTAAAATTGGCACATTGTTCAAAATGCCTACTCAGAGGTAGATAAATTTAGAGAGGGGCCATGTGCTCTTAAAGAAGAGGGAGAACATTGGGTATCAATTGTCCACTCATTGTTACGTCTACTAAATCTATTACCTTTTTGGGCCCCAAAAAAGCAGGGATGTACCCGTGCCTAGCAAAACTCGGGGAGGAAAATGTGTACCTGTCACAAAAAGATAGCATATGAAATCTCCTCATTCAGCCCTTCTAGGGTAAACATTTTCAAATTAAATATCCACTTGTTAGTTTGTAGTAGTTTCCTATCTACATCCCCACCTCAGATACCTAATTGTACAGTTTTTAAACATAGGAACTCTTTTCTGGCAGACCTCAAGAATGTGTTTGGCCCCCCAAGGGGGCTCCCCATTTTTTGTGGCCCTAATGTTTCCTGAATGCAGACAGTTTTCTGCGGGTCTTCCCTACATACCCTTTGTTGCCGCAGTCACTCATGACTAAAAGACACCTGTGGTGTCTGACAGGTGATCAAATCTTAATCAAAAATAGGACCCATCAGGGAGTGCCACCTTGACATTTTATCTTCCATTAATCCACAACATAAATATTTCCGCACCCATCGGTTGCCCCTGATAGGGGGGTTGTTTAGCCAGTGTCCATATTGCATACCTTCTCACAGAATGGCTTTGGATAACCTGTTGTGTAATTCCTAGCTCTTTTGCAGTGAGGGTGGGAAACCTACCTACCTTTGTACTTAACTCTCATCCTCAGACAGAAGAAACCAATGGTTGGTAAAATGTTCTTAGGGTAGCCCATCTTGATTGTAAGGGAGATCAATCTGATTTTGCCACTCTCACCACCTCTTAAGGGTTTTTTATCCCAAAAAACAAGTCATCTTGAGTGGTCCCCAGTGCTTTTTGAGACCACCCCTTATGACTTTTTTGCTGTAGCCCCTTTGCTCCAGCCTGCCACTTAATTCCCATGCTTGTACCTTGAATTCCTTTTATTCAGAGCAATTACTCTAACATGAAGGAATTGCCCCACCGAAATCCATCTTTTTGTACTCTCAGGATGATAGCTGGTAGCGTGTAACAAGGGTTTATCGATGTAGGTTTCCTAAATGTAGATGTGTATCAGTCTACCCCCATCCTTACAAATGTTTAAATCAAGAAAGGTTATCTTTCACTTAGGCTTCATATGTCAACCGAATAATTCTATTGTTATCATTCAGGCCAGCTTCAAAACATTCCTATTCTAAAGGGGAACCATTCTATAGCATTATGATATCATTATGTAACATATCCAATGCTATGTGGTTTTCTACATCAATACTTAATGCCACATCGGGTACATCCAGATGTTCCCATAGCCCAAGGTGGAGGCATGCGTATAAGGGCGCACAAGCTGCCCCCATAGTGTGCCTCTCACCTGCCAATAGTACTTATTGTTGAACACGAATACATTTTTCTCCAGTATGAATTGTAGAAGTGATAGTACAAACAAGGTTTGACAGTGGCTTTTTTGGCCCACTGTTCCAAAAAATGTTTACAGGCCAGGGCCAACTTCATGAGGTATCAAGGAGTAAAGGTCCTCCACATCCAAGGCACCACACATGATGGATTGCTCTACCTGCATTAATTTTCCATAATATTTAAGGTATCCCACAAAAGAACTCAACGAATGGTTGTAGTACTAAGTCAACAAACCTGCTAATATTTACAGTAGGACCCCCCATGCCCGAAATGATTGGGCGACCTGGGGGGAAAGTTTTTTCTTATGAACTGGGGATGGTGTAAAATGTTGGGAGTTTAGCGTATTTAACAAACATAAAATCTCTCTCAGTCCCACTGATTTCTCATCACCAAAGTGTTTTGATAAATGGACAACAGTTTTCTCTGAATATCCTTAATGGGATTAAAGTCTAAGACCTCATATTGGTCTCTTTGTGAGAGTTGTGGCAAGGCCTCCATTTTGTACTGGTCCTTTGACATTCCCATCCAAATTACCTCCTTTGTCTGCCACATGGACCCACAGGTCCTGTCTCCCTTCAGTAGATTTTTTTAGTTCCTTACATTCTGATAACTTAGGTTTCCATTGAAATGATTGTTCCAGCAAAGAGTCAATATCTTGTGTGACATAACTTGAGGAACATGGTGATGTTGGGGGCCATTTTGTAAGAAGGGTACAAGAGGATTTGTTTTGAAGAGCTTGGGCCAACTCGCAGTATGACTCCCTGTTTTCACCGTCACCCTCATTTAGAAGTGACTCCAAATCATGAAGGGCTTTTAATCCATTACACTTAGCCTCCAACAAACTCCCCCTCCATATCTCATTTTTCTTCTCATCAAAATTTTGAGAGTATCAACTTACAAGTGAACAAATTCAAGTCTTTAATAAATTCAAAACCCATTTAGTTTACTCATCGGGGCAAATAATAGTCCCCTGCTTAGTACTGATGTCATATTATCATCCAGTATCTGATCACTGTAGTTGACCACTCTCAATTGTCCATGCTGATGAAGCTATTTCTTTTGGGGTAACCCCCGGTTTCCGTCCTCAATTTGCAGGGAGAGAAATACCTTATTCTTTTCTTCTCTTTCCCCTTCTGGTTTTTTCCCCTAAGGGACACTCTTGCACAATTTTCTTAATCTGAGGTATTTCCTACACACTCCTTCTAGTACACTGTAAACATCTCCTTTCTATAATCCTCACTATCTCATGCAATTATGCTTTTCCTAGCTTGATTTCAGCTTGTGTCTTATTAACCTCATTCTTAAGGGTGCTGTTGAATCAATGAAGTGTTTTCTCTCTCTATACACTTCTAACTTAGATTTCCACTCTCTATTTTCCCTTCTAACTCTACAGTACCTTTTTATCTTCTTATATTATCTGATTCAAAGTTGAAAGATAATTCCGAAAGGGCCGTCTTCCATTTCACTTTAAAGCCATCTCTGGCTGCCAGATTAGTGTTAGGCAGCACTCGCATTCTCACTTGCATTTTTAGTCCCCTCGAACATATTGTTCTTTAAATCAATTTCGAGGCTAGATAAGTACCCATTTAGCTTTTAATGTTGTAATAGTACTTCTTATAAGCTTCCTTGACAACACAAAGTTGTCATCCCTGTCGGGACCTTCAGATGTCCCAGAAACATCGAAAACATCTGAAAGGTATAATCCCAGTCGATATCGTTGATCGCAAAGGCATTTTGGTTTCTGTTTATTTTATGGCTAAAATAATGTCCTCTTAATATACAGCCTGGGAAGAAGCAAAAGTGGAGAGTACTATAAAATAACATAAATAGTATCCCAGTTGCACAGCCCTCTGTCTTAAACCTGTTGCGTAGCACCACCTAAGGGTGGTGCTCCTAGTGTAAATATCACATACTCAAATATCCCATACGCAGGAAGCAACATGCCCATGCTGAAGTACACTAATCAGAGCACAACGGTGATAAAACAGCAAAAACTTTAAATATTTTATTCAGCCATCATAAAAAGCCACATACCAATATGTACCAAAAATGCATAGTATACACAATACCCTACACCAAAATGCTTAAAAGACGGAGTCCCCATACTCAAAAAGAAAACCAGTCCCGGGCGATAGAATCCAAGTCCCAATGTATAGGCAGTTATCATGGACAACTCTCTGTATATATCACATGCAGCAATGAAATAAGTTACCAATCGGTACTAGCTACCTTGTGGTCATGTGGCAGACAAAGGAGGTAATGGTGGTGGTGATGTCGAAGGACCAGTACAAAATGGAGCCTTGCGACAACTCTCACAAAGAGATCAATATGAGTTCTTATACTTAATCCCATTAAGGATATTCAGGAAAAAAAATGGACTGTGTTCCATTTTATCAAATTCTTTGAGGATGGAATAATCAGTGGGACATGAGAGAGATTTTTTTGTTAAATACGCTTAACTCCTGACATTTACACCATCCCCAAGGTTCATAAGAAAAAAAATCGCCAGGATCGCCCGAGATCGACCTTGAGAGGTGCGAAAGTTGCAAAATCAGATTGATCTCCCTTACAATCAAGAATGGGCTACCCTTAAGAACATTTTACAAAAACATGGTATTCTGTCTGAGGATGAGGAGTTAATGACAAAGGTAGGTAGGTTTCCCCCCTCACTGCTAAAAGAGTAGGGATTATGCAACAGGTTATCCAAAAGCCACTTCTGTGAGAAGGTATGTAATATGGACACCTGGCTAAACAACCCCCCTATCAGAGGCAACCGAAGGTGCGGAAAATGTTATTGATTGTGGACTAATGGAAGATAAGAGTGACAAGGTGGCACTCCTGATGGGTCCATATTTGATTAAGAACTGATCACCTGTCAGACACCACAGGTGGTCTATTTAGTCACGTGTGCTGCGGCAACGGTAACGGTATGTCTGCATTCAGGAAACACATTAGGGCCACAAAAAATGGGGGGCCCCTTCAAAGCAGTGTGGCCAAACACATTCTTGAGGTCCACCAGAAAAGAGTTCCATGTTTAAGTTCAAAGGGATTCAAACTGTACAATTAGGTATCCGAGGGGGGGATGTAGATAGGAAACTACTACAAACTGAAAACAAGATAGATATTTAATTTGAAAACATTTACCCCAGAATTGCTGAATGAGGAGATCTCATACGTTAGCTTTTTGTGACAGGTAACACATTTCTCTCCTCGAGTTTTGCTGGGGGGATCGCCCGATTTATATAGGGCAACATTAATAGGACAGGCTACATTGGGCTTTTGATAAGTGGTGTTTTTCAATAAATGGTAACTAATATATGGTATAGCTGCAAGTTCATGGTGCTTGTAGCTCCCAGTCGATACATGTTGATCCAAAGGTGGCAATTGATTGCTATTATGTTTACCATGTACATATACATATGTAACAGTATTCCTTTACTATAAGGCAACTATGTTGTAATATACATTTAAGAGCAGTGCTTAGGAAAGGAAGTTATGGAGTTTACCACAAGTGTTACCCAAGTCAGTCTTGTGGCTTAGGATTTAGCAGTACAATCAGTTTTTACCTATCTTTTGCAGTGTGGATTAAAGGACTATGAACGCCGGCAGCCCCTGGATGGGACCTTTGGATCCGGTGGGTGAAGTCCCGCGACTCAGCATGGAGACTCAGCATGGGGTCCGGAAGACTCAGCATGGAGTCCAGAAACACAGCTGTGATTCAACTTGTCCAAAATCCCGCCGGATACCAGTATAACATGGGGGTAGTGGTCAACCAGATTGGTAACTTATTTAGTGCTGCATGTGATATATACACAGAGTCGTGCATGATAACTGCCTATACAGTGGGACTTGGGTTCTATGCCGGGGACTGGTCTCTTTTTTGTGTACGGAGGATGCCTCGTTCTTTTAGCATTTTGGTGTAGGGTATTGGTATACTATGTATTTATGGGTACATTTTGGTATGTGGCTTTTTATGGCTGAAATAAAATATTTCAAGCGTTGTGCTCTGATTAGTGTACTTCGGCAGGGGCTTGCTCTATATGGATGTGGCAGGCTCGCTTGGTTTGGGGCGATGCTAGGGAGAATGTGGTGCATGGGGTTCTGGACAGGTAATGATTGCAACTTGGCTACGTAAGAACTTGTCATGTTCAATTGTTCCCCATGGTAGGGGTGGTGGAGCTTTAGAGGAGCAGGCTCAGCAATAAGCAAATTTGTTTTTGCTCTGATAATTTTGGTATTGTGTTTGCCTTTAACAAATTGTCCTGCTCTTCTACACTGGTTGTGGCCTTGCTATGTCAACTGGTACTTCTGGAACATTTGGTTCAGAGCTAGGCACCTCCAAGGGTGAGATGTTGCTGATGCTCTGCTCATTTCCTCAAGGAGGCCAACAGTATTCCTTCAGCTCTTAACAAAACTATGCTTAGTCTTCCCAGCAGTTTGCTCATCACCCTATGAGGTGTCGCAGTTTAAGTTAACTTTTGCTCTGGCCTTCTTCGGGGATGATGAGGGTGGAAGAATGGTGTGGGCTCAGCAAGAAGTAGCATTGGGTTTTGCTTCATAGGATGTTTTGTCTCCCTTTTAGGCGTTAAGGTCCGCAGGTCAGACCGACATTTTGGAAAGGGAAAATCTATTTCAATTAGGCCATTAAGGGTCATTTTGTCCAGTGGAGGGGGTCAAGGAATTTCCAGGACTAGGGTGCCAGGCTCTGTGTTTTTGGTAACAATGTCCTTTTGTCCTGTTACCTTCAAGTAAATGTACAGAAGTGCTTGCAATAAACTTTGTTTTTTGTTGCAGCATTTGAAATGTCTTTTTACTTAGTGCGTCCTGCCACGGGAATGGCAGCAATAAGGGTTACGATGTTACATAACATATCATACATAACATCGTAACACTTAGTTGCCGCTATTCCAGTGGATTATCTAATTGTTCACTTTCTGTATAATGAGGTATCCGAGTTGTTTTTTCCGGCTATGCATTATATAATCGCTGGCTTGGGCCAGGGATTCCAACCTGCAGCCCTCAGATGTTGGAAAAAACTACAATTACCAGCATTCCTCCATTGCAGAAAATCCAAGAAATATTGGAAGTTGTAGTTTTCCAACATCTGAAGGGCCACAGGTTGGATATCCCTGTCTGGGCAATAGAACAATACATAATTAGTGGACATATCTGTTATATTCAATTAGATCAACTGGACTTGAAGTTTAGTTCTTGAAGACGTTTTGCTAGTCATCCGACTGGCTTTCTCAATTCAGAATGACTTGTACAAGAATCTGTGGCAATATTTACCCTGGAAAATCCCCATTAGGATATCACAGCAACAGGTGTTAAGGCGTGATTGCATAGTGGCAAAGAGGTGTTATAGGTGGTTATAATTGCCAACAGATTCTTGTACAAGTCATTCTGAATTGAGAAAGCCAGTCGGATGACTGCGAAACGTCTTCAAGAACTAAATTTCAAGTCCAGTTGATCTAATTGAATACAACAGAATACCATGACCTGGATGAATGAGAACCTTCACAAGCATAATTAGTGGACATTATTTAGTATCAGATCATCTCATAATTGGGGGACAATTATAATTAATGTAAGTAACAGAGCTGCGTTAATTATACTGCCGTGATTCTGACAGCCTTGCTGCATGATTTCAATGTACAACCCCTATCTGCCCTTGGCTGTTTGAGAGTGCTTGTCAGGGAATGGTGGGACTAGTCGTGCAACTACATATGTATTAGGGCTTGGTCACAATTTTAGTAGAAAAACAAACAAAAACAAGGTACCAAATAACGGATTATGCAACTCAAATAAGTAAGATTACTTATTTATGTCATATGCAACATGTTTCGGACAAGCGCGGGTCCTTATCACTTGATGTAAAAGAACTAGTAGTGCAACTATACATGTAAATTTGCTCACAATTTTGTAGGCTATTTTGGCTAAAGTAACGCAAATTCAGGTTCTGTAAAAAAAAGTCTATTTTTTTAATTATCTGTTTTATTAACATGTATGTGCTGTTTATGGACTGCTACACAATGACACCATAGGTAACAAATCCAGGAGCAAAGATTATTCATTGCCGCAGCCTCCTTACTTGCAAATCTCTAACTAAATACAATGGCAAGACCTGCTATTTTGATGCCTGATTAGAAACTGAGGTTCTTGAGGATTTCATGATGTTTTATAGGTCTCATAACACACACCCAAAATCTGATTGGTCAAGAAAACAAATCTTAAATCTGATTGGCTCTGTATTATTGACCAATCATATGTGGGGGTGTGCCAAGGAGACAGTAAAAAACAGCCAGCGGCTTCAGCATGTCCTAGTTTCTGTTTTAGTAGCAGAGTTGCTAGTTGTGCTGCAAGCATAGCCACTGTCAGATGTTTAGTGCTAACTGAGCTTTCTAAATGCATACATTTTGGTGCCTGGTAGTTGCAGTGTGAAGGCTCTCTGTTTTTGCTACATTTAATTTACATTGTTTGGAGCTTAGTGTATAAAAAAGATTTCATATAGTTATTTCAGAAAGTAGTTCTCAGCGTGATCAAATTCACTGGCTTTGAATTAAATAATAGAAGCCCCAAGAGACAAAATGTCACAGAGGGGCACATGACAAAGGGCAAGGAAGAGGATAGGTAGTTGAGGTAGGCGGGGAGCTAATAGAGGAAGGAATAGCATAGTGAGAGGGGTTAGAGCGGGAAAGCAGTGAAAGGAAGTGAAGGAGAAGGACAGGAGAAGGTTAGGTTAAGACGACAATGGCATCCTCCATCGACGAACTCCTCGACCGGATTCGGCTCAGGGCGCAAGAAGCAGGAGAGAAGACTGGGTGCAGCTTGCAGCAACACCGGCACGTCTGGACCGCCCGGTTCGCGCGCGGAGATCTAGGCCCCAGACCGTTTAAGCCCAGTGGAGGAGCGCACACCAGCAGGAGAAGGAGGTTGGTTTCCCCCATCCCAAACCCGCCGAACCCCAATCGTTCCCCCCGCAGTCCTACCTGCAGCACGGCAATCCCATACGCCAAAGTCCAGGGACACTGACCAAGAGTTAATGGGGGAGAGGAGCTCGAGGGTCACAGGGCACGTCCAGTCCACAGGCCGGAGGGAGGAGTCCTGATTCCCCGGTGCTGTTCACCATACGGCCCTAGTGACACAGCAGCCGCCAGGCAGACGGCTTTCGCAATATATAGAACAAAGCGGGGGGGGGCAGACGGGTGGGTCACAGACAGCGGACGGTCGGCCCCAGGTTAGAAGAGCTGGACATAGGAGAGCCAACAGTGGGGGCTGACTAAAAAAGGCCACCAGGGCGCCCAAGGAGCCAACACGCGTCACGGAAGAAAGGTGACCAACTCACGCAACAATGGCACTGCACCCCTAATACCCTAGAACCCGGCCTGGGGGACAGCAGGAAGGGGCCCAGTCTTGGAGATTTATACAGTCCACAATAAGGCACATGGACCCTACCAGCGGTCCAACACTAGTGGTGGGGGCGTTAACGGCAGGGCTACAGGCCAGATTGCTGCCGCAGAGACAATTTTCAGACAAGGGACAGCAGGACACTTATCTTCCAGACCGCATCCGGGGTTGCCAGCGGGCGGGTAGTGGTAGTGGATTCCCAGATACTTGCTTCTCATCGCAACAGCCCAGCCAAAGCGGACAGGCAGCTCCCTCGGCAACAGTTACAACAGGTGAGGGGTTAGGGGAAGATAATTTACACAGGTGGCGGCCATATCAACGGCTCAAGCTAAAGTCACGGGTTTAAGCTCATTATGCAGGAGCTGAGGGGGTTATTCAAAAAATGGGAGGCAGGAACCAGTGCAGAGTTAATGGCCCCAGCATGGGTATGGGGGCTGCAAAGTGCAGACTCCGGACAGGTGTCAACAAGGGTGGTTGACAGCAGAGTGTGGGGAGGATGGGTACAGGACCACAACCTCCAAGACTACACAATGACAGGGTAGAAGAAAATAAATAGTGGGATAACACATAGCGGCATACTCGCCGGACAACAGAGAGTAGTGCCTGTAACGGGAACAGGTGAGGAAATGGCACAAAACTGTATTTTGCAATGAGCACACACTTACCTGTGTTACGAAGGCCCTCTGGGGGCTCACCTAAAAAGGAAGTAAAAGAAAAAATCTGTCGGAGGAGTATGTTGATATTTTACGTTACTCCCTTTGGACAGGTTCCCAGTAGATCGCCAAGAAAAAAAATAGGGAATCACATAAAGAGGAAGAGGAGGAGAGAAGGAGATTTAAATTAATCCCCCGCACTTTGTGAACTGGTTGCAGACATTCACCATTTTAGGCAGCATAATTGGGGAAAAGAGCCCTCAACTTTGCTCAGGCTTATTCTGTTATTTAGACGTCATTTGGGAGGTTATCGTATTTATGGGGGAGTAGCGTGGATAAATATGATGAGCAGTTTCGACAGAGGATGGGCAGTTCGTCCATCCCTGCAATGGGACCACAGGGACTTGGTCTCGGATGCGGCTGATGCGGGTCCCCAGAGGAACTGGGGGGATAATACAAAACACAACAGCCCTTTCAACAGGTGCCGGTGGGGATGGGGGCACCGGGCCCAAACAGAAAGGGATTTTGCTGGCTGTTTAACAACAGCCAGTGCAGGTGGGGGCCATCCTGCAGATTTAAACATGACTTTCATTCTGTGGTACCCCAGGACACCCAGCCTCCGGTGCTTCCGAAAACAGAGCGGAGGGGCGGGGTAATGCTAACAAAAGGAGGACACCGGTGAAGTTAGAAGAGATGTTACCTTGGTTAAGTGATATCCATGCAGGAACAATGGCATGGCGGAATATGCTAATTAGGGCGGAAGCACGTTCCTGGTAAGTCTAACACAGTGGCGGATGCCCTTCTCGTTTGCAGCTGGATCGCTTCAGGGAATTGGCACCGGGAGCAGACCGGGAGTCCAGGGTTTGCCCGGACCACTTATGGCAGATTTCTCGACCAATTGGCTGTTTGGGTGAAGAGCTCCTTATCGAAGACGACATGGGAGGCCTATTTCTGTGTGTGGAAGAGGTGGTTTCAATTGCAGGAGAGTAATATGTGTGTGGTAACAGATAGAGCTAGAACTGAACTTCTTTTGTACTTACTAGCAGAAGAAGGGTTAAAAGGGAGATCAGTGGCAGGGGTTAATAGGATCATAGCGGCTTTGGCCTTTTTGTTCAAGTTTTGCAGGGTGTTCAAGATGTGACAAAACAGAACTAAAAGGGATGAGAAGGGCAAGAAAATAGAAGATAGTATTCGTCCCATTACTTCCGCATGTTAGAAGGTTTACTATCACAGGCTATGATAAGTTGTAGATCTTGCTACGAGGCTAGCCTAATCAGTTGCTTCACATTGGCTTTCTATGGGACGTTTAGGTTGGGGGGAACTGGTCAGCCAGTCCAAGCACCATCCAGGGGGCATACAATTTCAACATGTGATAGTGAACAGCAAAGGTTTACGTATATGGCTCCCTCGTCAAAAACATGATCAGGAGGGGAAGGGGAGTTTGGATACAATTACTACGAGTTCCAGATGCAAATCTCTGTGAAGCATTTCAAAGGTTTTATTAATTCAGGGGATCCTTAGAAGGCCCCCTATTAGTGCATGAAAACGGGGAGCCCTTAACACGTTTTCAATTTTCAGCAGTCCTTAGGAAATGCTTGAAAGAAAAAGGTTGTGCAGCAAATGAATATTCTCTCATTCATTCAGGATCGGCGGGCCAGCAACGAGGGCAGTGGAGCAGAGCATTTAGTGAAAAAGTGTAATGGCAATCGGGAGGTGGGGCTCAGACCGATACAAGTCCTATGTTAGGCCCCAACTGTTAGAGGTTTTAAAAAAAAACATTTTTTCTTTCTAATGTCTGTATCACCTTTGTCTAGGTCCCCAAACGGGTGCTGGTGATTGGTCACTCGTACATACGGCGGGCTGAATGCAGGGCGGAGTCGACCAGCGGGGGAAAACGTTTTGGATTTCCCGAAGAAGAGGTACAGGTGCAGTGGGAGGGAGGAGCGGAATGGTTTGGGAGCAGTTTAGGCTCAGCTTCAAGTTGATATTCGAAAAGGAGGTTACTCACATTCAATAGTACCCTGGGCGGGAGATGACTTAGGTTCGGTGTCATTCGGGCACTCTTGTGGAAAAATAAAGGGGAAATTGGGTTCTTAACTAGGTTCATTTCTAACGTTGCTGTTGGTGTGTGGTCAGAAATAGTACCCCGTTTTCATTGGCAGGGTGCCCGGTCCGTTGAGGACAATCGAGGAAGACAAGGATTAAGGTGAATAGAGCCATTGGAAGTTTGGTGAGAGAAAAAGGAGGGTTGGTAGTTAGACAGATTATTGGAGCATGATCAAGAGTTTCTTAGCACTGATGGGTTCATTGACCGAGTGGGGCTAGATGTTTTTAATTTAGGGCATACTAGAAGTATGGAGGTGGCTATGGGGGTGTGGAGGGGCATGCAAAGTTTGGGAAAAAAGCTTGCATGCTGGTGGCATGTCTCTGGTAGTGGCGAATCTATAAGTAAAAGGGGAAAAGAGATGGAAATTGGTCAATGTTTGGTCCCTTCTAAGGGAAAGGGTCCCTGGGAAGGGCAGCGGCGTTTAATACCCTACAAACCTTGCCGAGCTGTATCCCAGCCAGCTGGCGACTGGGTTTTGTTATGGTAAGAACTATGGTCGGTCAAGTCGAGTGCATTGCCAGAGGACATATTTGGTTTACAAGGTTATTCACATTGAATTGTGCAGTTTTCAAATACCGGAATAGTTTCCGTATGTTACAGGATCGTATTTAATATGTTAAGTTAACTGAAATAATTTACGTTAAAAGTATAGTCACTAATAAGCTGTGGCCTATTTACATTATTCCCATCGGAAATTTGGTGTGCGTGTGAGTTATTTAATAAGGAGGGGGAAAAGGGATTGTTGGAAGGTAGGAATGGATATATGCTGCATCGAAGGTCATGTTGGTGTAGTTGTTGAATATATACCACCATTCCCCCAAGACACTCTCTAATAGCAGAGGGCAGTCAGTGTTATGGTTGGAGTTGTATATTGGAAACATATAGAGAACTACTGGTTAATCAGGTAAACCACATGTAGCCAGGCTGAGTCAGAATGATCACAGTATAAAATACAATCAATTTACAATAATGCAGCCTGCATCAGTCTGTCAGACTCTGTGTAATACAAGGTTTGTTACTATGTAATCTTCATTTATGGCTTTACAGTGTGGTGGGGAGAGATGGGATAAAACAGTTTTTTCTTTTATTACCGAGTTTCTGGTAGTTTCCAGGGAATAAACTGGAAGATTTATTGACTTTATTAATAATTATAATGTGGGACTAGTAGAGACATCTTAGAATTTTCTCCTAGATCTGCCAGTACACGCGTGTCCTGCTTACTCTACAACATAGTGGCAGCGTCTGTACTGTTTATAGTTAGAGGTATATGGTAAATTTACTTCATAGGGAGGGCCGTGGACATGGTAATCACAGCAGTAGGAGGGTTGACTATAATGCCATTCACTTTGATTGACAGTTCCTCTTTGAATCTTTAAAAATATAAATCTAATATCTACAAAAGGGTGGATGGATTGAAAAAAAGTAACACTGTCGGGGGAGGGGATGAATTATAGTTTAATAGTATGAGGTTTTTAAAAGTTTGAATTTGGACATATAGTTGTACTTTAAGCTAAATATGGTTACTTCATGGGCAGGCGGTGATCTTTAAGCAGTGACCATGTTCTGGAGGGGTATCAGAGGCTTGAAATGGAGTGCATATGGATGTGGTCTGTTGACCCAGTTCTGTTGATTTAGTTATCCACACTGTGAGGAAACAACCTCTGCCAATCCCGTGTATCAGACAAATTGAACTCATCAAAGCAGATCTTTTACACATTAAAGGTTTCTTTAGGAGGTAATCTTGGTAGGTCAGGGGGCTTCCTAAAGAAAGAGCAAAAATGCTGGCTTAACACCAAGGTGTAGAGGTGTTAGGTTCCTTGGTGGGGTCGTGGTCAGGCACAGACAAAGAGAAGGGTAACCACTCTCTAATAGAGAAATAGGGTTTATTTGAATGATCATGAGAGTAAGTGGGGTAAGTAGGAGTTAGTGGGGGGTACAAATACTCTCGGTGGTGGTGGTGGGGCATCTGTGCAGGAGGTAAAAGTATTGGGGAGCTGTCACTGCCTCTTATGGACAAGATTGATCAAGTGCCTAGACAGGGCCGGTCTCTAGATTGTTGCCACCTGACACAAAAATTCTAAATGCTGCCCCACCATCGCGCCGCCGGAATGGGTTGTGGGTTTAATAGTTTTGAAGCTGCGGTGGGGTAGGGGTGGGTCCGGAAGTGGGATGGCTGGGTCCAGAAGGTGGGAGGAGCCTTTATGACACGTGAGGAGTCATCGGATTGACATATATCCGCCATTGGATTGACAA
Organism: Hymenochirus boettgeri; assembly: GCA_019447015.1. Classification (NCBI taxonomy): domain Eukaryota; kingdom Metazoa; phylum Chordata; class Amphibia; order Anura; family Pipidae; genus Hymenochirus; species Hymenochirus boettgeri. The sequence goes on along the minus strand of CM033472.1, from coordinate 31,300,785 downwards.
CAGAAACCCACTCTGTAGGACCAACCCTATCTAGAGCAGGGCGAGCCAGGAGGAGGATGCGATCTATTTAGAGCATGCTGGCTTGCTTCTGCTATCGAGCAATATCTACCGTCGCTATCATGCACATCATTGATCTATCGTTTCTATCAGCTATCTTGCTATCGAGTGGCCGGGCTGGCAATCATACTGTCGTCGGCTCCCGCGGGCGCTAGCATCTCGCAATCACACCTCCAGTCTAGTCGATATCGCGACGATACGATCTTCAGCTGACGCGAGAGCGAGCAGCGAGCTGACGTACAGGCCGAGAGTTTCAGGCGCGAAGAGCGCAGCAGCGAGCATGCGACGAGCGAGGCGGGCGCGAGAGCAGCGGAGCGAGCGGAGAGAAGCAATGAGCACGGCGCGAAGACGCGAGCACAGCGAGCGAGCCGGAGCGAGCGCAGGAGCGAGCGAGCGAGCCGAGAGAGCTGAGCAGCGGCGATCGACAGCGAGCCGAGCAGCGAGGCTGAACAGCGGAGCGAGATGCGCGCGAGAAGCGAGCCAGCGAGCGAGAGAGCGAGCGAGACAGCGAGCGAGGCGGCAAGCGAAGCGACAGGAGCGAGCGAACGGCAGCGAAGTACCGAGCGTAGCGCTGAGGAGCGAGTAGCGCACAGTTAGCAAGTGAGTCGAGAGCGAGCAGCGAGCGACGGCGACAGGGAGCGAGCTAGCCGACCGCGACGAGGGATGCGTAGCAGTCATCGATGGACTACGATCTATTATTTTTAAGAGCCGCTGCTAGCGAAGACGATACGAGCATCTATCTAGTCTTACTATCTATATCTTCTATCTACTATCGATGTAATCTATCTATTATTATCGATACTGTGTTGTTCTGTCTTTTCGATGCTATCTGTCAGTACTATCTAAGTATGATACTATGCATCTGATGACTATCAGCTAATCATATCTAGCGCTATCGATCGACCCCTGCTATATAGATCATCTTCACAGGGCCCCAGCCCATACCAACCCTCCCACCGCTAAAAAGTTATAAGTTGACAGATTGTGTACTTGCCTGCCTAATGCCCTTATTGCCTTATATTAGGATAGGATCTTTTTTCTTCACAAATTCCGATTTTGATATTTATATTATGAATAAAGATCACTTCACTGAATGATTCACATTCGTACTGTTCTGGAAAAATATTATTTTCGGATCAGTCTCTAGTCTGAATCACTTGAGTTATTGGAGGCCTGGGCCACAAACAACAAGCATCGGCGCATATCTGCCGCTTGCAGTCTGTCCTGGTCTTCACAGGCTGAATTGGGCTTTGCGTTGAAGACGGACCGTACTTACGTCCGCCGCACGGCGACGCAGCAGCACGGCGACGCGCAACGAAGTTACTTGAGAATGGATGGATTTACGGAGTAGAGTCTGGAATGGGAGGTGGACGCCTGTGGTGCGGTCAGTAATGTGTATATACTTCCTTCCTTCCTCCAGACCAGGTACAACACCGATACGCCACCCCCCCCCCTCCAAGTTAGGGAGGGAGTTGGGGCAGTCAGGACTCGGGGCAAGGAAAAAAAAATCTTGTTTCCCCCCAGTGACTGCCAGCTGCCCGCTTCCTTAACAGGGGTGCCGTTCTGAGTATATCCCAAAACAAACCTGTGACTTCGAAGTGTGCTACTATAGAGAAGTATTGTGTAAGTATATAGAGATACTGTATAACTGTGTATAGAATATTAGGGGTAGAATACCAATTTCTTACAGGTTGTTAGAAGTAGGGGAGCGGATATCCCCATAGATATAGGTAACAGGTTAACAAAGCATGTGGTTTCCTGGACCAATTCATAGCAATGTCTTCCTCATATGGCGGGAACTGTAAAGGTGATCCGCACACACCTTAAGAAGTCCAATATTAGCAATGCGATTGTGATGGCAGGCCAAGGTAAGTGGTCAGATAACAGCAGACAGAAATACACTATGCACATCAGTCTTTGCAACCTATGTATTTATACTTCATACACAGGATAGACATACAGTGTAAAATTTCATTACAAGGCTGTACCTTCTTCAGACAACAAGAAGGTACAGCCTTGTTCCTCATATGGCGGGGGTAGCATTAGGACCTGGAGAGGTTCCTGCTCACAAACCCCCAGTCCCAAACGCCCCAACCACCTATCCGTTACCGGAAAACACACTCCAAGCAACCGACAGGCGGATGGAACAGATCAGACCCGGTGGGTTTGGTGAACAAACGATATACTAAACAATTAATTATACTAAATATCAATATACTCTCTGCCACCACATCCCGATTAAACAGCGGCATGACCTGTTACCTATATGGGGATATCCGCTCCCCTACTTCTAACAACCTGTTAGAAAATTGGTTATTCACCCCTAATATTCTATACACAGTTATACAGTATATCTATATACTTATACAATACTATAGTAGCGTACTTCGAAGACACAGTTTTGTTTTGGGATATACTCAGAATAGGACAATAGCCTATAAATGATTTTATATCATTTATTAAAAGTTGTTAAAAATAGTGCATAAAAATATAAAGAAAAATAAAATAAATCGCTGAACATAAAGCGGTAACACAAGTGAGGGTAGAATTGGGTAAAAGAAGGAATACTTAAGGATAAATGGCATCTGAATAGTCCATGAGAAGAGTCCAGAACTTGATAATCCAGTTATTGGGAAAATAATAGTCTAAATGATAGTCCTGCGTTAAGCCAATACGGTCTGTCCAGTTGGCTAGATGTTATTCAAGATGTTCTTGTAGATGTTATGACAGACTTCTTGTGATGAGACCCAGTTCCATTTTATCCTTTCTTCAGAAAATGGGAGTGGTCTGGTCCCTAGAGGGGCGGACTTGGTTCTGCCCCTGAAGGTTGGTTCCTAGTTTTGGAGGGAATTGTAAATATCAAATTCCCCTCCCAGTCCATAATTCCGTGAACCATACATGTCACATTCAAAATAATGTCATGATGGTCCATAACTAATTTTTCCCAACAGAACAAGACCAAATATGACATATCTGGGATATCCTAGGCCTAAGAAGGATAATATCCCAAGTTTGGCTCAGGCTATGATATTATATCAGGTATCTATAAATGTAGAATGAATTACTGGATAAACTGGGAGTATTTATGAAAACCTGAAATAATTCTACATCCTGAATTATTAAGGAATATGAATTGCCTTTGATCTGCCAGTTGGTTTCTACTGTTGGTCTCTACTAGGAGATTCCCTGCTGGTTCTGGTGTTTCTTTGTCTGGGACATTGTTTGTATATTCACACCTTGCCCATTTTAAGTCAGACCCCCTGCTATGTCAGCTAATTTAACACCAAATGGCCATGCTATTGGGGAAAGGAAGCAGGGCTTACAAGTTAACATGAATTAACTCTGCGATTACCTGGGAACAGGGAACAATGGGAGCTGCCATACTGCTTCATCATGCCAATATGGTGAAATAAAGGAAAATTGGGGGTGCAATTTCAGATATTGTCTATGGCGTTTTACATTGTACGCTTGTTCATCACACTAGTAACTGGCTGGACAACACTGTCTGGTAATTGAATGGCAAATAAATACTATTAACTGTCTGGACAACACTGACTGGTAATTGGATGGCAAATAAATACTGGTAACTGGCTGGACAACACTGTCTGATAATTGAATGGCAAATAAATACTAGTAACTGTCTGGACAACACTGACTGGTAATTGGATGGAAAACAAATACTAGTAACTGTCTGGACAACACTAACTGGTAATTGGATGGCAAATAAATACTGGTAACTGGCTGGACAACACTGTCTGATAATTGAATGGCAAATAAATACTAGTAACTGACTTGACAACACTGTCTGGTAACTGGATGGCAAACAAACACTGATAACTGTCTGGACAACACAGACTGGTAATTGGATGGCAAACAAATACTACTAACTGGCTGGACGACACAGATTGGTCATTGGCTGACAATCTGATACTGGTAACTGGCTGGACAACACAGACTGTGATGGGGCATATCGTGGCTGTGTGCTGTAATGGTGCATGCTGTGTGCTGTGATGGTACAAATCGTGGCTGTGTGCTGTGATGGTGCATATCGTGGCTGTATGCTGTGATGGTGCAAACCGTGGCTGTGTGCTGTGATGGTGCATATCGTGGCTGTGTGCTGTAATGGTGCATGCTGTGTGCTGTGATGGTACAAAGCGTGGCTTGTGTGCTGTGATGGTGCAAATCATGTCTGTGTGCTGTGATGGTGCAAATCGTGGCTGTGTGCTGTAATGGTTCATATCGTTGCTGTGTGCTGTGATGGTGCAAATCGTGGCTGTGTGCTGTGATGGTGCAGATCGTGGCTGTGTGCTGTGATGGTTCATATCGTGGCTGTGTACTGTGATGGTGCAAATCGTGGCTGTGTGCTGTGATGGTGCAAATCGTGGCTGTGTGCTGTGATGGTGCAGCTCGTGGCTGTGTGCTGTGATGGTGCAGCTTGTGGATGTGTGCTGTGATGGTGCAGCTCTCGCGGCTCAATGTCATTCTGATTGTATTTCCTTTTTGTTATTTATTGGTGAAAAAATTATTATCTATTATTATTATTATGGATTGATATAGCACCAACATCTTCCATGGCTCTTTACAAGTACATTTTCAAAAATAGCCTAGAACATTCGAAACTACGAAAAGTACGATCGGAAACCATTTTCGAGTTTCCGATCGTATTTTTAAAGATTTTCAAATATTCAAGGCTATTTTCATTTTGAACGTTCGATTTTCGAAAATACGATCGGAAACTCGAAAATGGTGGTCTCCTATCGTATTTTCGAACTTTCAAGGCTATTTCCAGAAATGATTGAAAACAAAAATGTCTTCCGAAGTCCCGAAATACGGTGGATCTGTCTGAATCGGATGTATCTTTCAGATTTCAGAAGCGAGGTATTCCGTGTGGGATCCGGGTTCGTGACAAACCCGGATTCCATCTCTAATTGGAAGGTTATATGGAAGGTTGGAGCGATGAGCCCTACCCCCTGTTCTCTTGTAAATGTGTAAATACTTTGATGTTTTTCTTGCTAGGAAGGCGCAATATATAGCATTTTCCTAGCAGTATAACTAAATAAATGTGGTTAAACTATAGATGTTGCCTGAACCTAGCCTAAGTGTCAATGTGAGTATTGTTGCTTTTAAGCTCCTTTGACCGACTTACCATCTCACCAAAACGTAGGTTTTCTTTTTATCTACATTAGGACAGGTGGTAGGAATATCATTCCAACCTTCCCTATAGTGATCTAATACATTTTGAAAAATCCCATTTTCTAGTAAACTGCATCTTTAATTGGTTTGTACAGACAATGAGATACATAAGTATATAGAGACAGAAGGTACCATGTTTAGGATTCCTGAATTTATTCCCTTACTACCAGCGAACCAGGATACTAATGTTACATCCAGTTGCGCTTTCCTTCAGAGCTGGTCTCTACTGACAAAGCCCAGCTGCCCTGGATTAAAACTGCTGTCTGGCAATTCATACACAATGTTACCCAAGGGACCCCAACCTAACAATGAGACGCGACTGATTTACATCTTGTATCATCAGGACACCTGTTCAGCAGTTACCTGATCTTTACAGAATGTACCATTCAAGGACATGTGAAAGGACTTTGCTTGTACCCCCATTTCCCAAAGCAAATGTTGAGGATTATTACAGTTTGATTGGGGAGGGGGGTTGATACATGGAGCGGGTAGCAGACAGGTTAACCAAAGCAGCAGAGCCAATATCCAATTTACTTAAACAGAAACTAATGTTAAACACGTCTGGTTTTGGAATTGCCTGTTTGGAGTTTTTCTAAACTCTATTGATTCTATTTTAAAGGGTAACTGTGGTCTCCAAACAAGTTAGGGTTAAATGAAAGCCTGCAGTATTTCCTTTATAATGAGCCAACAATCACATCTCTGGCTTCACCCTGTGAGAGTGACATCACCTGACCACTCCTAGCCCCTCTGCCCTGGGGGAGAAGCATGCTCAGTTAAGACTTAATGCTGGGGAAATCAGGAAGTACCTGGGGAAAAATTGACAGTTGAGAAGGGGAGCCTATTAATGCAGACAGGCTGGTCACATGACTACAAGCTGGTCACATGGCTGAAAATAGGAAGTAATATTGCTGAACCTTTCAAGCTATAACTTCTCTCAAATTGTATCTAGAGATGTGATTTAGGTTTTTTCTAAGGTCCTGAATAACACAATAGAATCTTTCACCCCCTTGCATTCCCACAGTTGAGGAACCTCTAATCCTTGTCTTTGGCTCAACCCCACTTCCCGTTTTATACACAGGTGCATGCGTGCTGCTGAACGTGCGTGGAGAAAGTCCCGTACAAAGGCTGACTTTCTCCATAACAAGTTCATGCTGCAATGTCTCGGCTCTGGGCTCCTGCTGGCAAAACAGAACTATTACCGGAAACTTGTAAATAACAAAAAATCGAACCCATGTCGCCTGTTCTCCATCTTCAGCTCCCTTCTGCGCCCCTCTCCCGCTGACCCTCTCCTTTCTCCGCACTCTCCCCAGGACTTTGCGCATTACTTTCAGCATAAAGTGGAGTCCATCCACGTGCAGATCTCTGGTCCTAGGAATGACACTCAGATTATGTTGCCCTCTACTCCCTCAGCTATTCTTGGATCTTTTGCTCCTGTGACCCATTCAGAAGTCTCCCGCCTGCTTCTATCATGTCTGCTCACGGCCTGTCCTCTTGATCCCATGCCCTCTGTATTACTGAAGCACTGTAATCATGTGCTTACCCCTATACTCACCCACATATTCAATGCCTCCCTTACATCTGGAATTTTCCCTTCCGTCTTTAAGCATGCCCATGTTAAGCCCATAATAAAAAAGGCCTCACTGGACCCCTCTTGTTTAGCCAATTACTGCCTGGTCTCTCTCTTACCGATAGCCTCTAAACTGCTATCTGGATTCTGGATTCCGGATTCCGTCCTGCGCATTGAGACGGCCCTGTGTAATGTTGTGAATGATCTGCAGGTTGCAAATGCCAATAGTCACTTTTCTATTCTTATCCTCCTTGACCTCTCCTCTGCTTTCACAGTCGATCATTCCCTCCTTATGCGGATACTTCACTCTTTGGCCATTCGGAATAAAGTGGCATCCTGGTTTCTATCCTATCTCTCTGACAGAACCTACTCTGTATCTTATGCTAGCAATACCTCTTCTCCGGTTCAATGCTACCTCAAATTAAATCTTTCTAAAACTGAACTGATCGTTTTCCAACCTGGTCCTGTCCCATCTTTTCTCTCTGACAATACCCCCATTTTCCCTATCCAATCAGCACGCTGGCTTGGGGTTAATATTGACTCCTCTCTTTCCTTTTCTAACCACATTAACTATGTTGCAAAAACCTGCCGCTTCTTCCTTCGCAATACAGACAAATCCGCAGGTTCCTTTCTCTCCCGACCACCGCTATGCTTATGCATGCTCTCATCCTATCACGCCTGGACTATTGTAACCTACTACTTTCTGGTCTTCCTGCTTCCCACCAGCTCCTGTACAAACCCCCCACTCGTACTGCTTCCTCTCGCCTTAAACTTTTCTCTCTCGTAGCTCTGGAATTCTATTCCCTTCTCTGTACATCAAGAAACCTCAATTAGCAGGTTTAAATCTATCCTTACATCCTACCTCTCTGGTAACCAGCACAGTATATGGTATCTATATATCTATATATGATAAATCTACCCTTACATCCTACCTATCTGGTAACCAGCACAGTATATGATATCTATATATCTATATATGATAAATCTACCCTTACACCCTACCTATCTGGTAACCAGCACAGTATATGATATCTATAAGTAGCACACTTCGAAGTCACAGGTTTGTTTTGGGATATACTCAGAATAGGACAATAGCCTATAAATGATTTTATATCATTTATTAAAAGTTGACAAAAATAGTGCATAAAAATATAAAGAAAAATAAAATAAATCACTGAACATGAAGCGGTAACACAAGTGAGGGTAGAAATGGATAAAAGAAGGAATACTTAAGGATAAATGGCATCTGAATAGTCCATGAGAAGAGTCCAGAACTTGATAATCCAGTTATTGGGAAAATAATAGTCCAAATGATAATCCTGCGTTAAGCCAATACGGTCTGTCCAGTTGGCTAGATGTTATTCCAGATGTTCTTGTAGATGTTATGACAGACTTCTTGTGATGAGACCCAGTTCCATTTTTATCCTTTCTTCAGAAAATGGGAGTGGTCTGGTCCCTAGAGGGGGTGGACTTGGTTCTGCCCCTGAAGGTTGGTTCATAGTTTTGGAGGGAATTGTAAATATCAAATTCCCCCCCAGTCCATAATCCGTGAACCATACATGTCACATTCAAAATAATGTCATGATGGTCCATAACTAATTTTTCCCAACAGAACAAGACCAAATATGACATATCTGGGATATCCTAGGCCTAAGAAGGATAATATCCCAAGTTTGGCTCGGGCTATGAGATTATATCAGGTATCTATAAATGTAGAATCAATTACTGGATAAACTGGGAGTATTTATGAAAACCTGAAATAATTCTACATCCTGGATTATTAAGGAATATGAATTGCCTTTGATCTGCCAGTTGGTTTCTACTGTTGGTCTCTACTAGGAGATTCCCTGCTGGTTCTGGTGTCTCTTTGTCTGGGACATTGTTTGTATATTCACACCTTGCCCCTTTTTAGTCAGACCCCCTGCTATGTCAGCTAATTTAACACCAAATGGCCATGCTATTGGGGAAAGGAAGCAGGGCTTACAAGTTAACCTGAATTAACTCTGCGATTACCTGGGAACAGGGAACAATGGGAGCTGCCATACTGCTTCATCATGCCAATATGGTGAAATTTCTATGGCGTTTTTACATTGAATACCTGTTCGTCACAGTTCCACATTGAATTGAATGGATTCCATGAAAAAAATAAATACACTCTCAATTATGATAGCAACAGTATTGCATTTCTGGACGTAATGGTGGGTTTAGATGATAATGGCATAACACGCAACTGTATTCCAATCCTACGGATAGGAACCAACTGCTTAAATATCAGAGTTTTCATCCTACTTATACTAAAAAATCAATTCCTTTTAGCCAATTTAAAAGGGGTGAACGAATTGTATCAAGAGAGGAGGATTAAGTGAGAACTTTTCGAACAATGTCCAAAACATTTTTTATTAAAGGGGAACTAAAGTCTCCAGACAACATTGTCCCAATAGACAGAGCACATTCACAAACATACAACAAGCTGTGTCTCACCACTCTATTTGCTGTGGCCATTGGGTGACTTATGAAAATAACCTGTAAGTACTAGGGGTCAGCTCCCACAATCCACCTTAGCTGGGTTAACCCCCAGCTAAGTGTCTACGTACAGGCACATGCTCTGTAGAGCTCAACAGATCAAAAGAAGGAAGTTGCAGTCTTGCTTCCTAGAAGCTGACAGCCAATCACATTATAGCACAGAGATCCTCCCTCTCCCTGACACAGAACAGGGATTTTAGTTTTTTGTTTTCAAACACATTCAATTATCCTATCCTAACAATGATATAATCCTTTCCTTTTATACAAAAAGAAAAGTAATCTTTGCAGTGTATTTCAAAGATAGCATGGATGTAAGAAACCGAATACTAAAATTTCAGCAAAAATAAAAGTAAGTCTGGGGAAAAGAACCTGGGGAACATTTACTCTGTCTTGCTAAAAGCAGAGCTCTTACCTCTAGGCTAAGAGAGACACTAAATAAACCAGTGGTACATGTAGTATATTGTACTTGGAACATAACGGAAACAAAAAAAAAGGTAAGTTTGGGGATTCAAACTCATGACCTTAAGAACTGGATGCGTTTAAACCTGGCGTCCTGAGCCACCACTGAATAAGCTGAAAGCCTACGTACAAAAACGGTATATCTGGGATATTGAACTTGTGACCTTCTATACTGTGTATTTTTTAAACCCGGTGCACTAACACTGAATAAGCAGAGAATCCAGGTACATTTGGAAGCTTTATCTTTTGCTAGGAAGAGAATTAAAAAAAAAAGGAATATGGAAGTCCCTGATAAGACTTTGAAAGCTGCTTGTTACACAGTTTATTTTCCAGCAACTTTCACTGGGCCATATTTATCAAACATCGTTATAATTTTTTTATGATCGCTATAATATAACGATCGGTGTTCTACGATACCGATCGTTATTTTACCATATCGAACGTAATTTTACATTATCGCCATTTAAAATCTATGGTGCTGATATCGTAGAATAAAGATCAGTATCATAGAATAATATTCGATATCGTAGAATAACGATTGTTAATTTACGACTACAGTGCAGTTCCTTCAACTTATAAAGGAGCTACGCAGTCGTCGTAGAATAACGATATTTTACAATAACGATCGTTATTCTACGATACTAATTGTTATTTTACGATATTGGCACCATAGATTTACGATAGCAATATCGTAGAGTTACGGTCGATATCGTAAAATAATGATCGGTATTGTAGAACACCGATCGTTATTTTACGGGGATTGTAAAAAAACTAGTAAATTAACTGCAGGGTAACAAGCAGCTTTCAAAGTCTTATCAGGGACTTCCATATTGGTGTGGAGACATCTGGAAAAAAACACTTTCAGGGAGATTCAAAAAAATTCTTATCGTTTAAAATGGTGCTAATTTTGCCCCAACCAATTAGATCTTATTTAACACTTAAAAGCTAACATCTGATTGGTTGGGGCAAAATTAGCACCATTTTTAATGATAAGAACTTTTATTGAATAACCCTGTTTGTGCATAGAAATAGTGAATACTGCAGTGAGGGGGCGTGGTTCTTTGATGACTTCATGGGCTGTGGGTTGTACTGGCAACAACATGGAAACCTTCTTATTTACAGAATCTATTTCTCACATATACTAAATGCAACGTACCAGAGAAGAATCATACAATGTATAGGTGTTCTGGGGAGAAAAACATTCACATTAGGTTTTTAAAAATTTAAGTTTAGTTCTCTTTTAAGGGGTTATCCTAAACAAGTGATAGATGAGGCCCTTAGCAAATGTTTCAAACCTATGGAATCTAAGTGGGAGAAGCCTTCCAATAAGAATTGCATACCCTTTATTACCAATTATTGAATAGGTACTAAGACCATAAAAATGATTTTGATTAAACATTGGCACATTGTTCAAAATGCATACTCAGAGGTAGATAAATTTAGAGAGGGGCCCATGTGCTCTTACAGAAGAGGGAGAACATTGGGGTATCAATTGGTCCACTCATTGTTTCAGTCTACTAAATCTATTACCTTTTTGGGCCCCAAAAAAGCAGGGATGTACCCGTGCCTAGCAAAACTCGGGGAGAGAAAATGTGTTACCTGTCACAAAAAGATAGCATATGAAATCTCCTCATTCAGCCCTTCTAGGGTAAACATTTTCAAATTAAATATCCATCTTGTTTTAGTTTGTAGTAGTTTCCTATCTACATCCCCACCTCAGATACCTAATTGTACAGTTTCTTAAACATAGGAACTCTTTTCTGGCAGACCTCAAGAATGTGTTTGGCCCCCCAAGGGGGCTCCCCATTTTTTGTGGCCCTAATGTGTTCCTGAATGCAGACAGTTTTCTGCGGGTCTTCCCTACATACCCTTTGTTGCCGCAGTCACTCATGACTAAATAGACCACCTGTGGTGTCTGACAGGTGATCAAATCTTTAATCAAAAATATGGACCCATCAGGGAGTGCCACCTTGACATTCTTATCTTCCATTAATCCACAACATAAATATTTTCCGCACCATCGGTTGCCCCTGATAGGGGGGTTGTTTAGCCAGCTGTCCATATTGCATACCTTCTCACAGAAGTGGCTTTTGGATAACCTGTTGTGTAAATTCCTAGCTCTTTTAGCAGTGAGGGTGGGAAACCTACCTACCTTTGTACTTAACTCCTCATCCTCAGACAGAAGAAACCAATGCTTTGGTAAAATGTTCTTAAGGGTAGCCCATTCTTGATTGTAAGTGGAGATCAATCTGATTTTGCCACTCTCACCACCTCTTAAGGGTTTTTTATCCCCAAATAACAAGTCATCTTGAGTGGTCCCCAGTGCTTTTTTGAGACCACCCCTTATGACTTTTTTGCTGTAGCCCCTTTGCTCCAGCCTGCCACTTAATTCCCATGCTTGTACCTTGAATTCCTTTTATTCAGAGCAATTACTTCTAACATGAAGGAATTGCCCCACCGAAATCCATCTTTTTGTACTCTCAGGATGATAGCTGGTAGCGTGTAACAAGGAGTTTATCGATGTAGGTTTCCTAAATGTAGATGTTATCAGTCTACCCCCATCCTTACAAATGTTTAAATCAAGAAAGGTTATCTTTTCACTACTGGCTTCATATGTCAACCGAATAATTCTATTGTTATCATTCAGGCCAGCTTCAAAACATTCCTATTCTAAAGGGGAACCATTCTATAGCATTATGATATCATCTATGTAACATATCCACATTGCTATGTGGTTTTCTACATCAATACTTAATGCCACATCGGGTACATCCAGATGTTCCCATAGCCCAAGGTGGAGGCATGCGTATAAGGGCGCACAAGCTGCCCCCATAGCTGTGCCTCTCACCTGCCAATAGTACTTATTGTTGAACACGAATACATTTTTCTCCAGTATGAATTGTAGAAGTGATAGTACAAACAAGGTTTGACAGTGGCTTTTTTGGCCCACTGTTTCCAAAAAATGTTTACAGGCCCAGAGGCCAACTTCATGAGGTATCAAGGAGTAAAGGTCCTCCACATCCAAGGCCACCAACATGATGGATTGCTCTACCTGCATTAATTTTCCATAATACATTTAAGGTATCCCACACAAATGAACTCAACGAATGGTTGTAGTACTAAGTCAACAAACCTGCTAATATTTACAGTAGGACCCCCCATGCCCGAAATGATTGGGCGACCTGGGGGGAAATGTTTTTTCTTATGAACCTTGGGGATGGTGTAAAATGTTGGGAGTTTAGCGTATTTAACAAACATAAAATCTCTCTCAGTCCCACTGATTTCTCATCACCAAAGGCTTTTGATAAAATGGACAACAGTTTTCTCTGAATATCCTTAATGGGATTAAAGTCTAAGACCTCATATTGGTCTCTTTGTGAGAGTTGTGGCAAGGCCTCCATTTTGTACTGGTCCTTTGACATTCCCATCCAAATTACCTCCTTTGTCTGCCACATGGACCACAAGGTCCTGTCTCCCTTCTACTGTAGATTTTTTTAGTTCCTTACTTTCTGATAATCTTAGGTTTCCATTGATAATGCATTGTTCCAGCAAAGAGTCAATATCTTGTGTGACTAACTTGAGGAACATGGTGATGTTGGGGGCCATTTTGTAAGAAGGGTACCAAGAGGATTTGTTTTTGAAGAGCTTGGGCCAACTCGCAGTATGACACTCCCTGTTTTCACCGTCACCCTCATTTAGAAGTGACTCCAAATCATGAAGTGCCTTTTAATCCATTACACTTAGCCTCCAAACACCTCCCTCCATATCTCATTTTTCTTTTCTCATCATAATTTTTGAGAGTATCAACTTACAAGTGAACAAATTCAAGTCTTTAATAAATTCAAACCCATTTAGTTTACTCATCGGGGCAAATAATAGTCCCCTGCTTAGTACTGATGTCATATTATCATCCAGTATCTGATCACTGTAGTTGACCACTCTCAATCTGTCCATTGCTGATGAAGCTATTTCTTTTTGGGGTAACCCCCAGGTTTCCTGTCCCTCAATTTGCGGGGAGAGAAAAGACCTTATTCTTTTCTTTCTCTTTCCCCTTCTGGTTTTTTTCCCCCTAAAGGGACACTCTTAGCACAATTTTCTTAATCTGAGGTATTTCCTACACACTTCCTTCTAGTCCACCTGTAAACATCTCCTTTTCTATAATCCTCACTATCTCATGCAAATTTATGCTTTTCCTAGCTTTGATTTCAGCTTGTGTCTTATTAACCTCATTCTTAAGGGTGCTGTTGAAATCAATGAAGTGTTTCTACTCTCTATACACTTCTAACTTAGATTTCCACTCCTCTATTTTCCCTTCTAACTCTACTAGTACCTTTTTATCTTCTTATATTATCTGATTCATAAGTTTGAAAGATAATTCCGAAAGTGCCGTCTCCCATTTCACTTTAAAGCCATCTCTGGCTGCCAGATTAGTGTTAGGCAGCACTCGCATTCTCACTTGCATTTTTAGTCCCCTCGGAATCATATTGTTCTTTAAATACATTTCGAGGCTAGATAAGTACCCATTTAGCTTTTAATTGTTGTAATAGTACTTTCTTATAAGCTTTCCTTGACAACACAAAGTTGTCATCCCTGTCGGGACCTTCAGATGTCCCAGAAACATCGAAAACATCTGAAAGGTCTAAATCCCAGTCGATATCGTTGATCGCAAAGGCCATTTTGGTTCTGTTTATTTTATGGCTAAAATAATGTCCTCTTAATATACAGCCTGGGAAAGAAGCAAAAAGTGGAGAGTACTATTACAAATAACATTAAATAGTATCCCAGTTGCACAGCCCTCTGTCTTAAACCTGTTGCGTAGCACCCACCTAAGGGTGGTGCTCCTAGTGTAAATATCACATACTCAAATATCCCATACGCAGGAAGCAACATGCCCCCTGCTGAAGTACACTAATCAGAGCACAACGCTGATAAACAGCAAAACTTTAAATATTTTATTCAGCCATAAAAAGCCACATACCAATATGTACCCATAAAATGCATAGTATACACAATACCCTACACCAAAATGCTAAAAGACGGAGTCCCCCATACTCAAAAAGAAGACCAGTCCCCGGGCGATAGAATCCAAGTCCCACTGTATAGGCAGTTATCATGGA
>CM033472.1:30491663-30685737 GCA_019447015.1 Hymenochirus boettgeri | reverse complement strand
GATAAATCTACTACGCAAGTACATCCGACCCTAATCTGTAGCACCCCCCCCACCATCACGTATATGATATACAGTCACTATATCATATATGATAAAGCTAAATCTACCCTTACATCCTACCTATCGTAACCAGCACAGTATGATACTTATATCTATATATGATAATCTACCCTACAATCCTACCCACTGTAACAGCACAGTTTTGATATCTATATATCTATAATGATAAATCTACCTTACATCCTACCTATCTGGTAAACCAGCACAGTATATGATATCTTATATCTATATATGATAATCTACCCTTCATCCTACCTATCTGGTAACCAGCACGTATATGATATCTATATATCTATATATGATAAATCTACCTTACATCCTACCTCTGGTAACCAGCACAGTATATGATATCTATATATCTAATATGATAAATCTACCATTACATCCTACCTATCTGTAACCAGCACAGTTATATCATATCTATATCTAAATATGAAAATCTACCATTACATCCTACCTATCTGGTACCAGCCAGTATATATATCTATATATCTATATATAAATCTAGCCTTACATCCTACCTATCTGGTAACCAGCACAGTATATGATCTACTATATGATAAATTACCTTACATCCTACCATCTGGTAACCAGCACAGTATATGATATCTATATAATGATAAACTACCTTACTCCTACCTATCTGGTAACCAGCACAGTATATGATATCTATATATGATAATCTACCTTACATCCTACCTATCTGGTAACCAGCACAGTATATGATATCTATATATGTATAATCTAGCCTTACATCCTACCTATCTGGTAACCAGCACAGTATATGATATCTATATATTATGATAAATCTACCTTACATCCTACCTATCTGGTAACCAGCACGTATATGATTCTATATATCTATATATGAAAATCTACCATTACATCCTACCTATCTGGTAACCAGCACGGTATATATCTATATATCATATATGATAAATCTACCCTTACATCCTACATATCTGGTAACCAGCACAGTATATGATATCTATTATATATCTATATATGATATCTACCCTTACATCCCTATCGGTAACCCACACAGTATATGATATCTAATACTATATTGATAAATCTACCATTACATCCACCTATCTGGTAACCAGCACGGTATTGATATCTATAATCTATATATGTAATCTACCATTACCTACCTATCTGGTAACCAGCACAGTATAATATGATATCTATATATGATAAAATCTACCCTTACATCCTACCTATCTGGTACCAGCACAGTATATGATATCTATATATCTATATATGATAAATCTACCCTTACATCCTACCTATCTGGTAACCAGCACGTATATAGATATCTATATATCTATATATGATAAATCTACCATTACATCCTACCTATCTGTAACCAGCACAGTATATATATCTATATATCTATATATGATAAATCTACCATTACATCCTACCTATCTGTAACCAGCACAGTATATGATATCTCTATATATCTAATATGATAAATCTACCATTACATCCTACCTATTGGTAACCAAGCCAGTATATTATCTATATATCTATATAGATAATCTAATCTACCTTACATCCTACCTATCTGGTAACCAGCACAGTATATGCTATATCTATATATGATAAATCTAGCTTACATCCTCCCCTCTTGTACGCAGCACAAGGATTATTATTCTTATATGATAAATCTAGTATGTACTGAACTATCTATGTATTTATCCCACTTGTATGGCTTTATTGTATTTTAATACTGTACAGTGCTGCGTCCCCATGTGGTGCTTTATAAATAAACTACAGATACAAACATACATACATACATACATACATCGCGTGTAACAGCACATTGAGAGTAGGAATGCAGCCTTAAGGTGGTATGTTCGGATCACTGCCCCATGGTAAATTGCTCACATATTTGTGTCGCACACAGCGAGCAGGATCCCCCAATCTGATGTATGGCTACAGAATTCCTAGTTTAAAGTCCTCACTTCTTGCCCTTAACAAAGATGGTGAGCAGTGCACACACAGGAGACCCACCCCCAAGCTCAAGGAGAACAGTAATTGGCTGCCAGTTTGAAAAGGAAGGGCTTTCCTTTAGTGCACTCTGATTGGTTGGTGGTGGCTGCTTGACTTCTAGGGCAGGAAGAGGAAGGACTGATTGTTATTATCCTGCACACACCGATTGATCTGATCTGGCTAGTGTGTTCTATAGAGAAGTGAATTAACCTTTTTACTTCATTCATTTACAGTCTGTGACCTGCCAGGTCAGTCCCCAGATCTGCTGGGACAAATTTAACCCTGTCTGTGCCAGGAGGAAAGAGAGAGAGAGGAGTGGGGACACTACTGCAGGTACTGTCTGGGTGTCTGTACGGCTGCTGGGGCCAAGTAACGGTTAACCCTGTCTGTGCCAGGTGGAAAACTAGGGGGCATATATCGCCACTGTGTTAAAGCCGGACTTTGGACAATGGGGATTTGCATTATTATTGCCGCACAGTAATATTGCCGAATTAATTGTGGTAATTGTAATAATGCGGCAAAATAGAGAAATATATTACCAGAACATCTCCCACTATGATAATTAGGTAATATAGCAGGGGGCAGTTAAAGGGCATGTCCACCCCTAAAACAACCTTTCATCTCTGCTCCTTATGGTTCTCCTACAGTGCTTGTCCAAAATTCAGGAAGCTGAAGAGACTGTGATATGCGCAGGGGAGCCCTTCCCCCCACCCTCCGGATCCCTACATGCCTGCCTCACCCCCTACCTTTTCTTAAGGCACCCCTGCCCAACCATCAAGTTAGATTAGTTAAAAAAAAAAGTAGCAGAAATATACTCACACGCCTTTGTTACCGCTGCTGCCGGCTAGGAAGACAGTAGTGGCAACGAAGGCGCGTAAGTTTTTTGGGGTGGGCAGGGGTGCCTTACACTGCCAGTCCGACCCCTGTTCGCAACTTCCAGCAAACAGAGGGCCGGGAGGAGACAGCTGCAGGAATGAAGGACTGTAAGTAGAGAGGCTGTCTCTAGGGTTACCCACTTGCTCTGTCCAGGCAAAACAAACTATAACAAGAGAATGATGTGCAGGATTATCCTGGTAGGACTTAGGCTGGGTAGACACGGTACAATATACGGTACAAGCTCGCTGCCTGTTCATCTGTATCGGATGAACAGGCAATCGGGACTGTTGGTAAATCACGACCAATCGTGATTTACCGACATTGAATGATTGTGCGCACAGTCATTTGCCCCGGACAAACGCTTACTTGTAGCGAACCCTCAGTTGGAACAAAAACTCAGCTGGTGTGTACCCAGCCTTAGATTCAACAAGTTAGGTAATTGCAAAGTAGTAGGTTTTATTGGCACAACATGTTTCAGACCTATGGTCCTTTATCAAGTCACTTGGATTATCACCACCTCAGACTTAAAGGACAGTTCTACTCAATACATTTAACTGACTGCTTCTAGCCCTTCTCACATCCTTCATTAACAAATGTTCTCCAATTTCAGAGATGAGAGAATAGTCAGTGACTATGACTGTGGGAGGAGCCAGATAGATGTCCGTTACTGCATGAGTATAATTCTCTGTTAACCCTGCCTGTGCAAAGAAGAAGTACTATAAATATACATTAATGGTAGGACGCTAGCTATATATAATAATGAACGGTAATAAACCCATATTTATAAGAACAATATACTAATAACAAGAAAACCAGACCTGAATGGAAAACACATACTCAACTGTGTTATCAATAAAATTCCTTAAAACAGGAACTTGTGCCAAAAAAAGGGCAATAATTGGAAGAAACAGTCATTCTCGCATACTGATAAACTGCTTGATATTGTTACGTCATACCCCGTGTTACATACACAGGGTATGACTTTTTTTCCAATCTACCATTTTACAATATCAAGTGGTTTAGCGGAAAGACAAAGATCGGGCAAGGTCGCAGACCTCCATCTTTCAGGTCCCCATCTGCAGAAAGATCAGTGGGGCAGGCAATCGAAAATCCGATCAGAAGGAGATCTGATTGGTTAGGGCAGAATTAGCACCATTTTATAAGATAAGAACTTTTATTGAATCTCCCTGTAAGTTCATTGGGTACAGAACTGAGTACACCAGTTGTGCTAAACTACATGTCTTGTCTATATTTTCCCAATCATCATCTCTATCATCTTTGTTTTGTTTCTGTGTTCCTGCAGGGGGCAGTCGTGTGGCAACATGGCAGCAACGCGGGATCAGGGAGCTGGGAGTACTGGCGGAAGCACCCAGGGAGGGAAGAAACCACACGGGAAGGTAAACACCTGCGAGTAAGAGTTGGTCGGGGGTCAGAGCATTGGGGTATGGTTTGTAGTTACTGTGTATTGGGGCTGGGAGATACAGTAGACCAGCTTTTCTCAACCAGGGGTCCCTGAGATGTTGCATGGGGGTCCTCAAGAGAATCGTGTTTAGTGTATTGATGTCTGAAAGATAAATAAGCATGAATAATGATGTTTTTATATAGAGATATATTTATAGATCTATCATTTATATTTGTATAGATTATGTATTCTCATGATTTGATGAAAGAAAAAGATAAATAATAATATATAATCATTATTTTATGTAGTTGTTCCCCAAGACCAGAAAATTATTTCAAGGGTTCCTCACAGATAAATAGGTTGAGAAGCACTAAGACAGACCAATTGGGTCTCCATGTCTGAAGTGGAGACTGGATGTAGAATATTGCCCACTTCCGTGTTGAGCCCATGGTTAACTTTTAACCCCTTTAATGCTAAACCCATGGATAGACAACATTTTAACCCCCAAATATACATCAAACACACTGCATCCCATTCGACCCTCAAGCTCCTCCTGGATCTGTCCTTATCACGTAAATCAAATAGAACAACAATGGTGGAGGCAGTTCCAGGAAACAGTCTCCCAGGATATCTCAAAACACGCTTTTATTCACACATTACATGTTTCGGACATGTGGTCCTTTATCAAATGTGAAGAATGCAGTGAACACACCATCTTAAATACCCTGGAACAGGAAGTGACGGTGCCACTTCCCATTCTAATCCCACCCCCTCACTGGAGAGAAAAGTCCAATCCATGGGGAGTTTCTAAAGTGACATCATACACTCAAGTGTCCATCAACCGTGAAAGAAAAAGTCCATCTATATAGTCTTCTTTTTAAAAAAAAGTCCAATATACGAACAACATTTGTACATGACACATGGTATTGCATTATGCATTATTAGGGCAGTCTGGACAATATAACTTTACAACAAGTAAAAAGTAGCAAATGTGCGACTGTCTACCTTTTCTTAGTTGGTCTCTCTCCCACTGGACCGTCTGCCAGTATAATCATATATGTAGAAAAAAAGGAAGAGGACTCACATGCAGTTAAATCTGCAAACGTTTATTGCTGCGACATGTTTGGGGCATCAGCGTGCCCTTGAGAACAATATACTAATAACAAAGGGCACGCTGATGCCCGAAACATGTCGCAGCAATAAACGTTTGCAGATTTAACTGCATGTGAGTCCTCTTCCTTTTTTTCTACATATATAACTTTACATGCCTATAAATAATAATATAAAGAGACCGTAGAGATATCATCCTAGGCTTGTTTGAGAGAGCTCTTTTCAGTAACGGTTGTATAAAGGCCTTGGGGTCCCACTGGAGGTCCTATCTTATCATGCAAATAATATAATTGTTGCCTGTGTTTTAAGACCTGCTCATAACTGCTAGTAAAAGTAACCTGCTACTTGTTGACATTTAGGGAAACATAGCATATTTTAGGGCTGTCTAAAATGAATGAATTTATAATAAGTAGGGGAAAAGCTGTTCTTAATCTAAAATGTTTAACTTGGTTTTGAAAATCATTTTGTTTGTACCCAGGGACGGGCCGCCAAAGCCCTGAAGTCTTTACAGTTTGCAAACCCAGGGAAACAAACCGAGTTTGCACCAGAAACAAGCAAAAGAGAAAAACGGCGGCTTCAGAGTAAAAGTACACCATCTAATTCTGATAGGTTCGTCTGTTACTTAATGATATTGATGCAGAATTAGCCTTTAGTTGTCCTTTAGTTATTTTTCTGTGTATAAATCTATTTCAGGCAAGAGAAACTGTTTTTGTATTTTTATATGTAGCACTTTGGCTCCCATTCAATTGATTAGCTCGGAGATCCTGCCGGTCGGGCAACAATCCCCTACCTTACAGACCTTTCGGCCTATAAAGTGCCCATACACGCACAATTATCGGCCGAAATGGCCGTTTAGAGAACCTTTAGAGACCCTATTCAGCTGAGGGGAGGGTTGTCTTCCTCTGAATTAATTGTTGGGTAGGCTAAAAATGTTGGACAGGATGGATGGATGTCTTATTCAACCTCCAATACTATAACTGTTAGACAGGCATTATGGGTGGGGTATAAAGTTTTGTCTAGATGGATATATTTCTTTATACAACTTAACAACTTCCAATACTATGTTAGACAGGCATTATGGGTAGGGTATAAAGGTTGGACTAGATAGACGTATGTCTTTATTCAACCTCCAATACTATATTACTATGTTACTGTTGTATAGACATTATGGGTAGGGTATATACTGTATGTTGGACTAGATGGACGTATGTCTTTATTCAACTTCCAATACTATGTTACTATGTAACTGTTAGACAGACATTATGGGTAGGGTATAAAGGTTGGACTAGATGGACGTATGTCTTTATACAACCTCCAATACTATGTTACTATGTAACTGTTATACAGACATTATGGGTAGGGTATAAAGGTTGGACTAGATGGATGTATGTCTTTATACAACCTCCAATACTATGTTACTATGTAACTGTTATACAGACATTATGGGTAGGGTATAAAGGTTGGACTAGATGGATGTATGTCTTTATACAAAATCCAATACTATGTTACTATGTAACTGTTATACAGACATTATGGGTAGGGTATAAAGGTTGGACTAGATGGATGTATGTCTTTACACAACCTCCAATACTATGTTACTATGTAACTGTTATACAGACATTATGGGTAGGGTATAAAGGTTGGACTAGATGGACGTATGTCTTTATTCAACCTCCAATACTATGTTACTATGTAACTGTTAGACAGACATTATGGGTAGGGTATAAACGTTGGACTAGTTGGACGTATGTCTTTATTCAACCTCCAATACTATGTTACTATGTAACTGTTAGACAGACATTATGGGTAGAGTATAAAGGTTGGACTAGTTGGACGTATGTCTTTATTCAACCTCCAATACTATGTTACTATGTAACTGTTATACAGACATTATGGGTAGGGTATAAAGATTGGACTAGATGAATGTATGTCTTTACACAACCTCCAATACTATGTTACTATGTAACTGTTATACAGACATTATGGGTAGGGTATAAAGGTTGGACTAGATGGACGTATGTCTTTATTCAACCTCCAATACTATGTTACTATGTAACTGTTAGACAGACATTATGGGTAGGGTATAAAGGTTGGACGTATGTCTTTATTCAACCTCCAATACTATGTTAATATGTATGGGATGGGACGGATGGAAAATTATCCAACTTGTTCAACCAGCTTCTGTTTGATAAACTGTCTGATATCCCCAGGCATTCTATCGAACAGAACACGGTCAGATTTGATCAAATGGTTTAGACTAAATCAACCTGTGTGTGGGCTGCTTTATTCTGGGGTTTTCATTTCTGGTGTTTTCATAGTATAATGCAAATTTGTTAGACAGAAAAATGCCTTTTTCAACCTTGTTTATCTTTCAGACAAACCATTGCCTCTAACAAGAATAAAGTCTACGACAGCAAAGGGATCCTCATTTTCAATGGAAGGGATCTTTGTGATTGCCTGGATGAGGACTGCCCGGGCTGTTTCTACGCATGCAAAAAGTGCGGCTCCCACAAATGTGGTGTTGAATGCAGATGTGACCGTAAATGGCTTTATGAACAGATTGAAGTAGAAGGAGGTGAAACAATCCGTAATAAACATGCTGCTTGAGGATCTGTGCGTCGGGGGAATACATTTTGTTTACATGTCAAAAGCCCTTAGTGATTGCTACAAAATTATCACCAAGCTCTGGAGAGAGACTTCAGTTTTGTCTGAGCAGAACTACAGATTGAACTACAGATTGAGCTAAAGATTTCAACTTCTACATGCAAAGCTGGAACTTTAGGAAACATGTTACACTCGTAAAAAGAATGGGTTGCTATAACCTTAAGTTGCAGGGGTATAATTTAATTTCGCGTGTGAAATATATAATATATTAAAGGAATAATTAACTTGAAAAGTTAACTATTTCTTTAATGGATTGATTGAAGACCAGAAGGTAAAGGAGCTATGCCTTACCTCCCGTTCTTCAATCAATTGACCAGGGACCATGGATGAAGATAGCAGAAACGTAACTTTTGCGCAATCCACCGCAGCAGCACTGAAGATTCCTGACCGCTTCCTGGTTCTAATCAGCTATAGCGTGTATGCGTGCTATATTTGATTAGAGCCAGGAAGCGGTCGGGACCTCTGAGTTCTGCTGAGGTGGATCGTGTGAAAGGTAAGTTTCTGCTGTCTTCGTCCCTGGCTCCTGAGATATTGATTAAAGAATGGATGGTAAGGCATAGCTCCTTAAGCTTCTGGTCTTCAATCAATACAATAAAAGAATAGTTTACTTAGGGACATTATACTATATTTGCCACTGGACTGCATTAATATAATTATAAGGAGAACTCCACCCTAAATTACATGTTATCCAACATATAGACTAGGAAATGCCTATTATAACAAAGTTGTTAATTCCTGATCAAAGATATGCACTATAATCTTTAATTTACTGCCACCTACCCTAGCTCAGTGAGCTCAGACATGCTCATTGGGATTCTCCGATTGGATAATTTATATTTCTATGCTGTAAAGCTAAAGGGGTCTAAAGTGAAAGTAACATTAGGGATTTATAGAGTGAAAGATTTTTTTTTCAAACAGATATAGCCTATAAGTTGAGGGTGAAGTTTTCCTTTTAATATTTCTGTTCACATTTTAACTTCCTGCCAACATCACAGCTTTTGTTTTAATGCCCATCCCCCCACCCCCAGTCCTTGTGTGAATTTTTTCGCTACTCAGGTTAATCTATATTGCAGCTGAATATTGGAATTGTGTTTTGAAAAGATGCAAAGGCTAAAAAAAGTTAAATTATATTGCATAAGAAAAACCTCATTTGTCAAGATTCCATTCTGGTTTTATACACTGTGTTGATATAAGCCTTTTTATATTTAAAAATAAAACCTTGGTTATTTTTTTTTTTTTTTTTGTTACTTTGGTTGAAATAAATGTTTATATGCAGCAAGTTTCTGTTTACAAAGAATGTTTGGGATTTTATCAGTCTGAGAAACCTCTAAAATATATCCCTATAGGTAGAAACTGGTAGTATCAGCAGTAACCTAAAAATGCTTATGAATTAAAGGGTAACTCCACCCAGAAAAACAAACTTTTCAAAATGGATTCTATCATTCAGTGGGAGAAAGGCTCATTAGCTGCCATCTCCTAATTTACAAGCTGAGAACTTTCTGTGTTTAGTTACACCAGGAATAGGCAACCAATAGATCAACAGACATTTGAAACACAACTCCCAGCATTACCTAACTAAAGAGTCCTTGTAGAAGTATGCTGGGACTTGTAGTTTTCATAAATCTGGAGATCTTACTGGTTGTCTATGCCTGACTTACACAATCCTGT
Source organism: Hymenochirus boettgeri (assembly GCA_019447015.1). Classification (NCBI taxonomy): domain Eukaryota; kingdom Metazoa; phylum Chordata; class Amphibia; order Anura; family Pipidae; genus Hymenochirus; species Hymenochirus boettgeri. Next base: position 30,675,959 of record CM033472.1, on the reverse strand, counting down.
GGTTCTGTCTCCCCTGTTGGCAATCTTTCTCCCCCTGCTGGCAGCACTCCAGACCTAGCTCCATTGGTACAAATTTCTGCATGTGCAGAACACCAGAAAGAAGTGGGAACTGCCAGCAGAGGGAGACAGAGCCAGCAGGAGAGACAGAGCTGCAGGATTAGGTAAGTAAACACAGTAGTAGTAGAGAATTGTACCATGTTAGCCATAGATGAAAGTGAAGACATCTTGGATATAAAGTAAGACCTTTTATTGGCTAACTAAAATGATTGACAATGCAAGCTTTCGAAGCACTTAGCCTTATTCCTCGGGCATGATACAATACTGAATCTTGTAAAGCACTCTATTTTATACATACTAGAACAAAGACTTTCTGACATTACACAGATGTTACCTTATGCCTGGCAATGGCTGTCGTAAATAAAACAGTAAATGCACATTTAATGATTACAGGCAGTAATAAAAGAATAGGAAAGGGTTAAACACACAATCAGATACACTTCACCTCTAGTGTCCATGGAGGGTCTGGTATAAATGAGATATTTATGGGTTTGGGTGGTTTAGAGGAATTTAGTCTGATTAACTCTACATGACAGTAAGATTAGAAACATAGTGACACATAAAGTTCAGATCTTTGTTGAGTCCAGAGTCCCAAATTTTTGAATAAGTTTACATTCCCATTCTAACTGCTCCTTTTGGGATCTGAAATTTCCCATGAGCACTGTGACTTTTAGGTCTTTCAGGCTGTGTCCTTGGCTGCAGAAATGTAAACACAGGCAGATCTTTGCTTTTAGGGCAAGGCCACACTGCAACGCAAACGCAATAGCATGCGATTTCATGTGCGATTTTTGTTGCGTTTGCGATTTCTTCAATAAGTATAGGAAAACGCATGCGATTGCGATTAAAAATGCAGAACGCAATCGCACCGAAAAACGTGCGTTTTTTTGCGTTGGCGCGTTTTCAATGATTTTGTAAAATCGCAAACGCAAAAAAAAAGCAGCAGTGTGGCCTAGCCCTCAGACTAAATTGGGAGATAGCAGCTAGTGATATCTCCCACTGAATTACAGAATCCATTTTTGAAGAGTTGTTTTTCTGGGTGGAGTTACCCTTTAACATAATATTTTACTTGCTTCTATAGAAGATATTGATCTGTAAAGCTGGATACACACAGTACTCAGGTCCAGTGGGATTGGCCTATTATCAGTCCTGCGTGTGGCAAAAAAATAGGCATTCAGCTAAGACAAAAAATTCTATCGTTTATGGGAAATTATTAAAGGAAGTCAATAGTGATATATAAAGTCAGAATGTATCAGGAGTGTGTGCAGCCTGTTTTATAGCCAATAGCAGCTTCCAATGTAATCTGTCATCTGGTACTTGTTGATGTGTATAGACAGATTATCAGAAACAAAGATCAACTTTTGTGTACCAGGCTCATGTCTTGATATTCTGCCCCAGATCTAAATATCAGTAAATTAATCGGTAATCTGTCAAGTGAAATTAAAGGGATGTGGACATTTTTTTTTTATCTTCTATGTGTGGAATTTTGTGCAATGCACACATTCCAGCAGATTTTTGTGTGTGCATTCCTGTTGAGTTGTGTGTATGCTAAAAAAACTCTGTCCAGGTCACTACGCCTGCTACCTGGACAGAGTTATTTTATAAACACAGTGTTCGTGGTTTTGTGCTCTGCCCCATGATGCAATGTATAAAATTTTGCAGCGGTTTTTGGGAACATTGTGCTGCAGGGCTACTGGAAAAATTACTATTCTATTAGGGCCATGCACCAACGGGCGCACTGCTGCTGTTTTGGAGTTTAAGTCATGCCAATCAATGTTATATCGGTTAGCGGGACTTAAACGTGGAAGTTAACCTCGTAGCCACCGCAAGCTGCTGTTATATACCGAAATAGGCATTTTATTGAGGCACTTTAAACGCCAGCTATGAGCTGGGGGTAAAAGTGCCGGAATAGCAAAGCGCCAGGTAGCGATGTTCCGAGCAGCACTTGGTGCATCGCCCTGTTAATCTTTACTGGCTTTGTTATGCTATATTGTGTTTTACCACTGGAGGGCAGCATTTGGTCACATATTGGGATTTGAAATGTTGAAACCCTGTTTTAGGTCTGCATTTCCTTTGTGTAACAGATTCAATAACATGAATAGCGATAACAGAGGTGTGTACAACATTTAAATGCAAATTTCTAACAGTGTTATACAGTAACCAACATGTTTATAAAGCTTGCACTGAAATAAGCATTATGGCTATTATTGGCTTGTCCACCCTTAAACAAAAAACTTGAATTATCGGTTATCTGCCTACAACCTCAACTGCTATTTTACCTGCTTATTACATGCATTTATGATAAGATATTTAAAAATAATTATTGCCCCCATTCTAGCAGAATAGGCTGGCCCCTCCCTCCATGCAGTCAATCAAGGCTGTTACTGCTGACATCACAGCCAATGATTTACTGCAGTTTTCCCTGCTGCCTCCACTGCACATGCTCAAGCTAATAAAATGCTCAGTGAGCAGTGGGGAGGAGGCAGATACCTTTGCCAGAACAGAAGAGAACGTATTAAAAATATATTATAAAATACTGATTACTGTATTTTATGTAAAATACAGTAAATAAGCAGTTGTAAAATAACTAACAATACAGAAATTAGTAATCTAATGGTAAATCTTAATGGCACATCTGAAAACGTATATACAGTCAGGGAGATTCAATAAAAGTTCTAATCGTTAAAAATGGTGCTAATTTTGCCCCAACCAATCAGATCTTATTTAACATTTGAAAGCTAACACCTGATTGGTTGGGGCAAGATTAGCACAATTTTTAACGATAAGAACTTTTATTGAATAACCCTTAGTATGTGTTATGAATAGTTGCATTCCTTTAATGCATTGATTGAAGACCTTCTGTTTTTCAATCAATATCTTTATTGCAGGAAGCAATCGGGACCTGGTGGATCGCACAAAAGGTAAGTAAGAATGAATCACTTTCCTTCACAGGATCCAACTCTGTGATATTAGTATAAAAAATTAACTAGAGAACGCCTTAATTGACTAAAGGTGGCCATACATTAGGCCGATTTTATGTACAATTCGACATACAATCAGACATTTCCATCGATTGGCCAAAAAATTGCACATTTTCCCATTCTTATCACACGACATTAGATCGTAAAATCGATCGTAATTACGATCGGGAAAGTCGGTTTTTTAAGTCGATTGGTAAAATGATTGTAGTGTTTTCTGAAGTTCCGATTAAATGTTAATGTAATGTAACCTCACAATGGACGACATTGGACATTAATCACAAAACAAATTGAATGTCGAACAATATTTATTGTACATCTACATACAATTAACATTGTACATCTGTCTATCAAAGTATCGGTCGGTTTAAGATCGTAATTACGATCGTAATAGTGTATGGCCACCTTTACTAATCCCCCTTTTATCACCCTTCCATAGGCGGTTTTATGGGGGATTACAGGTGCCCAGAATCCCCCCTTTTCTGTTTGTTACCTGCAGTGCTGGCACATTGATGTCATCAGAAAGGGTAATTGGTGTCAGTATGAAAGGGGATTAAAACAAACGGAGCCAAGATGCAGACATGAAAAGAAAATGTTACTTGTTTGGGGACAGGAGTGAAACTGATCACAGTGACAGGTCACATATTATCACAAATGGAAACTTCCTTATGCTTTTTGTCCTGGTAACAGTATTAACATGAACTGGGCTGCAGACAAACATTTACAGCACAATGTTGTTTTTACAAAAGGATAGAAAAAATGTTGAGATACTACATAAATATATCTCACTTCATGGAACATGGTCATGGAACATTATTCCATTGTGATTCGTTAATAAATATGAATCTTTACTAAAGTTCACCCCCAAAACTAAAATTTGCCCCACTTCTGGCGCAACTGTGTAGTGTAAAAATCCTTACCTTACTCCTCTGCTCCATATGGTTCTCCTGCCGTGTCTTTTAAAGGTCCAGGAAACTGAAGAGTAGGAGCCTCTATGTGTAAGGTATCTGCCCCTTCCCTGTCCTCCTGGACGCAGGGAAGCCCCCCCCCCTTCCAGATCACTCGGCTCTGCAGTAAATAATCTTTACTGTAGTGTAGGGGATCCACCCCCCACCCTAAACACTATGGGTATAACATTAAAAATTGCACAGAAACATACTTACCCACTTTTGTTCCCTCTGCTTTCTCTCAATAGCCAGCAGCTGCATCTGTGTTTGGCTGACTCAGATTGATTCTACACTCGATGTTGGTCACTTTTATTTGATGTAATGCAAAAAACAAATAGATTTAAAAAGCAATTCAATATTGGTTAGCTCGACTACAGGATATATATATATTTTTTTTAATTCATATAGCGCCAACATCTTCCGTAGCCCTTTATAATTACATGTATACATTCACATCAGGTCCTGCCCCGAAGAGCTTACAATCAAAGTACATTTATTTGACACATACAACCTATCAGTATGTCTTTATGATTGTGGGGAAACCGGAGTGCCCAGGGGAAACCCACGCAAGCATGGGGAGAACATACAAGCTCCTTGCAGATGTGTCCAAGGGTGGAACTCAGGACTTCAGCGCTGCACTGTGCTAACCACTGAGCCACCGTGCTGCCCAAAAGACATTGCAAAAGACACCTGCGCAGCTAGAGCAACCTGTTCAATACGCAGTTTGCGCTAGTTGGAGAGGGACTATTTAATGCCAGCTGATAAAGTTGTGCAGTGAGTCACTCCCCTCTGGGATTTACCCACACGCCCAAATTTACCCACACGCCCAAACCGTGTATTAAATCCCAGAAGAGAGGTTTACCCAGTGCTATAGCGGCTCTGTGTAATTCTCCCTGTTTGCCTATAAAGGTACTTCATATCCTTCATTCAGATTTCTTTAAATTAAATAAGAAGGGCCCATTCATCAAACAATTTTCTTTGACGGGTTGTTGATAGTCAATGCTGTGGTCTACCTCTTAGAAAGTAACCCTGACTTAACCCGTGTTGTTGCAATGTGCTATTTATAATTTTTGCTTTCTTTTACTCCCTAGTCTAATGCAGCATATTATACTGATCCTCCACCCAAGAGATTTATAGGCCACAAGCCTGGCCAAACAGCCAACACTGGTTTATCAGTCCCTTTACATGTCAGAGATTGCTGGTGACATGTTCATTTACATTCAGATTTCTGGTACGTTTCAGTTCGTTCAGTTACAATCTAGAGAAAATTTACATCTGAATAAAAAAGCAAACAGGACGCTGCGATTATAGGAACTGTGCTCTGTTAAATTGTTTCTCTTTCAATTACACCTCTATTTCAGATAGGGTAATGCAATTAAAAGATAATCACTAGTGGTTTGAAGTCAAGGTTATTACAAGCCAAGGTTTTTTATAAGTGCTGGCAGAGTTAATAGCACAGTTTTTAGACCATAAAGCTAAATACACACTGAACATTAAAAACAAAATAAGAGAGAAGGTGAGAGAAACTGAGTAAAATTGTTAAAGGTAGTAAGCTTTGTTCTTATGGCTTTAAAGTGATGAAAGTATAGTATTAGTACTATATAATCCTATGCTGTTTTTTAAAAAAACATACTTAATACTGTAACTACAGAGTTGGTAAAACTGCATACAGTGAAAATGAATTCTTATCTGTAAAATAAATTTCATAGCAAGCAGCACAATTTATAAAAAAGCTGAAAGTACAGCAGGCCAATCATGTTAGCAGCCATTGTTTCCACCCACCTTCTACTAGAACCTGACCAATCAGAAGGCAGGCGATTTGGAACTACCATAGCCCTGTTACCTTAGTGTTTCACAAATCCAACTTGTAGCATCTCTGAGCCAAACTCTTTTGGTATTTTACGATACTGCATGAGAAATGCTAAAGGGTGATATATTAACGGGTGATATTTAACACTAATAAGTTATATTTAACACTAATGGGTAATATTTAACACTAATGTGTGACATCGCATCTCAGCCAATCACAGGAGATGCTGCCGGCCCGGCCCCTTTTACTTGCTTCCATGCACAGAAAAGGCACGGAAGCAAGCAGCATGCAGATGGAAAGAAGACTGGTGAGTAATGTTAGCAGTATCTGATAACATTAAAAACATTGTGAGGTCGAGGTTTGGGGGGGGTTTCTAAACTTAAAAATTTTTTTGGGGGGTGGACATACCCTTTAACACTTTTGTGTGATATTTAACACTATTGTGTGATATTTAACACTAACAGGTGCTATTTAAAATTTTTATGTGATATTTAACACTAACAGGTGATATTTAACACTTATGGGTGATATTTAACTTTAACGGGTGATATTTAACACTATTGTGTGATATTTTAACACTAAAGGTTAATATTAAACAAAAACGGTTCATATTTAATATGAACGGGTGTGTAATATTTAACAATGAAGGGTGATATTTAACACTAACGGGTGATATTTAACACTAACAGTTGATAAACACTAAAAGGTGATAGTTAACACTAAGGGTTGATATTTAACACTAACAGTTGATATTTTTAAAACTTAAGTGGGTAGCATTGTAACCACTAAGGATGATATTAACACTAACGGGTGATATTTAACCACTAACGGGTGATATTTAACACTAACGGGGTATCATTAACACTAACGGTGACATTTAATACTAACGGTGATTAATGAACACTAACGGGTTGATATTTACACTAACAGGTGTATTATTTAACACTAGCGGGTGTTGATATTTAACACTCAGGGTTATATAGTTAACACGAACGGGTGATATTTGAACACTAACAGTTGTGAACACTAAAAGGTGAATTAATAGTTGAAAAACACTAACGGGTAGTTGATATTTAACACTAACGGTTTGAGCTATCTTAACACTAACGGGTGACATTACATAACACATTAACACGGGTTGATGATAACACTAAAATTAGTATATTAAACATACACGGGTGATAATTAACACTAAACAGTGATCCTTATAATACACTACCACTTGGAATTTGTGAAAATTTTGAAAACACGAAGTTAACTAAAATCATTTGATAAACATAACGGTGATATTTAACACTAACGAGTGTGATATTAACCACTAAACGGTTGGATATTTAACAGCTATAGGGTATGATATTTCTAAACACCTACGGCTGCTGATTTCACTGCTATGTACACTACACTGACCGGTGTATTTAAACAACCGAGATTACACAACAGGTGACATTGAACAACACGGGTAGCATTTAACACTAACGGGTGGGGTTGATAGTTTAACACTAAGGTTGATAATTAAACTAAAGGATGAGAATTAACACTAACGGGTGAATACAATTGATATTTAACACAAACGGGTGATATTAAACACAAAGTGGGAATATTAAATAACTGATAACATAACAGTTGATCAACACTAAAGTTGAGGTGATATTAACACCAGGGTGTGGATATTTAACACTAACGGTGATATTTAACACTATTGTTGATATTTACCACTAAGGGTGATATTTAACAATAACAGTGATATTAAACACTTAAAGGGTGACATTGTAAACACTAACAGTGAGGTTAGATCATTGAACATGTACCTCTTTTCAGTGTACTTACACGGGTGATTGTACACACTAACGGGTTATATTTATACTAATGGGGTGATAGTTTAACCAGACGGTGGACATTTAATACAAACGGGTTAGCATTTAACCACTAACGGGTTGATATGTTAACATAACAAAATTGATAATTAAACACTAACGGGTGATAATTAACACTAACAGGTGGCTATTTAAACACTATCATGTGATATTTTAACACTAAGGCGTTTGATATTTAACACAACAGTTGATAAACAATAAAAGGGGAATATTTAACACTAAGGGTTGATATTAACACTACGGTTGATATTGCTAACACTAATGGGTAGCATTTACACTAACGGGTGATAATTTAACACTAACGGGTGATATTATTACAACTAATGGTGGTTATCATTTTACACTAACGAGTGCTATTTAACCTAAAAAGGTGACATTTAACACCAAACGGGTTAGCATTATTTAACACTCGCGGGTTGATATTTAACCTAATGGTTGCTAATTAAAACTAACGGGTTGATAATTAACACTAACAGGGTGATAATTAACAGATCATTTGTATTTAACACTAACGGGTGATTATTTAACACAAACAGTTGATTAAACACTAAAACGTAAAAGGTGATATTAAACCAAGGGTTGATATTTAAACAACTAACGGTGTATTGAACCATATCGTTTGATATTAACACTAAGGGTGCTTATTAACATAACGGTTGAAATAAACACTAAAGGGTGACATTTAACATAACAGGTGAATAACCATAAGGGGTAGCAAGTTAATACTAACCAGGTGTTGATATTGAACACTTAACGGGTGATAGGTAACCACTACAGGGTATCATTTCATACTAACAGGTGATATTTAACCCTAACGGAGGACCATTTAACACACAAACGGGTGGCAGTTAAAACTAACGGGTTGATATGTAACACTAACCAATTGATACATTAACACTAACGGTGAGAATTAACGACAGGTAAAAGTAACTTTAACTATCATGTTGACAAACGGTGATTTACACTAACAGGATAAAACAAGGGTGATTATTTAACACTAAGGTTGCAATGTTAAGGTATTAAACACTAAGGCGGTTTACTCGTGATATTAACACTGTGGGTAGCATACACTAACGGGTTGAATATTTAAACTAACCGAGGATATTTTTACCTTAACAGGTGGACATTAAACACAACAAGGGTAGCATTTAACACTAAACGGGTGATATTTAACAACTAACGGGTGATATGTTAACACTAAACAGGTGATGAAACACTAAAAGGGGATATTTACCACTAGAGGTTCCCCTGATTTTAACACTAACGGCTCCTTGATATTTCAACACATCGGGTAGCATTTAACCATAACGCGCCGTGATTTACACTAACGAGTGATATTGAACCCTAACAGCTGTTCGAGCATTCTAAAACTCCCCTGCTCCCCTCATTCCAAAGGGTAGATTTCAAAAACTAACGGGTTGATATTTAACACAACGGGGGATATTTCAAACATAACGGTTGATAAAACACAAAAGGGATATTAACACTAAGTGTTTTACACGGTTTTGATATTTTAAACACTTAAACTGGCGTTAGCTTAACACCCTATGCATCCCTTAGGTAGTGAATACACTCAATAAACAAGGGTGTGGATATTTAACAATAACGGGGTATACCACTATTAAATAAACAAGGAGTGGATATTTAACCACTAACAGGTGACATTTAACACAACTCTAACGGGTAGCATTTAACACTACAGGTCATGAACTCTTAATAACAAATGGTCCATGCCATATTAAACTAACGTTGATACATTGAATCTATTCCCCCAACTAACCAGGTGATAATAAACTTTCATTATCATTAACACTAACGGGTGAGATTTAACACGATAACAGTTGATAAATACTAAAAGGTGGATTTAACACCAAGGGTTGATATTTAAACCTAAACAGGTATATTTAAACATATCGATTGATATTTAACACTAAAGGGGTGTGATATTTAACACTAACGTTGATTAAACACTCAAAGGTGGATATTTAACACCAGGGTTGATAGTTAACACTAACAGGTGATATTTAACACTATCGTGTTGATATTAAACACTAAGGGTATATTAACACTAACGGTTGATAAAAACACTAAAGGGGTGAACATTTAACACTACAGGTGATATTTAACCATAATGTGGTAGCGCAGTTAACTAAAGGTGATATTTAACATAACGGGGTGGATAGTAACACTAACGGGTTTATCATTAATACTAACAGTGTGATATTTAACCCTACAGGAGGACATTTAAACACAAACCGTTGGGTAGCATTTAAACACTAACGGGTTTGTATTGTAAACACTAACAATTGAATAATTACAACACTAACGGGTGTGTTGATAATTAACACAAACAGTGATATTTAACCACCTCATATGATATTTAAACACTAACGGGTGATAGTTAACACAACAGTTGGTAAACACTAAAAGGGGGATTATTAACACTGAGAGGCGTTGATATTTAACACTATACGGTTGATATTTTAACACGATGGGGCAGAATTTAACACTAACGGGTGAGATTTAACACTAACGAGTGATATTAACCCTAACAGGTGACATTACACAACAACGTGGGTAAGCATTTAACACTAAGCGGGTTATATTTAACACTAATGGTTGATATTAAAAACTAAGGATGAGAATTAACCACTAACGGGTTGATATTTAACAATAACAGGGGATATTAACACTAGCGGGTGATATTTACACCAGGGTTGATATTCTTAACCACTAACCCACTATATAACATATCCACAGACTTTACAATGAGGTTCATTCATTCACGGTTTAAAGCTCTGTTGGTTAGCGCTTATAGTTAAACCAAAAAGCAGGAAACCCTTTTTTACGAAAGAAATGGAGCAGCTGGGCAGGAAACACAATAATAATAACACAAGCAATCTCATAAGGTACAAAACTCTTAACAATTAATTAAACACACTTCACATTTCTCGCCCTAAACATATATTTAATAAATTGGTAAGAATGAGATTGCCCCAACTTTCTGTCATTATAACTTATAATAACCACACACTCACAGTCTATCACAGTGTATTTCGTTCTGCAGGATGAAAAGAGAAGAACATGCAAACTCCTTGGGAGACCATCAGTTCAGATTTCCTGAGCTCAGTGGTGGCATCGCTCGTCTTCCATCTGTTGATTTGTGAGCTGCCAGAACTGGGAGAAGAGAAGCCAATGTGCACATTCCAGAAGAATAGAATGATGGTATCACATCTGGCAGGCAAAGTGCATGGAACTGGCTGGACAATAAGATTATTCCCCATCTCATAGTTACCAAAAGGGAAAGCAAGATGTACCGTATTGTGGGAAAGTTCATTTTTAATTCATCTAATACCACGCCCATGTAAGTTACAGTATAACACTCAAAAAATGTCAGTCTCCCAGGGTGCTAGGTCTTGGATTACCAGCGATTAACACAGAACTCCATGGTCTGGCCCGATTTACCATGAACAAACTGCGTGGGTCCCCACTAACGGGTTGCCAGACATCCCTATTTGGCATGGACTGGCCCGAGTTCCCACTGCAGGGAAGGAAATCCTTAAGTCAAGGCTTATTGAGTCTGGCCTGGCAAACCCTTGGAATATTCGCCACATATCCACCCATTTGTCCATCTCCTGCCCATTCCCACCCATTACCCCCTCTGCTATTCCATCTTAGCACCTATCCTAACTCTCAACCCACCAGTTCCCATATAACCTCCGTCCACTCCACCCTCCAGAGCCACTAACTGACAAGGCTTATAATTAGATTGTTTTAATCTTTCTTTGCTGCTCTACCCATTTATTTCTAGGGAAAATGTTGATGGGTTATAGAGTGTTCATCAATGGGTAGTGTTTTTTCCCTGATCGATAATGATGTAAAAAAGGGTTCACGATTTGAATTGTCCGTCAACTGGAAATCTGTGTGAATACTGGAAGATGGAAGAGGGTGTGTGTAGACGGGAAAATATTCCACCTGAGACATGGTCAAAATTATCTGGTGATTATTGGTGGAATGGAAATGGTGAGATGTGTAGAATGGAAAATATCCACCTGACATGGTCAAATTATCTGTGTGAATGTAGGGACTGGAAGATGTTAGTTGTGACGGAAATAGCCACCTGACATGGGCCAAATTATCTGGTGAATGTGGGGACGGAAGATGGTTTGTGTGTTGTGATGGAGAAAATATCACCATGACATGGTAATTTATCTGGTGAAATGTGGGGGACTGGAAGATGGGTGTGTAGATGGAAAATTCCACTGAATGGTCAAATTATCGGTGAAGTGGGGGACTGGGAAAGAGGTTTTGGTTTGTGTAGATGGAAAATAGTCCACCTGACATGGTCAAATTATCGGGTGAATGTGGGACTGGGAGAGTGGCTGTAGACGAAAATATCACCTGACATGGTCAAATTTATACTGGTGAAATGTGGGGCTGGAAGCGTGTTTGTAGATGGAAATATCCACCTGACATGGTCAAATTAATCGGTGAATGTGGGGGGGACTGGAGATGGTTGGTTGGAGACGGGAAAATAACCATCCTGCATGAGTCAATTCATCTGGTGAATTTGTGGGGGACTGGAAGCTGGTGTAGGGAGAGGAAATATCCTCCTGACATGATCAAAGTATCTGGGTGAATGTGGGGACTGAAAGATGGTTGTTAGACGGAAAAATATCCACCTGGATATGCCAAATTATCTGGTGACTGTGGTGGACTGGAGGACGAGGAGATTTAGGTGTAGATAAGTATCCACTTGAATGATTCAAATATGATCTGGTGCAATTGTGGGGAGCTGGAAGATGGTTGTAGATGGAAAATATCCACCTGACATGATCAAATTTATTGGTGAATGTGGGGACGGGAAAGATGTTTGTCTGAGTGTGAGACGAAACATCAACCTGAAATATCAATTATCTGGTGAATTGTGGGGACTGGAAGAGGTCTGTAGAGTAAGGAAAATATCCACATGACCTGATCAAAATTATCGGTGATGGGGGAGAGGAAGAGGTTTGGTAGACGGGAAAATATCCAACTGAAATGGTCAAATTATCTGGTGAAGGTGGGGACTGGAAGATGGTGTAGACGGAAAATACCTCTGACATGATTCAAAGTTATCGGGTGAAGTGTGGGACTGGAAGATGGTGTAGATGGAAAATATGCCACCTGACATGTCAAACTTATGCTGTGAATGTGTGGGATGGAAGTTGTAGATGTTGTAGACGGAAAAACTCCACCTTGACATGGTCAAATATTGGTGAATGTGGTGGATGGAAGAGATGGTGTAGATGGAAAATCCAAGCCGAATGTCAAATATCTGGTGAATGTGGGGGGACTGGGAAGAGTGGTGTAGATGGAAAAATATCCACTGACACCCAAGTCCAAAAATTATCTGGTGAATGTGGGGACTGGAAGATTTTTTTTTTTGGTGTTAGAAGGAAATATCCACCTGACATGGTCAGAATTATCTTGGTGAATGTGGGGACTGGAAGAGGTGGTGTTTTGTGAGATGGAAAATATCCACCTGCATGGTCAAATTATTGGGGAATGTGGGGAGAATGGAAGATGGTTGTAAGATGGAAAATATATCCACCTGACATGGTGCAAATTATCTGGTGAATGGGCGGGGACTGGAAGTGGTGGCTGGAAAATATCCACCTGAAACATGGTCAAATTTATTCTGGTGAATGTGGGAACGGAAGATGGTGTAGACGGAAAATATCCCACCTGCTGGTCAAATTCTGTGAATGTGGGGACTGGAAGATGGTTGGTAGAGGGAGATGGAAAAATCCACCTGACATGGTCAAATTATCTGGGATGGCATTGTGGGGACTGGAAGATGGTGTAGATGGAAAATATCACCTGAGGCTCAAATTATTGGTGAAGGAGGGGGACGGGGAAGATGGTATGTAGATGGAAAATATCACCTGATGGTCAATTCAAATATCTGGGAAAATGTGGGGACTGGAAGATGTGTTTGTAGATGGAAAAATAATCCACCTGACATGGTCCAAATTATCTTGTGATGTGGGGACGGGAAGATGGTGGTGAGTTGTAGAAAATATCACCGCTGACATTGGTCAAATTATCGGTGAAATGTGGGGACTGGAAGATGGTTGTAGACGGAGAAAATACCACCTGACATGGTCAAATTATATGGTGATGTGGGGATGGAAAGATGGGTATTGTAGACGAAAAATATCCTCTGAATGGTCAAATTATCGGTGAATGTGGGACTGGAAGAGTTGATGTTGTAGTGTACGACGGAAAACTATCCACTGAATGATCAAAAATCTATCTGGTGAATGGGGGGACGGAAGATTGGTGTAGATAATATCCACTGACATTGTCAAATATCTGGTGTGAATGTGGGGGGGACTGGGACGTGGTTTTGTAGATGGAAAATACTCCAACCTGAATGATTCAAATTATATGGTGAATGTGGGGACTGGAAGATGGTGTAGATGAGGAAAATATCCCTGACATGATCAAATTATATGGTGAATTGTGGGGAGGAAGATTTTGTGTGTGTTAGATGGAAAAATATCCACCTGACATGATCAAATTATCTGGTGGATTGTGGGACGGAAAAGATGGTTGTGTTAGACGGGAAAATATCCACCTGACATGGTCAAATTATCTGGTGAATGGGGGAACTGGAAGATGGTTGTAAGACGGAAAAAAATCCTCTGACATGACAAATTATCGGAGTGAATGTGGGGATGGAAGAGGGTTTTGTAGATGGAAATCCATCAACCTGAGTCAGATCAAATTATCTGGTGATGTGGGGACTGGAAGATGGTGTGTAGTATTGTTTTTTGTAGAACGGAAAATATCCACCTGACATGGTCAAATTACATGGTGAATGTGGGGGACGGGAAGATGTGTGGTAGTATGGAAAGATCACCTGGCACATGGTCAAATTATCTGGTGAATGTGGGGAATGGAAGATGGGTTGTGAGAGAACAATTCCACTGACATGGTTCAAATTATCTGGTAATCTTGGGCGGACTGGAAGATGTGTAGACGGAAAAATATCACCTGACATTGGTCAAATTATCTGGTGACTGGTGGGGACTGCAGATGTGGTGTAGACTGGAAAAGATCCACACATGCGGTCAAATTATATGGTGAAATGTGGGGAATGGGAAGATGGGTTGTAGATGGAAAATACCACATGACATGGTCAAATTATCTGGATGAATGTGGGGACTGGAAGAAGATGGTGTAGACAGCAAATATCCTACCTGTACATGGTCAAATTATCTGGGTGATGTGGGGACCTGGAAGATGGTGTGTAGATTGGAAAATATCAACCTGAACCATGGTTCAAATTATCTGGGAATGTGGGGACTGGAAGATGGGTTTGTTAGATGGAAAATATCCACTGACATGGTCAAATATCTGGTGAATGTGGGGACGAGGAAGATGGTGTAGATGGAAAAATATCCACCTGACATGGTCAAATTATCTGGTGATGGGGGGATGGAAGAGGTGTGTTGTAGATGCGAAAAGATTCACCTGACCATGTCAAATTATTGGTGTGAATGTGGGGACTGGAAGATGGTGTTGTTGTAGATGGAAAATATCCACCTGACATGGTTCAAATTATTCGTGGTGAAGTGGGGACTGGAAGATGGTGTAGACGGACAAATATCACCTGACAATGGTCAAATTATCTGGTGAATGTGGGGGATGGAAGATGGTGTTTGTAGATGGAAAATTATCACCTGACATGGTCAAATTTCTGGTGAATGTGTGGGGACTGGAAGATGGTGTTAGATGGAAAATATCCACCCGAATGGTCAAATTATCTGTGTGAATGTGGGGACTGGAATTTGGATTGTAGATTGTGCCGACCCGGCCAAATATCCACCTGACATGGTCAAAGTTATGGTGAATGTGGGGACTGGAAGATGGTGTAGATGGACAAATATCCACCTGACATGGGGCAAATTATCTGGTGGAATGTTGGGGACTGAGAAGATGGGTAGATGTAACAATCCACCGGACAGGGTCAAATTTAATCTCGGTGAAGTGGGGACTGGAAGATGGTTGTAGATGAGGAAAAGATCCACCTTGACATGGTCAAATATATCCTGGTGAATGTGGGGGACGGGAAGATGCAGTTGTGTAGAGGAAATATCCACCCGTGACATGGCCAAATTATTGGTGAATGTGGGGCGCCACTTTGAAGCATGGTGTAGATGGAAAATATACACCTGACATGGTTCAAAATTAATTCTGGTGAATGTGGGGACTGGAAGATGGTGTAGATGGAAAATATCCACCTGACATGGTCCATTATCTGGTGAATGTGGAGGATGGGAAGATGGTGTTTATGATGGGAAAAATCCACGACATGGCTTCAAAATTTATTGGTGAAGTGGGGACTGGGAAGATGTGGTGTCAGATGGAAAATTATATCACCTGAACATGGTCAATTATTGTGTGAATGTGGGGACGGCCAAGAGGATGGTTGAGTGCTTTAGATGAAATAGTCCACCTGACATGGCACAATTATCTGGGCAATGTGGGACTGGGAAGGATGGTTGTATTTTGAGTAGGAAAATATCCACTGACATGGTCAAATTATCTGGATTGAATGTGGGACTGGAAGATGGTTGTTAGATGGAAATTATCCACCTGACATGGTAAATGATCTTGGTGAATGTGGGACGGAAAGTGGTTGGTTATGGAGAAATATTCCACTGAATGGTCAATAAATCTGGTGAAGGTGGGAACTGGAAGATGGTGTAGATGCGAAAAAAGATCCACCTGGGACATGGTCAAATTATCTGGTGGAATGTGGGGACTGGAAGATGGTGTAGACCGGGAAAAATCCACCGGGACTGGTCAAATTAATCTGGTGCAGTAATGTGGGGACGGAAGATGGTGTAGATTGGAAGAAAATATCCACCTGCAATGGTCAAATATTGGGTGAATATTGGGGACTGGAAAGATGGTTTGTGTAGATTGGGAAATTACTTCCACCTTTTGAACATCGTCAAATTTCCTGGGTGAATGTGGGGACTGGAAAGGGCTGTATGATGTGGAAAATATTCCACCATGACATTGGTACAACATTATTGGTGAAGTGTGGGGACTGGCAGTGTGGTTTTGTCCTTGTAGACGGAAAATAATCACCTGACCATGTACTAAACTATTCTGTGCTGAACATCTTGGGGCTACTTGGCATGAAAATAGGGGCATGTGTAGATGTGAAATATCCACCGACATGGTCAAATTATCTGGTTGAATAGTTTGGGGGGACTGCGAAGAGGTTGTAGATGGCTAAAATATCCACCTGACCATGATCACTTTTTTTTAATCAACCACTTATATATCGTCATGTAATGCCCAACAAATGAGTCAAAATATCGACCCCACTGGGTTTATAAATATCCAGTCTGTATTTACTTATTATTGTTTTGTGGTTCAAGGGTCCTTTCTTCAGTCCCACTGGACTCATGGAATCCCCGCCCAGATATTAAATGGTGTAACTGGGTCCACAAATGACTTAGTAATGACAGGAATTGCTTTCCTGAGGATGTTTTTGCATTTATCCATTTTCTATTATTATAGTTTGAGACTATTTAAATTTTGTCGTCGCTATTTCCTCACATTCTTCTGTGTTTTGCAGCATCCCCAGATCCCTGCACTCTGCCCTTCCTGCACTTGCAAACACCATGTCGACAGTCCCTTCTTCCGTTGTTTCACTCCTCCTTGTGGGCCCCCATGACCCTTCCCACTTGCAGCCCCTTGGGCCTTCCTTTCAGCCTCTCGTGGGCCCTCCACTCAGTGTGCCTATTGTCCCGGGCCACTCCCACTTAAGTCTGCTGGTGGCCCCTCCACTTTTTGAGGCCCAGGGCCGAACCCCTCCTAACTGTGGGTCCACCCTCACCACTGGGTGGCGGGGGGGCCCCCACTCGGGGCCCCATGCCGGCACATTCTCCCACTTGTGGGCCCCATGATTGGTCCAAGGGCCTAGCAAGTTGGGATCGGTTTAAAAATATAAGCAGTGTCCGCTGTGGGATTGTCGGTTCTCACCCCCCTTCTACCCTTCACCGTTCAGTACGAGCCATGGGCCATCTCAGCATTAGAGGAGGAGCAGACTAGTATTTTGACCTGCAGATTAAACAGACCACTTTCCCTTCCCCACCCCCTAACTTTTATGCATCAGTTGATTTTTCATAGCCCGTTTTTGCGTGTGCATGCACGTAGAGAGGTGGTTGAATGGCCTTCATTTAAAATAATAACTTTTATGTTTGGAGACCACAGTTCCCTTAAAGGAGAATTAAAATCTAATGGTATAAATTAAGTTTAGGTTGAATGTCCAGTGCAATGAGGACTAAGCTGGTTATAATTTTAACAATAAGTAATTAGTTGCCTGAAATGTTGTATTCATTGTTGCCGTGCGCTCCTACCTTTTATTCCCAAGACTCTCTGCTCTTGGCAACTTTCCTACCTGTGAGCAAATCTTTATTTCGGGACACATCCCCCATAGACGTGAATGCGGGTATTACTCACCAACAAGCCAAGGACCATAGGAAACCAGGAAGAAAGGTCGACTCATAATAAGAAGGGATTTAGTCAAGTGGGCGTAACAAACAGGGGAGCAAATCACAGGGGGACCTGGGAGCCAAGGGAGGTCTCCATCTTCTTATTTTTCCTATGATATATATACAGTGTAGCCTCCCCCCATCAGGAGACCCCCACAACAGTTTGCTGAGGGGGGCAGTGATTCCTGTTAACACACTGGATTTAGTAAGGATTTGTAAAGCTTTCAAAAATGAAAACTTAGTAGATAAAGATCATTATTGCCTGGGGGGATCACCTAACTAATTATTATGAGGACTTTATTTCTCCTTTTAAGGCATATTGGAAGTCGCTGTTAAATTTTTAATATTTGTTACCTGTTTTTTTAAAGGATTATCACTGTAAAGGAAATGTTCACCCTTAAAACACAAAAAACGATATCAATTGTCAGTTACCTGCCCCAACCCCCATATATTTTTATCACTTTATACCTGTTATACTAACCGATTTTATAGGACAATTATTGCACATTCTGGCCAGAGTAAGCGGGCCCCTCCCACATGCAGTTCAAAATCACGGCTGGTGTGACAAACTGTGAGAACAAACCAATGGTTAGTCACTGCTGATATCATGCTCTGCCCCTGAACCTTGTCAAGTTCCAAAAGCTCAAATGAGCAGGGGGGAAGGGGGCAGCAGGTCCTTTACCAGAAGGAATAAAATAAAAACTTATGAAATATCTGGTTACAATGCATGTAATAAAACTGGAAAATATAGCATGGGGGTTATAGGCGGATAAACTGATGTCACCATTTTTTTGTTATAGCGGTGGACATGCCCTTTACAACATTGTGGGAATCAGATGAACAAGTTCCTCTATTTAAAACTTTGTTGGTTGAGCTGTTTGATATCAAGATTCCCATTCTGACTTTATAAATAGCAGGAGTCAGACAGTTTTTTGGTTTTTCTACTCTTTTGGCCACAATGATCTGAAAAGAATTGCCAGGATTGATTTGTCTGCAGCTTGAAAGTGGTACATTTAGATCCCTGAATGCCGTGGACTGTGCAATTAGCATTAATGCCAATTCACTATTAATACTTCACCTCTATCGAACTACCTGCTGTCTCTAATAAAATGCCGTGCCTGACAGGAAAGATCAAGTGATCAATTTACAACGAGTTTTCCAGTACAGGCACAGTCAATACACATAGCAACTGACAATATGATTAAAAGGGGATATGTTGGTTTCTTATTAAATTACAGGTAGAGCTGAAATAGCAAAAAATTTGGGAATCCTGGAAACATTTAAGTTTTTGAGAAGAGTCGTCTACTTACACATACACGGGGCGTCGACATTGTGATTCTAGCGTTTTCAAATTTACGGATCACTCCAAATATCAAAAAAAGGATTTTCCAATCAGCAGTCGAATGGTTTATCAGGAAAATTAAGAACGGGATCAGGCTGGAAATTTTTCCAACGACCCCATCTTCCATCCCCCTCACAAAAATTCAAAGATGATTTCTGATCGTTGTCTTCATTTCATGTATGGGCCAGCTAAGGTTCCTTTACTTGATAAAGCAGTGAATATTTGGTTGAAACCACCTCCGGTGATTCAGTGTCTTGCAGATTTGGGAAAAATACGATTGGTGAGTCTCTTAATTCTTTTTTAAGACTTTATTTACAGTCTATCAGGGTTATTCAAATAAAAGTTTTATTGTTTTAAAATGGTGCTGAATTTTGCCCCACCAAGAGACTGTTAGATTTCAAAATGTTATGTTTAAATAAGATCTGATTGGTTGAGCAAAAAATTAGCACAATTTTTAACGATAAGAAGCTTTAGTGAATCTCCCCATAGCTACCGGTTAAAAAAATCTTTGCCTCTCTTACCGATAATTACTGAAATACATAATTACTGCAAAATACACGTAGGGAACTTACTATGAGGTGAGGGTGTATATTGCCTGCATGGGATCAACCAGTGATACTTGTTTGCTTAGACAAATTATCCCCCCACCACTTTACATTAACCAGGCCTCTTTAAAATTGCACGTCTCGCTGTGAGGCCAAGCATGTTCAGTAATCACAGAGCAAACACTGGGAAAGGGAAATTTCCCACGGCCATTTCACACAAACTTACTGTCACCCCTAACTGTCCACCAGCAGAGAGAATTACGCTTTAATAAGGCACTTGATTGGACAGATGATGAAATGTAAATGCTCAGCTTTGATATCTAAACAAATAGGGGACCAGATCAAAATAAGTAAAGGTGATCTCTGCACTCGTTCCAAGTGGGTGCACAATCTCCGATAGTCCAACCTTAATGGACAATATCAATAGGAAACAGCAAGGCAACGAGGGTCGCACTCCAAAGTAGTTAATTCCAATTTATTGAAACCACACATATATCACAACGGTTTCGGGGGAAACATGCCCCCTTCATCAGGTAGGCCATCACCTGAGGAAGGGGGCATGTTTTCCACCGAACGTTGTGATATATGGTGGGTTCCAATAAATTGAAGTAATCACTTTGGAGGCGACCCTCGTTTCCATTTGCTGTTTCCGACAGATCAAAATAAACAATGTTGCAGTATAGATGCGGAGGAATTAGTGTGAATTATAGTTTCCAATTAGAACCCAATTAAAAAATTTTTTTTCCAGTTCAGATACCTTAAGCAGAGAGTTCAATGGTCTATAAAATTACATTTTAAGCTATGATATGTCAGTCAACCAATCCTACGGGAAGATTGTTCTACACACCTACCATAACAGGAGCTGATACCTAACTTAAGAGAAGCATAAGGCAGCAATCCAATCTTATCTATGTCAACTTGATGCTGTTTGCATTCAGTTCTATGGCAGCACTAAATTGCCATGCAAAGATAATAGGAGACAGATAAAGCTCTTAGTCGGTAGTTAATTAGAATACTGCATAATTTAAGGTGCTGGTTTCAGAGATCTATACAGCATGGCCTTTAATAATTAATCAAAAATAAAGAACAGTAACAGTCTGGAAAACTATACGAAATTGAAAGGCAAATTATATTTTTTTAATGAGTTTGCAAATTATAGTTCTTAATTCGGGTTTTTGTCATTATTCCTTGTTCGCTAGATAAAAACCAACACCATATAACTTGTCTATTTAACGTCTAGTGTAGAGTTTCTTTGTTAAAGGAGAAGATCATTTTCACTTTCTAGGCTAGGGAAAGCGTAACTGTCAGTTGCTGATCTCGCACAGTTTCCAGGACCCCAGGTTCGGGAAAAATTCCTGATCTGTTTCAGTTTTTTAAAAGCAGCACAATGGGGACCCTGGCAGTTGCCGTCCCAGCTGTCTGGATTGGGATTAAGTTGGGGGGTGTGGGTCACAGTCTGGAAGTTTGTAGCTATTGATCTCAGGAGCTCTAGGGAGGGCCCTACCTAGTCTACCCGTCACCTCCCAGTTCTGACTGTTTAAAATCAGTATTTATTTTCCTCTGTTACGCATTTGTATTTTCTGCTGCCCAAATTTTTTTTCCCTCCTCCGATCGTCTCCATTCACAAGTCACAATACAACTCCCAACCAAAACAAGGGCATGTTGGGTATTAACCTTTCCTAACCGTTGAATGAGAAATTCCAATAAAAGAAAATATTCATTTGCTATTGCAGGAATAATAAAAACGCGTGATGAAGCCTGGATTAATTATAAAAAGGAATTTTCTACTAAGGTTCGTTGGGACTACATAATGTAATAGATTTACGTGGGGGACATAGATGTTGTAGTTAACCGTGACCTTTCCTTTCTCTTGTATAAAGGGGAAGCAAATCTTTAAGAGGGAAGCAAGCACTTATTTTTCTTTTTGATGATGTAATTTAATTAGGTAATGTACAGGACAGATTTAGTATTTAAGTGAGCTGGTTTAAGTGTTCATAGATGAGGATGGGTTATAATGTCACACCTAAGCGGTTATTATGTAGGGGGCATCAGGTTATAAGGCTCACTACCACATGAACAAGATGGCAAAAATGAATATGTTCCTCTCGATGATTTGCGTAAATCCCAGATTCCAGGCCATGGATAAATGGGGTGGGGGGTAGGGTAGTCACTGATGAAAAGGGTTGAATTGGGACCTTGTCACTAAAACCAGAGAAAATTAGGAAAATCCTCAAACATTCTTGGAATTGGGGGAAGGGAAAACTTCTGCACACGGTTCGCAAAAAAATCGAAAAATTGGATTTCGCAGAATGCGCTTATGGTGTGCGAGTCAGTTATTTACATTTATTACCGCAGAGTTTAATAAGGACACAGTGCATAGCAGCGAAAATTGCGTACCGCCAGCAACAGTATTTACAAGCCCCAGGTAAATTATACCCATTATACCGTTTTTTGAAACGATTTTACAGCATGTTTTTTTTTATCTGTGGCCAGTTCAAGATCTGCTGAAGGCCGAGTTCGCGGATCCGAACGGATCCGCCGGCGGATACGCGAACAGCGGATTTTGCAGGGGAATTTTCAGGATTTCCGCTTCGGACAACTTCCGAAACCGCGGATTTCTAGTAATTCGAACAATTTCGAAAATACGAGAAATCTAGTAATTTTGAGAATATTTTAATGGGTCCGTTCGCGGATTTTCGAATTTTCCGGACAAATTAGAGGATCCTCGAGCGGACCGGATTTTGCGAAGTTCGGACATCTCTACTGCTGTATCGTTAATTCGCCAATCAGGCAACCTCATAAATAGGCCCCATTAGCCTCCGTACCACACGTGCGATCGGGGGTCCACCCAACCTGCTACACACGAGTTGGTGTACGAACGTTTATTTCAGCCCATAATCAGCCCACATGTATGGGTCCCTACCATTGCCCGAAAAGGCGGTCGTTCAGAGATCCGCCCCGGGCGGTCGAGTCGAGTAACTTCGGAAACATCGTATGTCACAGGCGGGACCTGCAATCGCAAGTGTGTCACGACCTTAAGATTGTAAGCTCTTGGAGCAGGACTGAAGTGAATGGATAAATAATAAGTGAATGGTTTTAAAAGGGGCTGCCGTAGTAAATCATCATACGTGATTTTCGTACTGACTTAAAGCCCCTCAAAACATTTTGTTCAAAATGCTCTATTAAAACTTTACACCAATCCCTCACCACCGGTAGACGCGGCACCTTCTGCTGTGTACATGAAATCTAAGTGATGGTGGTTTCTCCTCTGCCAGCTTGGGAAATGGTTTCAGCTATTGGCATGTGTTTGATTTTGAATGCTGCAGACCTGGAAACTTGCAGGAGAGCCGCGGCGAGGGACGGGCCTGCGTAAGGGTGAGCAGGCATTTATGGAAAAGGGAAAATACAGCGGCGAGGGATAGCAGGTATAAAACGAAGCAGCACAATTATGGTGGACATGCCATTTAAGCACTGAGTTATATGGTAACAAGACAACACATTTTGTCCAATACATTGCATCGGTATATCCAGTTCTGTAGGATCAGCTATGGTGAGGTAAACCATTAACACGAGAAACAATATTTATTAAATAGTATATGCACATGAGGGGGGATGGGTACACACAAACTGAGGAAGTCTAAGGGACCAGTCACTGATATGATTTATTGAGTAAATCAGCCACGCGATTGATTGTAAACGTCAGCCAACCAACAGTCCCAATGAGCAGATGGTGAAATTCAGTTTAAAAATTGGTAATCTGTTTGGTATTTTCCTTTCAATCTCCTAAGCAAATAATCTAATTATCAGGGAATTTTAATAGAGGGCAAATATTGTACCATAACTGGTTAACCCTATTAAAGATGGGGTACAACTATTACCAGAAAAGTTGGCCGATCCAACAGTACAGGACTCGTATTGCCCCTTCTTGGAAAAAATGTGTTGTACTCACATTTTCATCCAAGGCTGGCCATTAAATGATTTTGAAACACTACGGTGAATATGTTACCTAACAGTTGATTTTAACACTAATGGGTAGCATTTACACTAATGGATGATATTTAACACTAACGGGTGATATTTACACTAACGGTGTAATTTAACACTAACGGGTATCATTTAAAACTAACGTGGGACATTTAATACTAACGGTTGATAATGAACACTAACGGTTGTGATATTTACACACAGTTGATATTTAACATAGCGGGTGATATTTACACTCAGGGTTGATATTTTAACACTAACCACTAAAAGGTGATATTTAACACTAAGGGTTGATATTTAACACTAACAGTTGATATTTAACACTAATGGGTAGCATTTAACACTAATGGATGATATTTAACACTAACGGGTGATATTTAACACTAACGGGTGATATTACAGGGGATATTTACACTAAGGGGGTATAGTTAACACTAACGGTTGTATTAACACTGATGGGTAGATTAACACCTAACCGGGTGACTCTTTCCCCACCTACCGGAGGAATCTTTCCACCCCCTCCCCCGGTGCCACTTTCCCCCCCCCCCGGGTAGCCCTTTACCCACTAACCGGTTTTATATTTAAACACTAATGGTTATAATTAAAACTAACGGATGAGAATTAAACACTAGGGTTGATATTTTACAATACAGTGATATTTTAACACTAACGGTGATATTTAACACTAACGGGATAATTTAACACTAACAGTTGTCAACACTAAAAGGTATCATTTACACCACAGGGTTGTATATTTAAACACTAACAGGTGATATTTAATCACTATTGTTGATATTTTACACTAACCTGGTGATATTTAACACTAACAGTTGATATTAACACTACTAGGGTGCAATTTAACCTAAGGTGATATTTAACATTAACAGGTGATATTTCACACTACGGTGATATGTAAACACTAACGGGTAATCATTTAATACTATGGGTGATATTTATTACCCTTGAACGGGACATTTAACACAACGTGTAGCATTTAACACTAACAGGTTTGTATGTACACTAACAATTGATAATTAACACGAACGGGTGATAATTACACCTAACAGGTAGTTTAACACTTATCATTTGATTTTAACACACGGTATACGTTAATACAACAACAGTTGATAAACACTAAAGGGATTTTAACCACTAAGGGGTTGATATTTAACACTACGGTTTATATTTAACCACTAAGTGTAGCATTTCAAACACTAACGGGTGATATTTAACACTAACCGGGTGATATTACCACTAATGGGGTATCCATTTACACTAAGCGAGTGATATTTAACCTAACAGGTGACTTTACACACACGGTTAGCATTACACTAGTTACGGTTGATATTTACACAATGGGTTGATAATTAAACTACGGTTTGATAATTAACACTAACAGGTGATATTAACACTATCTTTGATATTTAACACTAACCGGGGTGGATTTTAACACTAAACAGTTTGATAAACACTAAAAGGTGATATTAACACCAAGGGTTGATATTTAACCTACAGGTGATTTTAACACTATCGTTGATATCTTAACCCTAACGGGTGATATTTACACACTACGGTTGATAATACACTAAGGGTGACATTTACAACTAAACAGGTGATATTTACACACTAATGGGTAGCAGTATAATACTAAAGTGAATTTAAACACTAACGGGTGATATGTACACTACGGGTTATCATTTATACTAACCAGGTGAGATTTTAACCCTACCGGAGGACATTTAACACACAACGGTGCCTTTAACACTTAACGGGTGTGATATGTAACCCCTAACATTGAAATTAAACACTAACTGTGATACATAACACTAAAGTATGTAACTTATCACTATCGATATTTGATCAACTAACGGGGTGATATTAAAACGACAAGTTGATACAACACTAAAAGGGATCTATTAACACTAAGGGTTGATATTTAACACTCCAACGGGTATATTTACACTGATGGTAGCATTAACACTAACCGGGTGATATTTACACTAACGAGTGATATTTAACCCTAACAGTGTGACATTTACACAAACGGGTAGCATTTAACAACAAACGGTTAAAATAAAAATTCTAACACTAATCGGGTGAATATTTACACTAACGTTTGATAACACTAAAGGGGATTTACATAATAGGGTTGATATGTTAACACACTACGTTTGATATTTAAACACTGATGGGTAGCATTTAACACTAACGGGTGATATTTAACACTAACGAGTGATATATTTAACCCTAACAGGTGACATTTAAACACAAACGGTTAGCATTTAACACTACGGGTTGATATTTACACTAACGGGTGATATTATAACACTACAGTTGACTAAACCACTAATAGGATCTTTAACACTAAGGGTTGATATAACCACGTATCAGTTTAATATTACCGATGGTAGCTTTTAACACTAACGGTGATATTAACACTAACGGTGGATTTTGTAACCTAATGGGTATCATTCAACACTAACGAGTGATCTTTAAACCTAACACGGGACTTTAAACACAAACGGGTCGCATTTGAACACTAACGGTGTTGATATTAACACTAATGGGTTGATAATTAAACAAACATACGGTTTTGATATTAACACTACAGGTGATATTAACACCATCATTTGATTTTTAATCCACTAACGGGGATATTTCAACACTAACAGTTGAGTAAACACTAAAAGGTGATATTTCAACCACCAAGGTTTGATTTTAACACTACAGGTGGATATTTAACACTCATCGTTTGATATATTACACTAAGGGTAGTATTTAACACTAACAGTTGATAACCTAAAAAGGTGATATTTAACACCAAGGGTTATATTTAACCACTAAGGTTATATTTTAACACTATCGTTTGATATTTAACACTAACGGGCGTGATATTTAACCTACAGGTTGATATAAACACTAAGGTGAATTTAACACTAACAGTGATATTTAACACTACATGGGTAGCAGTTAATACAACGGTGATATTAACACTAACGGGTGATATGTACACTAACGGGTATCATTTATAACTAACAGTGATCTTTAAACCTAACGAGGACATTTGAACACAAACGGGTACATTTGAACCTAACGGGTTTGATATGTAACACTGAACCATTGATAATTAACACTAGACGGGTGATAATTAACACTAACAGGTGAATATTTAACACTACATTTGATATTTCACCTAAAGGTGGATATTTACACTAACAGTTTGATAAACACCTAAAAGGGGATATTTAGACACTGAAGGGTGTGATACTTTACACAACGGTTATGATATTTAACACTGATGGGTATGCAATTTTACACTAACGGTGATCTTTAACACTAACGAGTTATATTTAAACGCCTAAAGTGACATTCCCACAAACGGGTAGGCTTTAACACTAACCGGTTTATTTTAACACTAATGTTGATAATTAAAACTAACGGATGGAATTAACACTAACGGTTGATATTTAACAATACAAGTGATATTTAACCTAGCGGGTGATATTAACACTCAGGGTTGATCACAAACGGGTAGCATTTAACACTAACGGGTTGATATTTAACACTAATGGTTGATAATTAAAACTAACGGTCAATGATACCCTTAGTGTTAATATCACCCGTTGTGTTAATATCACCCGTTAGTGTATGTACCTTAGTTAATATCCCGTTAGTGTTAAATGCTTCACCCTAGGTTAAGATATCAACCTTATGAAAATAGTAGCAACTTACCATTGTTACATATCAAGTTGTAGTAAATATCACCCTAGTGTTAACTATCACCTTTTAGTGTTTATCAACTGTTAGTGTTAATATCACCCGTTAGTGTTAAATATCACCCTTCTTGTGTAAATTTAACACGCCCGTTCATATTAAATATGACCGTTTTTTGTTTCAATATTAACCTTTAGTGTAAAATATCACAACAATAAGTGTTTAAATCAATCAACCCGTAAAGTTAAATAACACCCATAGTTTTAATATCACCTGTTATGTGTAATTATAGCACATAAAAAATTTTAAATAATCACCTGTTATGTTAAATATCACACAATAAAGTGTTAAATTCACACAAAATGTTAAAGGGTAAATGTCCACCCCCCAAAAAAAGTTTTTAAGTTGAGAACCCCCCCCAAAACCCCGACCTCACATGTTTTTAATGTTATCAGATACTGCTAACATTACTCTACTACCATCTTGGTTTCCATCTGCATGCTCTGCTGTCCGTGGCCTTTCTTCCTGTGCCGCAAACAAATGGAGTCAGTAAAGGGGCCCGGGCGCAGCATCTCCTTGTTGTCTAGAGATGCGATGTCACACAATTAGTGTTAAATACCCATGAGTGTTAAATATCAACCCGTTTAATATATCACCCTTTTTAGCATTCTCTCATGCAGTCATCGTAAAACCAAAGGTTTGGCTCAGAGATGCTATCAGATTGGATTTGTGAAACACTAGGTAACAGTGGCTATGGTAGTTCCAATCGCCCGCCTTCTGATGGTCAGGTTTCAGTAGAAGGTTGTAGTGGAAACAATGGCTGCCTAACGATGATTGGCCGTGCTGTACTTTCAGCTTTTTTATAAATTGTGCTGCTTGCTATGAAATTTATATTTACAATAAAATCATTTTCACTGTATGCAGTTTTTACCAACGTCTGTAGTTCAGTATTAATAATGTTTTTTAAAAAAAGTCATAGGATTATTAGTTACTAATACATACTTTCATCACTTTAAAAGCCATAAGACAAACTTCCTACCTTTACCAATGTTTTACTCAGTTTCCTCTGGGCGCTCCGCGCTTCATCTCTATATTTTGTTTTTGGGGTAATGTCAGTGTGTATTTAGCTTTAATGGTCCAAACTAAAACTGTGCTATTACTCTGCCACACTTATACAAAACCTTGGCTTAATAACCTTGACGTTACAACCACTCAGTGATATTTTTATAATTGGCATTACCCTATCTGAAATAGAGGTGTTAAATTGAACAGAGAAAACATTTACGAGCACGATTTCCTATAAATCGCAGCGTCCTGTTGCTTTTTTTATTCAGCAGTGTATTTCTCTAGATTGTTAACTGAACGACTGAAACGTACCAAGAAATCTGAATGTAAATGAACATGTCCCACAATCTCTGACATGTAACAGGACGTAACCCGTGTTGGTCTGTTTTTGGCCAGGCTTGTGGCCTATAAATCTTCTTGTGTGTAGGATCATATAATATTCTGCTTAGACTAGAGAGTAAAAGAAAAGCAAAAATTCTAAATGCACATTTGCAACAACACGGGTTTAATCAGGGTTTACTTTCTACGAGGTAGACCACAGCATGACTATCAACAACCCGTCAAAGAAATTGATTTGATGAATGGGCCCTTCTATTTAATTTAAAGAATCCTAATGAAGGATAATAGTCCTTTATAGGCAACAGGAGAATTACCCGAGCCGCTATAGCCTGGGTAAACCTCTCTCTGGGATTTAATACACGGTTTGGGCGTGTGGGTAAATTTGGGCCGTGTGGGTAAATCCCAGAAGGGGATTGACTCCTGCACACTTTTATCAGCTGGGATTAAATGTCCCTCTCACTAGCCGCAAATGCGTTTGACAGTGTGCTCTAGCTGCGCAGAGTTGGTGTCTTTTGCATTTTTTTGGGCAGCACGTGGGTCTCTGTTTAGCAGACACGTGCAGCCTGACAGTCCTGAGTTCCCCACCTTGGACCATCTCAAGGAGCTTGTATGTTCTCCCACATGCTTGCTTGGGTTTCCCTCCTGGTCACTACCGGTTTCCCCACAATCATAAAGACATACTGATAGGTTGTATGTGTCCAAATAAATGTACTTTGTTGTAAGCTCTTAGTGCGGTGCAGGGGTCCTGAGTGATGTAAGCTGTAACTTATTTACACAGGTGCTACGAATTTCGTTGGGCGCTCATTGAATTAAACAACAATACTATAGTATCTCCTGTAGTCTGCTAACCAATATTTGGAATTGCTTTTTAATCTATTTGTTTTTTGGGCATTACATCAAATAAAAGTGACGCAACTCGAGTGTAGAATCATCTGAAGTCAGCCAAACACAGAGTCACGCTTGGCTATTAGAGAAAGCAGAGGGAACAAAAGTGGGTACTATGTTTTCCTGTGCAATTTTAATGTTATACCCATAGTGTTTAGGGTGGTGTGTGGATCCCCTCAACTACAGTAAAATTATTACTGCCGAGCCGAGTGATCTGTGAAGGGGGGGGGGCTTCCTGGCTCCACGGGAGGACGGGAGCGGAAGGTGAGCACATACCTTACAAGTCGACGTTACGATGGCTCCATGTGAACCGTCTTCATTTTCCTGTGCCCTTTAAAAGACACGGCAGGAACCATATGGAGTGCAGAGAGTAAGAGTAATGGATTTTTACAGCTACACTTATCATTCGTCCAGAAGTGGGGCAAAATTTTAAGTTTGGGGTGAACTTTGTAAAGAGTCATATTTATTAACACATCATCACAATGGAATAATTTCCATGAACCAATGGTTCCATGAAGTGAGATATATTATGTGTATCTCACAACATTTTTTCTATCCTTTGTAACAAACATTGTGCTGTAAAATGTTTGTCTGCAGCCCAGTTCATGTTTAATACCTGTTACCAGGACCAAAGCATAATGAGTTTTCATATTGTGATAATATGTGACCTGTCCTGTGATAGTTTCACTCTGTCCCAAACAAGTAACATTTTCTTTTCATGTCTGCATCTGGCTCCGTTGTTTGTAATCCCCTTTCCACATAACTGACAGATAACCAATTAACCCTTTCATTTGACATCAATGTGCAGCACTGCAGGTACAAACAGAAAAGGGGGAGCTTCTGGGCACCTGTCAATCCCCCATAAAACCGCCTATGGAAGGGTGATCAAAAGGGGGAGTAGTAAAGGTGGCCATCCTATTAACGATCGTATTAGATCTTAAACCACCGATACTTGTATAGACGATAGTACAATGTTATTGTATGTAGATGTACAAAATAATTTGTTCGGACATTCAATTTGTTTTGTGATTAATGTCCAATGGGGTTCGTCCATTGTGAGGTGACAATTACTTTAACATTTATCGGAAACTTCGAACAACACTACCATTCATTTTACCCATCAATCTACTTAAAAAACTGACTTTCCCGATCGTAGTTACGATCGATTTTTACGATCTATTCGTGTGATAAGAATGGGAAAAAAAATGTGCAATTTTTTTTTGCCAATCGCTGGAAATGTCTGATTGTAATGTCGAATTGTCATAAAATCGGCCTAATGTAGGCCGACCTTTATCAATAGGTGCGTTCTCTAGTTAATTTTTTATACTAATATCACAGAGTTTGGATCCTGTGAAGGACAGTGATTCATTCTTACTTACCTTTTGTTGCATCCCACCAGGGTCCCGATTGCTTCCCCTGCAATAAAAGATATTGATTGAAAAAACAGCAGGTCTCAATCAATTGCATTAAAGGAATGCACTATTCATAACACACTACTAGGCGTTTTCACTAAAGTTCTATCGTTAAAATTGTGCTAACTTTGCCCAACCAATCGGTGTTAGCTTTCAAATGTTAATAAATCTGATTGGTTGGGGAAAATTATGCACCAATTTTTACCGATTAGAACTGTTATGTGAATCTCCCTGACTGTATATCGTTTCTCAATGTGCCATTAGAGTTTACCATTAGATACTAATTTCTTTCTGATTGTTAGTTATTTACAACTGCTTAGTATTTTACTGTATTGACATAAAATAGCAGTAATCGTTATTTTATCGAATAATGGTTTTTAATACGTTCTCTTCTGTTCTCAGGCAAAGGTCATCTTGCACTCCTCCCCACTGGCTCACTGGGCATTTTATTAGCTTGAGCATGTTGCAGTGGGCAGCACGTGGAAACACTGCAGTAAAATCATGGCTGTGATGGTCCAGCAGTAACGCCTTGATTGACTGCATGAGGGAGGGGCCAGCCTATTTCTGTCTAGAATGGGGTGCAATATTTTTTTAATATCTTATCTAATGCCTGTAATCAAGCACGTAAAAATAGCAGTTAGGTGGTAGGCGATAACCGATAATCTCAAGTTTTTTTGTTAAAGGGTGGACAAAGCCAATATAGCCATACATGCTTATTTCAGTGGCAAAGCTTTTGATAAACATTGTGGTTTACTGTAATACACTATGTTAGAAATTTGCATTTAAATGTTGTACACACCTCGGTGTTATCGCTATTCATGTTATTGAATCTGTTACCAAGAAATGCGACCTAAAAACAGAGGTTTCAACAATTTCATCAATTCCAATCCCAAATGATGACACATGCGCCCTCCAGTGGTAACAACAAATACTATAGCATAACACAGCCATAAAGATTAACAGGGTCGATGCAACCAATGCTGCTTCGGACATCGTTATGACCCTGCGGCTTTGCTATTCCGGCACTTTTACCCCACTCATAGCTGGCGTTTAAAGTGCCTCAATAAATTCGCTATTTCGGTATTAACAGCCCAGCTTGCGGTGGCTACGAGTTTAACTTCCCCCGTTTAAGTCCCGCTACCGATATACCATGCGTGGTCATGACTTAAACTCCAAACAAGCGCAGTGCGCCCTTGGTGGGCATGCCCCTACATAGAATAGTAATTTTTTCCAGTAGCCCTGCAGCACAATGTTCCCAAAACCGTCACGCTGCAAATTAATACATTGCATCATGGGGCAGAGGCACAAAACCACCGAACACTTGTGTTTATAAAATAACCTCTGTCATGGTAGCAGGCTCGTGACCTGGACGAGTTTTTTGTTAGCATACACACACAACTCAACAGGAATGCACAGCACAAAAATCGCTGATTGTGCATTGCCCGCAAATTCCACCATGAAGATAAAAAAAAATGTCCACATCCCTTTAATATTCAACATTTGACGAGTATACCTCCTGATTTACTGATCTGTTATGATCTGGGGGCAGATATCAACGACAGAGGCCTGGGTACACAAAAGTATTGATCTTTGTTTTCTGATGAAGCTGCTAGTGCACATCAACAATCCAGGATGACAGATACATTGGACGCTGCTAGTTGGCTTATAACACAAGGCTGCACACACTCCTGATACTTCTTTTTTGACTTTAATATATCACTATTGACTTCCTTTCCATAATTTCCCATAAACGATGAATGTTTTTTGCTTAGCTGAATGCCTATTTTTTTGGCCACTCACGAGGACTGATAATAGGCCAATCCACTGGACCCTGAAGTACTTGTGTGTATACAGCTTTACAGATCAATATCTTCTATGAAGCAAGTAACAGATTTAATTTAAGGGTAACTACCCACCCAGAAAAACAACCTTCAAAATGGATTTCTGTAATTCATGTGGGATCTCACAGCGCTATCTCCCAATTGTCTGAGGCTAGGCGCGCCACGCTACATGCTGCGTTTTTTGTGGCGTTTGCGATTTTACAAAATCATTGAAAACGCGCCAACGCAAAAAACCACGTTTTTCGGTGCGATTGCGTTCTGATTTGGTTTAAGCGCCATCGCAATGCGTTTTTCCCTATCTTATTGAAGAAATCGCAAACGCAAAACAAAAATCGCACATGAAATCGCATGCTATTGCGTTTGCGCCTTGCAGTGGGGGGGCCGTTGCCCTAAAAGCAAGATCTGCCTGTGTTTAATTCATTTCTGCGACCAAGGACACAGCCTGAAGACCTAAAAAGTCACAGGCTCATGGGAAATTTCAGATCCCAAAGGAGCAGTTCAGAAATGGGAAAGGTAAACTTATTCAAAAATTTGGGAACTTGGACTCCAACAAAGATCTGAACTTTATGTGTCACTATGTTTCTAATCTTCTGTCATGTAGAGTTAAATCAGAACTAAATTTCTCTAACCAACCCAAACCCCATAAATATTCATTTCTACCAGCCCTCCATGGCCATTAGAGACTGTTAAGGATATCTGATTGTTAATTGTTTGAAACTAAAAAAATAAAACCCTGTTCCTATTCTTTTATTCTACTGCCTGTAATCATTAATGTGCATTTTACTGTTTTATATTTACGAAGCCATTGCCAGGCATAAGGTACATCGTGTAAGTGTCAGAAAGTCTTTGTTCTAGTATGTATAAATAGATGCTTTACAGTATTCAGTATTGTATCATGCCATGAATAAGGCAAGTGCTTCGAAAGCTTGCCTTGTCAATCATTTCGGTGCTATCATTAAACTAACGGCATATACATGTATATTACACTAACGGGTGGGTACTTGTAAACTAACGGTTGATAATGAACACTAACGGGTTGATATTTAACACTAACAGGTGATATTTAACACTACGGGTGATATTAACACTCAGGGTTGATATTTAACACTAACGGGTTATTTAACCACTAACAGTTGATGAACACTAAAGGTGATATTTAACACTAAGGGTTTGAATTTAACACTAACGGTGATATTTAACACTAACGGGTAGCATTTAACACACTAACGGGTGATATTTACCACTAACGGTATCGTAACACAACGGGTTGAATGTAACACTACAATTGATAATTAACACTAACGGTTGATAATTAACACTAACAGGTGATATTTACCTAATCATTTGATATTAACACTACGGGTGATATTTAACACTAACAGTTGATAAACACTAAAAGGGGATATTTAACACTAAGGTTGATATTTAACACTAACGGTGATATTTAACACTGATGGGTAGCATTAACACCACTGATATTTACACTACGGTGATATTAACCCTAACAGGGTGACATTTAATACCAAACGGGTAGCATTTAACCCTAACGGGTTGATATTTTAAACACTAATGGTTATATTAAACTAACGGATGAGAATTAACACACGGGTTGATATTTACAATAACAGTGATATTTTAACACTAACGGGATATTTAACACTAACGGGTGATATTTAACACTAACAGTTGTCAACACAAAAGGTGATATTTACCACAAGGGTTATATTTAACACTAACAGGTGATATTTAAACACTATTGTTGATATTTAACACTAACGGTGATATTTAACACTAACAGTTGATATTAACCACTAGGGTGACATTTAACACTAACGGTGATATTTAACATTAACAGAGTGATTTTCACACTAACGGTGATATGTAACACTAACGGGTATCATTTAATACTAATGGGTGATATTTAACCCTAAACGGTGACATTTAACACAACGTGTACATTACACTAACGTTTGATATGTACCACTAACAATTGATAATTAACACAACGGGTGATAATTAACCTAACAGGTGATTTAACCATCATTTGATTTTTTAAGCACTAACGGGGTTGATATTTAACACTAACAGTTGATAAACACTAAAAGGATATTTAACACTAAGGGTTGATATTTAACACTACGGTTTAATTTACCACTAATGTAGTAGCATTTAACACTAACGGGTGATATTTAACACTAACGGGTGATATTAACCACTAATGGGTATCATTTACACTAACGAGTGATATTTAACCTAACAGGTGACCTTTAACACAACGGTGTAGCATTAACACTAACGGTTGATATTTACACTAATGGTTGATAATTAAACTACTTTGATAATTACACTAACGATGATATTAACACTATCATTTGATATTTAACACTAACGGGTGATATTTAACACTAACAGTTGATAAACACTAAAAGGTGATATTTAACACCAAGGGTTGATATTTAACACTAACAGGTGATATTTAACACTATCGTTGTGATATTAACCCTAACGGGTGATATTTACACTAACGGTTGATAATACACTAAGGGTACATTTAACACTAACAGGTGATATTTAACACTAATGGTTAGCATTTAATACTAAAGGTGATTTAACACTAACGGGTGATATGTCACACTAACGGTTATCATTTACTCCTAACAGGTGATATTTAACCCAACGGAGGACATTTAAACACAAACGGTAGCATTTTAACACTTAACGGGTGATGATTATGTACCCCTAACATTGAGAATTAAACACTACTGTGATCATTACACACATGGTGATATGTAACACTATCACTATGGATATTTACACTAACGGGTGTATTAAAAATACACTAACAGTATTGATAAACACTAAAAGGGGATATTTAACACTAGGGTTGATATTTAACACTAACGGTTGATAGTTTACACTGATGGGTAGCATTTAACACTACCGGGTGATTATTTAACACTAACGAGTGATATTTAACCCTAACAGTGACATTACACAAACGGGTAGCATTTACACAACGGGTTGATATTTAACACTAAACGGGTGAATATTTAACACTAACAGTTGATAACACAAAAGGGATATTACACTAGGGTTATATGTACCACTACGTTTGATATTTAACACTGATTGGGTAGCATTTAACACTAACGGGTGATATTTAACACTAACGAGTGATATTTAACCCTAACAGGTGACATTTAACACAAACGGGTAGCATTTAACACTACGGGTTGATATTTAACACTAACGGGTGATATTTAACACTAACAGTTGATAAACACTAAAAGGGGATATTTAACACTAAGGGTTGACATATTATACGGTGTTATATTTAACACTGAATGGGTAGCTTTAACACTAACGTGATATTAACACTAACGGTTGTGATATTAACCTAATGGTATCATTCAACACTAACGAGTGATCTTTAACC
Source organism: Hymenochirus boettgeri (assembly GCA_019447015.1). Classification (NCBI taxonomy): domain Eukaryota; kingdom Metazoa; phylum Chordata; class Amphibia; order Anura; family Pipidae; genus Hymenochirus; species Hymenochirus boettgeri. The sequence continues at coordinate 30,639,171 of CM033472.1, read as the reverse complement.
TAACACGGTGACTTTTAAAACACAAACGGTGCATTTACACGTAACGGTTATAGTTAACACTAAGGGTTGATAATTAAACAAACAACGGTTTTGATAATAACACTACAGGTGATATTAACACCTATCATTTGAATTTTTACACCATAACGGGTGATATTTACACTACACAGTTGATAAACACTAAAAGGTGATATTCAACCCAGGTTGATATTAACACTACAGGTGGAATATTTAACACTATCGTTGATATAACACTAACGGGATGTATTAAACACTAACAGATTGATAAACCTAAAAAGGTGATATTTAAACCCAAGGGTTATATTTAACCACTAAGGTTATATTTTAACACTATCGTTTGATATTTAAAACACTAACGGGTTGATATTTAACCTACAGGTTGATACTAAACACTAAAGGTGAAATTTAACACTACAGTGATATTTACACTATGGGTAGCAGTTATACAACGGTGATATTAACACTACGGGTGATATGTACACTAACGGGTATCATTTATACTAACAGTGATTTTAACCCTAACGAGGACATTTAACACAAACGTGGTACATTAACCTAACGGTGTTGATATGTAACACGAACAACTTGATCAATTAACACTAAACGGGTTGATAATTACACTAACAGGTGATATTTAAACACTACATTTGATATTTCACCTAAAGTGGTATATTTACACTACAGTTATGATAAACCTAAAAGGGGATTTTAGACACGTAAGGGTGATCTTTTAACCACTAACGGTTATATTTAACACTTGACTGGTGGTAGCAATTTAACTAACGGTGATCTATTTAACACTAACGAGTTATATTTAAACCCTAAAGTGACATTTACCACAAACGGGTAAGCATTTAACACTAACGGTTATATTTAACACTAATGTTGATATTAAAACTAACGGATGAGAATTAACACTAACGGTTGATATTTAACAATAACTAGTGATATTTAACACTAGCGGGTGATATTAACACTCAGGGTTGATATTTAACACTAACCCACATACTAACATATCCACCAGACTTTACAATTAGTTTATTCATTCACGTAAAGCTCTGTTTTTAGCGCTTATATTAACCAAATAAGCAGGAAATAAATGGAGCAGCTGGGCAGGAAAACTGATATTTAACACTAACGGGTGATATTTAACACTAACGGGTGATATTTAACACTAACGGGTATCATTTAACACTAACGGGTGACATTTAATACTAACGGTTGATAATGAACACTAACGGGTTGATATTTAACACTAACAGGTGATATTTAACACTAGCGGGTGATATTTAACACTCAGGGTTGATATTTAACACTAACGGGTGATATTTAACACTAACAGTTGATGAACACTAAAAGGTGATATTTAACACTAAGGGTTGTAGTTAACCAACTACAAACAACGGTTGATATTGCTAACGATTAACTAACGGGTAGCATTTAAACACTAACGGGTGTATTAACACTAACGGGTATCATTAACCTAACGGGTGATATGAACACTACAATTGATAATAACACAACGGGTGATAATTAACACTAACAGGTGATATTTAACACGATCATTTGATATGTCACTACGGGTGATATTTAACACTAAAAGTTGATAAAACACTAAAAGGGGATATTAACACTAAGGGTGGATATTAAACACTAACGGTTGTATTTAAACACTGATGGGTAGATTAACACTAACGAGTGAATTTCCACCTACCGTTCACCCCCCCGTGCATTTAACCAACCCCCGAGGTAGCTTTACATTAAACGATAAGGTAGTTACATAACGTTGATATTTAACATAATGGTTGATAATTAAACTCAACGGCCATGAGAATTAACACTAACGGGTGATATTTAAAACAATTAACAGTGATATTTTAACACTAACGGTGATATTTAACACTAAAGGTGTATTTCACACTAACAGTTGATCAATCTAAAGGTGATATTTAACACCAAGGGTTGATGATTTCAACACTAACAGGTGATATTTAACACTATGTGTTTGATATTTCACACAACCGTGTGATATTTAACACTAACAGTTGATATTAAACACTAAGGGTGCATTTAACACTAACAGGTGATATTTAACATTAACAGAGTGATTGTAACACTACGGGGATATGTAAACACTAACGGGTAATCAGTTTAATATAGGGTGATATTTAACCCCTAAACGGTTGGACATTTAACACAACGGTAGCATTACACTAACGGGTTGATATGATACCTAAACAATTGATTAATTAACACTAACGGTGATAATTACACTAACAGGTTGATATTTAACACATCTTTGATATTAACACACTATACGGGTGTATTTAACACTAACAGTTGATAAACACTAAAACGGGAGATTTAAACACTGGGAAGGTTGATATTTAACACTAACGTTGATATTTAACACTAAGGGTAGCATTTCATAATTAACAACTAACGGGTGATATTTAACACTAACCGGGTGATATTTAACCACTAAATGGGTATCATTTAACTAAGGAGTGATATTTACCTAACAGGTGACACTTTAACACAAACGGGGGGGTAGCATTTACCTATGTCGGTGGTGATATGTTAACACTAATGGTGAAATGTAAACTAACGGGTTGATAATTAAACACTAACAGGTGATATTACACTTTTCTTTGATTAATTACTAACGAATTAACGGGGATATTAACAGTAGAACAGTTGAAAACACTAAAAGGTGATATTTAAACCAAGGCGTTGATATTTAACACTAACAGGTGATTTGATATTTAACACTATCGTGTGATAGATACACTAACGGGGTGATATTTAAACACTAACGGTTGATAATAACACTAAGGGTGGACATTTAACAACTAACAGGTGATCTTAACCACTAATGGGTAGCAGTTAATACTAAAGTGTGATATTTAACACTAACGGTGATATGTAACAACTACGGGTATCATTAATACTCAACAGGTGAATTAACCCTACGGATGGACATTTAAACACAAACGGTAGCACTTAACACTAACGGTTGATATGTTAAACACTAACATTGATAATTACATAAGTGATAATACAAATGAAAGGTGATTTGGTGTAGGGGGGCGTTGTCGGGAAAATAGGTCAGTGAGATGCTGAACCCTTAATGAGGAAAAACTTAACCGGGGTGGGGGAATATGTACCACGAACAGTTAACATTGATTCACAAATAATTTTTTACTTTTTACTAAAAGTTTTATTGGGGATCTTTAACACTAGGGTTGATATTTAACACTCCCGTGTGATAGTTTAACCACTGAATGGGTAGCATTTAACACTAACGGGTATATTTAACAACTAAGAGTGATATTGTAACCCTAACCAGGTGACATTAACACACAAACGGGTAGCATTTTAACACTAACGGGTTGTTGAAAATAAAATTGTAACACTAAATACGGGTGAATATTTAACACTAACAGTTGATTAACACTAAAGGGGATATTAACACTAAGGGTTGATATTAACAACTCGGTTGATATTTAACACTGAGGGGTAGCATTTAAACACTAACGGTGTGATATTTAACTCTAACGAGTGATATTTAACCTAACAGGGACATTAACACAAACGTGTAGCATTTTTTAACACTAACGGGTTGATATTATACACTACGGGTGATATTTAAACAACTACAGTTGATAAAACAAAAAACGACAAGGGGATATTTAACACTAACGGGTGATATTTAACACTAACAGTTGATAAACACTAAAAGGTGATATTTAACACCAAGGGTTGATATTTAACACTAACAGGTGATATTTAACACTATCGTTTGATATTTAACACTAACGGGTGATATTTAACACTAACGGTTGATAATAAACACTAAAGGGTGACATTTAACACTAACAGGTGATATTTAACACTAATGGGTAGCAGTTAATACTAACAGGTGATATTTAACACTAACGGGTGATATGTAACACTAACGGGTAACGGGTTGATATTTAACACTAATGGTTGATAATTAAAACTAACGGTTGATAATTAACACTAACAGGTGATAATTAACACTATCATTTGATATTTAACACTAACGGGTGATATTTAACACTGTATAAACTGCTACCCATTAGTGTAAATATCACTGTAGTGTTTAAATTTCACCTTAGTGTTTAGTATCAACCGTGTAGGTTAAATATCACGCCCGTTAGTGTTAAATATCAAACGATAGTGTTAAAATATAACCTTAGTGGTTAAATATCAACCCTTGGGTTAAATAATCACCTTTTAGTGTTTATCAACTGTTAGTGTTAATACCTATCCCGTTAGTGTTAAATATCAACGATAGGTTAAATATTCCACCTGTAGTGTTAATATCAAACCTTGGTGTTGAATATCACCTTTTAGTGTTTACTCAACTGGTAGTGTTAATATCACCCGTTAGTGTAAATATTCAAATGATAGGGTTTAATGATCACCTGTAGTGTTAGTATCAAAAACCGGTAGTTTGTTTAATTATCAACCCTTAGTGTAACTATCAACCCGTTCGTGTTCAAATGCTACCCCGTTTGTGTTTTTAAAAGTCCCGTGTTAGGTTTTAAAGATCACTCGTTAGTGTTGAATGATACCATTAGGTTACATATCCAACCGTTAGTGTTAATATCACGTTAGTGTTAAAGCTACCCATTAGTGTTAAGATATCACCGTAGGTAACTATTCAACCCTTAGTGTGTTAAATATCCCCTTGTGTTGTTTATCAACTGTTAGTTGTTAAATATCACCCGTTAGTCGTTAATATCAACCCGTAGTGTTAAAATGCTACCGTTTGTGTTTAATGTCCCTGTTAGGGTTAATACATCTCACTCGTAGTGTTAAATATCCACCGTTAGTGTTAAATGCTTACCCTCATAAATTCACGGTTGTTAAATATCAAACGCTTAGTGTACATATAATCCCCTTTAGTCTCCTCGTTTAATCAAACTGTTAGTGTTAAATATCACCCGATTAGTGTTACAATATCAACAACCCGTTCGTGTAAAGCTACCCTTTTGGTGTTAATTCACACTGTTAGGGTTAAATATCACTCGTTATGTTAAATAATCACCCGGTAGGTGTTAAATGCTACCCATCAGTGTATAATATAACCCGTTGGAGTGTTAAATATCAACCCTCAGTGTGTAATATCCCCAATCAAACCCCTTTTTAGTGTAAATCAGAAAATACTGTTTAGTTGTTATTTTAAGTTTTAATCAACTGTTAGTGCTATAATATCCACCCAGGATCCAGTGTTATCACCCTCTCACCATGTGTGTGAAGGTGATCACAGTGTTCTCTTACCATTCGCACATTTTCCGCCACGACGGCCGCCCCCCTCACCATACCACAAAATCACCACTTGACAAGTTTCACTTTAGTGACTATAATAGTAACTGCTACCGTTTGTGTTTAAATGTCCATCCGTTAGGGTTAAAATATCACCTGGTTGGAGTATTAATGATACCCGTTATTGTACATATCACCCGTTAGTGTTTAATATCACCTGTTAGTATTAATACTGCTAACCCATTATGTTAAATATCACCTGTTTAGTGTTAAATGTAACCCTTTAGTGTTATTATCAACCTAGTGTAAATATCCCCCGTTAGGGTTATATCAACGATAGTGTATATCAAATCACCTGTAGTTGTTAAATATCAACCCTGGTTTAATATCACCTTTTAGTGTTTTCATCAACTGTTTAGTGTTAACATCACCCGTAGTGTTAAATTAATCAAATGAAGTGTTAATATCTATCGTAGTGTATTAATTAAAGTTAGTTTAATTTCAACCATTAGTGTTACATATCAACCGTTTAGTGTTAAATGCTACACCCGTTTGTGTTAGAAGTCACCTGTTAGGTTAAATAATCACTCGTTAGTGTTAAATGGATACCCCATTAGTGTTAAATATCACCCGTTAGTGTTTAAATATCACCCGTTAGTGTTAAATGCTTGAAATGCTACATTAGTGTAAATATAACCGTAAGTGTTAAATATCAACCCTTAGTGTTAAATTCCCCTTTTAGTGTTTTCAACTGTTAGTGTTAAATATCAACCCCGTTAGTGCTTAAATATCAAATGATGAGTGTTAAACTATCACCTGTTAGTGTAATTATCACCCGTTAGTGTTAATTAATCATTGTTTAGGTATCATACAACACGTAGTGTAATGACTACCGTTTGGTTTAAATGGTCCAACCGTTAGGGAATTAAATATCACCCTTAATTAAACTGATACCCTTAGTGTTACATATCACCGTTAGTGGTAAATATCACCTGTTAATGTTAAATATCACCTGTTAGGTTAAATTCACCCTAGTGTTTAATATCACTGTTAGTGTTAAATATCACCGTTGTGTTAAAATATCAACAATAGTGGTTTAAAATCACCTGTTAGTGTTAAATATAACCCTTGTGGTTAAATATACCTTTTAGGTTTTGATCAACTGTTAGTGTTAAAATTACACCCGTTTAGTGTTAAATATCACCCGTTAGTGTTAAAATATCACCTGTTATTGTTTTAAATATCAACCCGGTCTGTGTTAATTCTCATGCCGTTGAGTTTAATATTCAACCATTAGTGTTTAAAATATCAACCGTTAGGGTTAATGCTACCCGTTTGTATTAAATCTGTCACCCTGTTAGGGTAAATATCACCGTAAGTGTGTAAATCACTCTACAGTGTACCGGTGTAATGCTACCCATCAGTGTTAAATATCACCGTTAAGTGTTATAATATTCAACCTTAGTGTTAATACAACTTTTAGTGTTATCAACTTTTAGTGGGTTAAATATCACCCGTTAGTGTTAATATCAAATGATAGGTAAAATATCACCTGTTATGTTAATTATCACCCGTTGTGTTAATTATCAATTGTAGTGTACATCATCAACCCTTGTAGTTAAGATACCCGTTAGTGGTAAATATCACCGTTAGTGTGTTAAATGCTACCCGTATGTTGACAATATCAACCGTGTTTAGTTGGTTAAATCACAACCCTTATGTTAAATATCACTTTTAGTGTTCATCACTGTTAGGTTAAATAACCCGTTAGTGTTAAAATATCAACCCTGAGTGTTAACATATCACCCGCTTTGTTAATCTCCCTGTTTAGTGTTAAAGTATCAACCCGTTAGTGTTCATATCAACCGTTAGTTTACATGTCCACCCCGTTAGTGTTAAATACCTAGTGTTAATTATATAGACCGTTAGTGTTAAATCACCCGTTAGTGTTAAATAATCATCCATTAGTGTTAAATGCTACCATTAAGTGTTAAATATCAAACTGTTAGTGTTAAATATCAACCCTTAGTGTTAAAATATCACATTTAGTGTTATCTAATGTTAGTGTTTAAATATGCACCCGTTAGTGTTAAATTTATACCCTTCATTGTAAATATTACACACCCTTCATATTAAATATGAACCGTTTTGTTATAATTAACCTTTTAGTGGTTAAAATATCACACAATATATGGTTAAAATCACCCGTTAGTTAAATTCACCCATCATGGTAAATCACGAGTGTTAAATATCACTGTGAAAGACAAAAAATTTTAAAAGCACCTGTGGGGTAGTGTAAAATCACACAATAGTGTTAAATATCACACAAAAGTGTATTAAAGGGTATGTCCACCCCCAAAAAATTTTTAAGTTAGAACAACCCCCACTCCCCAAACCTTCGACCTACAATGTTTTTTTAATGTTAGTACAGATACTGCAACATTACTCACCAGTCTCTTTCCATCTGGCTGCTGCTTGCTCCGTGCCTTTTCTGTGCAATGGACGCAAGTTAAAAGGGGCCGGCCGGCAGCATTCCTGTGATTGGTCTTGAGATGCGATGTCACGCATAGTGTAATATTACCCATTAGTGTTATAAACTTATGTTATCACCCCTAATAATATCACCCTTAGCAATTTCTCATCAGTATCGTAAAATATACCAAAAGAATTTGCTCAGAGCTGCTACAAGCTGATTTGTAAAACACTAATCGGTAACAGGGCTATGTAGTTCCAATCGCCTGCCTTCTGATGGTCAGGTTCTAGTAGAAGGTGGTGGAAACAAGGTGCTAACATGATTGCTTGCTGTACTTCAGCTTTTTTTATAAATTGTGCTGCTTGCTATGAAATGATTTTACGATATAAGAATTCATTTTCACTGTATGCAGTTTACCCACTCTGTAGTTACGAGTTTAGAGTATGTTTTTTAAAAAAACAGCATAGGATTATATCAGTACTAATACTATATCTTTATACTTTAAAAGCCTATAAGACAAAGCTTCTACCTAATAACAATTTTCTCAGCTTTCTCCTCCACTCTCTCTGATTTTGTTTTTAATGTTCAGTGTGTATTTGTTACTTTATGGCTAAAAAACTGTGCCTATTACACTCTGCCAGCACTTATAAAAAACCTGGGCTTTTGTAATAAACCTTAGACTTCAACCACTAGGATTATCTTTTAATTGGCATACCCACTACTGAAATGCAGAGGTGGAATTGAAAGAGAAACAATTTAACAGACCAGTTTCTATAATCGCAGCGTCCTGTTTGCTGTTTTATTCGAGATGTAAATTTTCTCTAATTTAACTGAACGAACTGAAACGTCCAGAATCGAATGTAAATGAACATGTCACCACGCAATCTCGGACAATGTAAGGGACTGATAACCAGTGTGTGCTGTTTGGCCAGGCTGTGGCCTATAAATCTCTGGCGGTGGAGGATCATTATAATAATGCTGCATTAGGAACTACGGAGTTTAGAAGAGCAAAAATATAATAGCACATTGGCAACAACACGGGTTAAGGTCAGGTGTTTTTCTAAGAGGTAACGCACAGCATTGGACTATCAACAACCCGTCAAAGAAAAAAATTGTTTGATGATGGGCCTTCTTATTTATTAAAGAAATCTGAATGAAGGATATGAAGTACCTTTATAGGCAAACAGGAGAAGTACCGAGCCGCATGCATGGGGTAAAACCTGCTCTCTGGGATTTAACACGTTTTGGCGTGTGGTGGGTAAATTGGGCGTGTGGGTAAATCCAGAGGGGAAGTGACTCACTGCACAGAACTTTATCAGCTGGTGATTTAAATAGTCCCCTTCCAACTAGCGCTAAACATGCGTATCTGAACAGGTTGTCTAGGCGCAGGTATCATTTGCAAGTCTCTTTGGCAGCATGGTGGCTCAGTGGTTAGCACAGTGCAGCGCTGAAGTCCATGAGGTTCCAGCCATTGGAGAACATCTGCAAGGAGATTTAGTTTCCCCAGCTGCGTGGGTTTCCCCTGGGCACTACGGTTTCCCCACATCATAAAGGACATATTGAAGGTTGTATGTCGTCAATAAAGGACTGATTTGTGCAGCTATTCGGGGGGGCAGGACCTGAGTGAGTGTATCATGTAATTATAAAGGGCTACGGAAGATGTTGGCGCTATATGAATTAAAAAAACATATTATATCTATCCTGTAGTCGAGCTAACCAATATGCATTGCTTTTTAATCTATTTTTTTTGCATACATCAAATAACCAAGGACCAAATCGAGGTAGAATCAATCTGGTCAGCCAAACATCAGATGCAGCTGCTGGCATTGAGAGAAAGCAGAGGGAATCAAAAGTGGGTAAGCTATGTTTCTGTGCAAATTTTAATTTTATACCCATAGTGTTTAGGGTGGGGGGTGGATCCCCTACACTACAGTAAGATTATTTACGTCAGAGCCGAGATCTGGAAGGGGGGGGGGCTTCCTGCGTCCAGTGAGGACAGGAAGACGGGCAGTAGAGACCTTCCACATAGTCGGACTCCTACTCTTCAGTTTCCGGACCTTAAAAGACACGGCAGAGAGAACCTATATGGAGAGAGGAGTAGGTAAGGTATTTTTACACTACACAGTGCGCCAGAAGTGGGGCCAAATTTTAGTTTTCGGGGTGGAACTTTAGTAAAGATTCCTATATGATTAAGCAATCCAATGGAATAAGGTTCCCTGGACCATGGTGCATGAAGTGAGATAATATTATGGTACGCCTATAGCAACATTTTTTCTATCCTTTTGTTAAAAAAACAGTGCGTTTGTAAATGGTTTGTCTGCAGCCCAGTTCAGTGTTAATACTGTTACCCAGGACAAAAAGCATAAGGAAGTTCCATGTGTGATAATTGTGACCTGTCACTTGATCAGTTCACTCCTGTCCCCAAACAAGTAACATTTTCTTTTCATGTCGCATCTTGCTCCGTGGTTTACCCTTATACTGCACCACATTACCCTTCTGATGACATCAAGCTGGCCAGCACTGCAGTGGTAACAAAACAGGAAAAGGGGGGATTTCTTGTGGCACGTGTAATCCCCATAAAACCGCCTAGGGAAGGGGGTGATAAGAAGGGGGATTGAGTAAAGGGGCCATACAACTATTACGATCGTTAAGTACGATTCTTATAAAACCGACGATACTTGATAGACAGATGTACAATGGATTAATTGTATGTAGATGTACTAATATTGTTCGACATTCAATTGTTTTGTGATAATGCCAATGTGCCATTGTGAGTACGTACATTAACATTAATCGGAACTTCAGAAACACTACAATTCATTTAACAATCGACTTAAAAAAACCGACTTTCCGATCGTAATTAGATCGATTTTACGATCTAATGTCGTGTGATAAGAATGGAGAAAAGTGCAATTTTTGGTAAATCGATGGAAATGTCTGATTGATTATGCTCGAATTGACATAAAAAGCCATGTATGGCCACCTTTAGTCAATTAAGGAGTTATTAGTTAATTTTTTATACTAATACAGAGTTGTTCTGTGAAGGAAAGTGATTCATTCTTACTTACTTTTGTGCGATCCACCAGGCCGATTTGCTTCATGACAATAAAGATATTGATTGAAAAACAGAAGGACTTCAATCAATGATAAGGAATGAACAACATTCATACCGACATACTAAGGGTATTCAAGAAACGTTCCGATATCGTTAAAAATGTGGCTAATCTTGCCCCCAACAATAGGTGTTAGCTTTCAAACGATAATACAGATCTGATTGGTGGGGCACAAAATTAGCCCTTTTAACGATTAGAACTATTATTTTTTTTGTAATTCCCGATGTAATTACGTTCAGAGTGCCATTAAGATTTCCATTAGATTTACTAATTCTGATTGTAGTTATTTACAACGTGTAGTTTACTGTATTTTACATAAAATACGATCAGTATGTTTTATAATATATTTTGAATACGTTCTTCTACTGTTCTGGCAAAGTATCTGCCTCCTCCCCACTGCCTCAATGAGGCAGTTTACTTACGCATTGAAGAATGTGCAGTGCGGGCAAGCAGGGAAAAGCCAGTGAATCATTGGCTGTGACGTTGGTCAGCAGTCGTAACAGCCTTGATGGACTGCATGGAGGGAGGGGCTGGCCAGCTATTCTGCTAGAATGGGGGCAATAATTATTTTTAAATATTCTATCAAAATGCATGTAATAAGCAGGTAAAATAGCAGTTGAGGTTGTAGGCAGATAACCGATAATTCAAGTTTTTTGTTTAAGGGGGACAAGCCAATAATAGCCATAATGCTATTTCAGTGCAAGCTTTATAAACATGTGGTTACTGTTTAACACTGTTAGAAATTGCATTTAAATGTTGTACACACCTCGTTATCGCATCATGTTATGAATCTGTTACACAAAGGAGAATGCAGACCTAAAACAGGGTTTCAACATTTCAAATCCCAATATGTGACAAATGCTGCCTCCGTGGTAAAACACAATATAGCATAACAAAGCCAGTAAAGATTAACACGGGCGATGCACCAAGTGCTGCTCGGAACATCGCTACTGGCGCTTTGCGATTCCGACACTTTTACCCCCAGCTCTAGCTGGCGTTTAAAGTGCCTCATAAAATGCCCATTTCGGTATATAACAGCAGCTTGCGGTGGATACGAGGTTAACTTCCACGTTTAAGTCCCGGTAACCGATTAAACAATGATTGGCATGAATCTTAAACTCCAAAACAGCAGCGTGCGCCCGGGTGCATTGCCCTAATAGAATAGTAATTTTTCCAGTAGCCTGCAGCACAATGTTCCCAAAAACCGCCTGCAAAATTTTATACATTGCATCATGGGCAGAGCACAAAACCACGAACATGTGTTTATAAAATAACTCTGTCCAGGTAGCAGCGTAGTGACCTGGACAGAGGTTTTTTAGCATACACACAACTCAACAGGAATGCACACCAAAAATCTGCTGGAATGTGTGCATTGCACAAAAATTCCACCCATAGAAGATAAAAAAAAATGTCCACATCCTTAATTTCACTGACAGATTACCGATTAATTTACTGATATTTAGATCTGGGGGGCAGAATATCAAGAATGAGCCTGGTACAAAAAGTTGATCTTTGTTTCTGTAATCTGTCTATACACATCAACAAGTACCAGATTACAGATCATTGGAAGCTGCTTTTGGTATAAAACAGCGTGCACACACTCCTGATACATTCGATTTATATATCACTAGTGACTTCCTTTAATAATTTTCCCATAAAACGCATAGAATTTTTGTCTTAGCTGACATGCCTTTTTTTGCCACACGCAGGACTGAAATAGGCCAAATCCCACTGGACTGAGTACTGGTGTATCCAGCTTACAGATCAAAGATACTTAGAAGCAAGTAAAATATTATGGAACAGGGTAACTCCACCCAGAAAAACAAACTCTTCAAAAATGGATTCTGTTACAGTGGAGAACACTAGCTGCTATCTCCCAATTAGTCTGGGGCTAGGCCACACTGCTGCTGCTTTTTTTTTGCGTTTGCGACTTTTACAAAATCATTGAAAACGCGCCAACGCAAAAAAACGCACGTTTTCGGTGCGATTGCGTTCTGCATTTAATCGCAATCGCATGCGTTTTCTATACTTATTGAAGAAATCGCAAACGCAACAAAAATCGCACATGAAATCGCATGCTATGCGTTTGGTTGCAGTGGTCCTTGCCCTAAAAGCAAAGATCGCCTGTGTTTACATTTTTCTGCAGCAAGGACACGCCTGAAAGACCGTAAAGTCACAGTGTCATGGGAAATTTCAGATCCCAAAAGAGCAGTTAGAAGGGAATGTAAACTTATTCAAAAATTTTGGGACTTCTGGACTCAACAAAGATGAACTTATGTGTCACTATGTTTCTAATCTTACTGTCCTGTAGAGGTTAACCAGACTAAATCTCTAAAACCACCCAACCCATAAATATCTCATTTATTACCAGACCCTCATGGACATAGAGGTGAAGTGTCTCTGATTGTGTTTTAACCCTTCTATTCTTTATTACTGCTGTAACACATTAATGTGCATTTACTGTTTTATACGACAACCATTGCCAGCATAAGGGAACATATCGTGTAATGTCAGAAGTCTTGTTCTAGTATGATAAAATAGAGTGGCTTTACAAGATTCAGTATGTATCATGCCCGAGGAATAAGGCTAAGTGCTTCGAAAGCTTGCATTGTCAATCATTTTAGTTAGCCAATAAAAGGGTCTACTTATCTCCAAGATGTCTTCACTTTCATCTATGGCTAACATTGGTACAATTCTCTACTACTACTGTGTTACTACCTAATCCTGCAGCTCTGTCTCTCCTGCTGGCTCTGTCTCCCTCTGCTGGCATGTCCCACTTTTTTGTTTGCAATGCAGAATTTGTACCAATGGAGTAGTGGAGTGCTGCCAGCAGGGGGAAAGATTGCCAACAGGGAGACAGAACCACAGGATTGTGAAGTCAGGCCTAGACAACCAGTAAGTCTCACAGATTTATGAAAACTACAAGTCCAGCATACTTCTACAAGGACTCTTTAGTAGGTAATGCTGGGAGTTGTGGTTCAAATGTCTGTTGATCTATTGGTTGCCTATCCTGTGGTGTAACTAACACACAGAAAGTTCTCAGCTTGTAAATTAGGAGAGGCAGCTAATGAGCCTTCTCCCACTGATGATAGAATCCATTTTGAAAAGTTTGTTTTCTGGGGGGAGTTACCCTTTAAGTCATAAGCATTTTAGGTTCTGCTGTACTACCAGTTTCTACCTATAGGGATATATTAGAGGTTTCTCGAGACTGATAAAATCCCCAAACTTCTTTGTAAACAGAACTTGCTGCATATAAACATGTATTCACCAAAGTAACAAAAAAAAAAAAAAAATAACCAAGGTTTTATTTTAAATATAAAAAGGCTTATATAAACACAGTGTATAAACCAGAATGGAATCTTGACAATGAGGTTTTTTTATGCAATATAATTAACTTTTAGCCTTTGCATCTTTTCAAAAACACAATCCAATATTCAGCTGCATATAATTAACCTGAGTAGCGAAAAAATTCAACAAGGACTGGGGGTGGGGGGATGGGCATTAAAACAAAGATGTTGATGTTGGCAGGAAGTTAAAAATGTGAACAGAAATATTAAAAGGAAAAATTCACCTCAACTTATAGGCTTATCTGTTTGAAAAAACAAAAATCTTCACTCTATAAATCCCTAATGTTCTTTCACTTTAGACCCACTTTAGCTTTACAGCATAGAAATATAAATTATCCAATCGGAGAATCCCAGAGCAGGTCTGGAGCTCACTGAGTAGGGTAGGTGGCATAAGTAAATTAAAGATTAAGTGCATATCTTTGATCAGAATTAACAAATTTGTTATAATAGGCATTTCTAGTCTATATGTTGGATAACATGTAATTTAGGGTGGGTTCTCCTTATAATTCTATTAATGCAGCCAGTGGCAAAATATAGATAATGTCAAGTAAAAACTTCTTTATGTATGATTGGAAGACCAGAAGTTAAGGGAGCGTATGCCTTAACATCCATCTTTAATCAATATCTCAGGAGCCAGGGACGAAGACAGCAGAAAACTTACCTTCACAAGATCCACCTCAGCAGAACTCAGAGGTCCCGACCGCTTCCTGGTCTATCAAATATAGCACGCATACCAACGTATAGCTGATTAGAACCAGGAAGCGGTCAGGAATCTTCAGTGCTGCTGCGGTGGATTGCGCAAAAGAAGTTAGTTTCTGCTACTTCATCCATGGTCCTGGTCAATTGATTGAAGAACGGGAGGTAAGGCATAGCTCCTTACCTTTGGTCTTCAATCAATCCATTAAAGAAATAGTTAATTTTCAAGTTAATTTCCTTTAATATATATATATTACACGCGAAATAAATTATACCCTGCAACTTAAGGTTATAGCAACCATTCTTTTTCACGAGTTGTAACATGTTTCCTAAAGTTCCAGCTTTGCATGTAGAAGTTGAAATCTTTAGCTCAATCTGTAGTTCAAATACTGTAGTTTGCTCAGACAAAACTGAGTCTCTCTCCAGAGCTTGGTGATAATTTGTAGCAATCATAAGGGCTTTGACATGTAAACAAATGTATTCCCCCGACGCACAGATCCTCAAGCAGCATGTTTATACGGATGTGTTTTCACCTGCCTTCTACTTCAATCTGTTCATAAAGCCATTTAAGGTCACATCTGCATTCAACACCAAATTGTGGGGGAGCCGCACTTTTTGCATGCCGTAGATAGAAACAGCCCGGGCAGTCCTCATACAGGCAATACAAAGATCCCTTCCATTGAAAATGAGGATCCCTTTGCTGTCGTAGACTTTATTCTTGTTAGAGGCCATGGTTGTCTGAAAGATAAACACGGTTGAAAAGGCATTTTCTGTCTAACAAATTTGCATTATACTATGAAAACACCAGAAATGAAAACCCCAGAATAAAGCAGCCCACACACAGGTTGATTTAGTCTAAACCATTTGATCAAATCTGACCGTGTTCTGTTCGAATGAATGCCTGGGGATATCAGACAGTTTATCAAACAGAAGCTGGTGAACAAGTTGGATAATTTTCCATCCGTCCCATCCCATACATATTAACATAGTATGGCGGTTGAATAAAGACATACGTCCAACCTTATACCCTACCCAATGTCTGTCTAACAGTTACATAGTAACATAGTATTGGAGGTTGAATAAGAACATACGTCCATCTAGTCCAACCTTTATACCCTACCCATAATGTCTGATAACGTTACATAGTAACATAGTATTGGAGTTGTGTAAAGCTACATTCATCTAGTCCAATCTTTATACCTACCCATAATGTCGTGTATAACAGTTACATAGTAAATAGTAGTGGAGGTTGAATAAAGACATACGTCCCCAACTAGTCCAACCTTTAACTTCACCATAATGTCTGTCTAACAGTTACATAGTAAAAATGTATTGGAGGTTGAATAAAGACATACGTCCAACTAGTCCAACGTTTATACCCTACCCATAATGTCTGCTTAACATTACATAGTAACATAGTGTGGAGTTGAATAAGACATACGTCCATCTAGCCAACCTTTATACCCTACCCATAATGTCTGTTACAGCAGTACATAGTAACATAGTATTGGAGGTTGTGTAAAGACATACATCCATCTAGTCCAACCTTTATACCTACCCATAATGTCTGTATAAACATACATAGTAACATAGTATGGATTTTGTATAAAGACATAATAATCTAGTCCAACCTTTATAACCTACCCAATGTCTTGTATAACAGTTTACATAGTACATAGTATTGGAGGTTGTATAAAGACATACATCCATCTAGTCCAACCTTATACCCACCCATAATGTCTGTGTAAACAGTTACATAGTAACATAGTATTGGAGGTTGAATAAGACATACGTCCATCTAGTCAACCTTATACCCTACCCATAATGTCTGTCTAACCAGTATAGTAACATAGTATTGGAGGTGAATAAAGACATACGTCCATCTAGTCCAACGTTTATACCCTACCCATAATGTCTGTATAACAGTACATAGTAACATAGTATTGGAGGTTGACTAAAGACATACGTCCATCTAGTCCAACCTTTATACCATACCCAAAATGTCTGTATAACAGTTACATAGTAAACTAGTATTGGAGGGTGTGTAAAGACATACATCCATCGAGTCCAACCTTTATATACCCTACCATGTTTCGTATAAACAGTACATAGTAACTAGTATTGGAGGTGTATAAAGACATACCATCTCTAGTCCAATCTTATACCCTACCCATAATGTCTGTATAACAGTTACATAGTAACATAGTATTGGAAGGTTGAAGAAAGACCTAGTCCATTAGTCCAACCTTTTACCCTACCCATAATGTCTGTCTAACAGTTACATAGTAACATAGTATTGGAAGTTGAATAAAGACATACGTCTCATCTAGTTCCACATTACAGGATTACCCTACCCATAAGTCTATACAACAGTAACATAGTAATATAGTATTGGAGGTGAATAAAGACATACGTCTATTTGTCCAACCTTTATACCCTACCCATATGCCTGTCTAACATAGGATTGGAAGTTGTTAAGTTGTATAAAGAAATATATCCATTAGAAAAACTTTATACCCCACCCATAATGCCTGTCGAACAGTTATGTATGGGGTTGACTAAGACATCCATCCATCCTGTCCAACATTTTTAGCCTACCCAACAATTAATTCAGAGGAAGCAAACCCTCCCCTCAGCTGAATAGGGTCCTAAAGGTTCTCTAAACGGCCATTTCGGCCGATAATTGGGTGTATGGGCACTTTATAGGCCGAAAGGTCTGTAAGGTAGGGGATTGTTGCCGACGCGGCCGGCAGGATCTCCGAGCTAATCATTGAATGGGAGCCAAAGTGCTACAATAAAATACAAAACAGTTTATCTTGCTGAAATAGATTTATACACAGAAAAATAAACTAAAGGACAACTAAAGGCTAATTCTGCATCAATATCATTAAGAACAGACGAACCATCAGATTAGATGGTGTACTTTACTTGAAGCCGCCGTTTTTTTGTTGCGTTTCTGGTGCAAACTCGGTTTGTTTTCCCTGGGTTTGCAAACTGTAAAGACTTCAGGGCTTTGCGGCCCGTCCCTGGGTACAAACAAAATGATTTCAAAACCAAGTTAAACATTTAGATTAAGAACAGCTTTTCCCCTACTTATTATAAATTCATATCTTAGACAGCCCTAAATATGCTATGTTTCCCTAAAGTCAACAAGTAGCAGGTTACTTTTACTAGAGTTATGAGCAGGTCTTAAAACCACAGGCAACAATTATTTTATTTGCATGTAAGATAGGACCTCCAGTGGGACCCCAAGGCCTTTTAACACGTTACTGAAAAGAGCTCTCTCAACAAGCCTAGGATGATATCTCTACGGTCTCTTTATATTATTATTTATAGGCATGTAAAGTTATATATGTAGAAAAAAAGGAAGAGGACTCACATGCAGTTAAATCTGCAAACGTTTATTGCTGCGACATGTTAGGGCATACAGCGTGCCCTTTGTTATTAGTATATTGTTTCAAGGGCACGCTGATGCCCAAACATGTTGCGCAGCAATAACGTTTGCAGATTTAACTGCATGTGAGTCCTCTTCATTTTTTCTACACATATGATATACTGGCAGACGTCCAGTGGGGAGAGGACAACTAAGAAAAGGTAGAGACAGTCGCACATTTGCTACTTTTACTTGTTGTTGTAAAGTTATATTGTCCAGTACTGCCCTAATAATGACATAATTGCATAATACCATGTGTCTGTTACAGATGTTGTTGATATTGGACTTTTTTTAAAAGAAGACTTATAGATGGACTTTTTCTTTCACGGTTGACGTGGACACTTGAGTGTATGATTGTCACTTTAGAAACTCCCCATGGATTGGACTTTTTCTTCCAGTGAGGGGGTGGATTAGAATGGGATTGGCACCGTCACTTCCGTTCCAGGGTATTAAGATGGTGGTTCACTGCATTCTTCACATTTGATAGGACCACATGTCCGAAACATGTAATGTGTGAATAAAAGCGTGTTTTGAGATATCCTGGGAGACTGTTTCCTGGAACTGCCTCCACCATTGTTGTTCTATTTGATTACGTGTAAGGACAGATCCAGGAGGAGCTTGAGGGTCGACTGGGATGCAGGTGTTTGATGTATATTTGGGGGTTTTAAAATGTTGTCTATCCATGGGTTTAGCATAAAGGGGTTAAAAAGTTAACCATGGGTCAACACGGAAGTGGGCAATATTCTACATCCAGTCTCCACTTCAGACACTGGGACCCAATTGGTCTGTCTTATGTTCTCAACCTATTTATCTGGAGAACCCTGAAATAATTTTCTGGTGTTTGGGGAACAACTACATAAAATAATATTAATATTATTATTTATCTTTTTCATCAAATCATGGAATACATAATCTATACAAATATAAGATAGATATAAAATATATTCTATATAAAAACATCATTATTCATGCTTATTATCTTTTCAGACATCAATACAATAAACCACGATCTCTTGAGACCCCCAGCGCAACATCTCAGGGACCCCTGGTTGAGAAAGAAAAGCTGGTCTATAGATCTCCCAGCCCCAAAACACAGTAACTACAAACCATACCCCAATGCTCTGACCCCCGACAACTCTTACTCGCAGGTGTTTACCTTCCGTGTGGTTCTTCCCTCCCTGGGTGCTTCCGCCAGTACTCCCAGCTCCTGATCCCGCGTTGTGCATGTTGCCAACGACTGCCCCCTGCAGGTGAAAGAAACAAAACAAAGATGATAGAGATTGATGATGGGAAAATGAACAAGACAGTAGTTTAGCACAAACTGGTGTTTACTCAGTTCTGTACCCAATGAACTTACGGGAGATTCAATAAAAGTTCTTTATCTTATAAAATGGTGTGCAATTCTGCCCTAACCAATCAGATCTCCTTTGACGGATTTCGATTGCCTGCCCCACTGATCTTTGTTATTGGTTGGGGGACCTGGAAAGATTGAGGTCTGCGACCTTGACCGATCTTTGTCTTTCCGATAAACCACTTGATATTGGAAATGGTAGATTGGAAAAAAAAGTCATACGCCTGTGTATTGTAACACGGGGTATGACGTAACAATATCAAGCGTTTATCAGTATGCGGAGAATGACTTGTTTCTTCCAATTATTGCCCTTTTTGGCACAAGTTCCTGTTTTAAGGAATTTTATTGATAACACAGTGAGTATGTTGTTTCAATTCAGGTCTGGTTTTTCTTGTAGTAGTATATTTTCTTATAAAATGGGTTTATTACCGTTCATTATTATATATAAGCTCAGCGTTCCTACCATTAATGTATATATAGTACTTCTTCGTTTGCACAGGCAGGGGTTAACAGAGAATTATACTCATGGCAGACGGACATCTATCTGCTCCCTCCTCACAGTCATAGTCACTGATATTTCTCATCTCTGAAATTGGAGAACATTTGTCTGAAGGATGTGAGAAGGGCTAGAAGCAGTCGTTATGTATTGAGTAAACTGTCCTTTAAGTCTGAGGTGGTGATAATCCAAGTGACTTGATAAAGGACATAGGTCTGAAACATGTTTGCGCAAATAAAACCTACTACTTTGCCATTACCACGTGTTGAATCTAAGGCTGGGTACACACCAGCTGAGTTTTTGTTCCAAACTGAGGGTTCGTACAAGTAAGCGTTTGTCCGGCAAATGACTGTGCGCACAATCTTCAATGTCGGTAAATCACGATGGTGTGATTTACCAACAGTCCCGATTGCTGTTCATCCGTACACGATGAACAGGCAGCGAGCTGTACCGTTATTGTACCCGTGTCTACCCAGCCTAAGTCCTACCAGGATTATAACTGCACATCATTCTCTTGTTATAGTTTGCTTTGCCTGACAGAGCAAGTGGTAACCCTAGAGACAGCCTCTCTCACATTACAGTCCTTCATTCTGCAGCTGTATCCTCCCGGCCACTCTGTTTGTCGGAAGTTGCGAACAGGGTCGGACTGGAGGTGTAAGGCACCCTGCCCACCCAAAAAAACTTACGCGCCTTCGTGCCAACACTGTCTTCCTAGCCGGCAGCAGGTTAACAAAGGGTGTGGGGGGGAGATGTGAGATATTTTCTGTTCCTACTTGATGGTTGGGCAGGGTGCCTTAAGAAAAGGTATGGGGTGAGGCAGGAATGTAGGGTCCGGAGGGTGGGGGAAGGGCTCCCCTGCGCATATCACAGTCTCTTAGTTCCTGGAATTTTGGAACAAGCATGTAGGAGAACCATAGGAGCAGAGATGAAAGGTTTTTGTTTGGGTGGACATGCTCCTTTACTGCCCCTGCTCTAATACCTAATTATCATAGTGGGAGATGTTCTGGTAATATATTTCTTCTTTGCCGCATATTATACCACAATTAATTCCGGACATCTACTGTGCGGCAATATTTACTGAAATCCCCATTGTCCAAAGTCCGGCTTACACAGTGGGATATATGCCCCCTAGTTTCCTGGGCACCGCGGGTGTACCGCGATGGCCCCTAGGCAGCCGATAGACCCAAGACAGTACTCGCAGTAGTGTCCCCACTCCTCCGCTCTCTTTTTCTCTGGCCTAACAGGTGATATTTAACACTAACGGGTGATATGTAACACTAACGGGTATCATTTAATACTAACAGGTGATATTTAACCCTAACGGAGGACATTTAACACAAACGGGTAGCATTTAACACTAACGGGTTGATATGTAACACTAACAATTGATAATTAACACTAACGGGTGATAATTAACACTAACAGGTGATATTTAACACTATCATTTGATATTTAACACTAACGGGTGATATTTAACACCCCTTTTAGTGTGTATCAACGTTAGTTGTTTAAATATCACCCGTTTTAGTGTTAAATTTATTTAACCCGTTATGTTGTTAAAAAATGCACCCGTTTGTGTATAATGTCCCTGGTTAGGGTTTACATTTCACTCGTTAGTGTTAAATATCACCCGTTAGTGTTAAATGCTACCCTCAGTGTTAAATTCAACCGCGGAGTGTTAAATATCAAACCCTTAGTGTTACAATCCCCTTTTAGTGTTTAATCAACTGTCGTAGGTTAAATATCACCCCGAGTTAAGATTTCAAATATATATTTAAATACACCGTTAGTGTAAATCACCTTTGTGTATTAATCAACCTGTTAGGTTACAATATCACTCTTAGTTGTTAAAGGCTAAACCCGTTAGTGTTAAATGCTACCGATCAGGGTTAATCTCAACCTGTTGATTAATGACCGAGTGTTACAATATCACACGCTCAGTGTTAAATTCCATTATATACGCTAACCCTTGTTTGGTAAAAACTAGTAGAAAAATTCACCATTTTAGTGTATTACTTATCAAAGTGTTTTTAGATCAAATGTTCGTGCTAATATCCCACCCGTGTGTCCAAGTTATCACACTCGTCATGTGAAGTTCACGTGTTCCGTAATACTCACACCCTTCGCCTGTTCTTCACCTAGCTCAACCGCTACGGTAATCCCCAGCCCCCCCTCATCCAAGCCATCAAAGATCAGCCGTATTCACATTTGATGTTAATTATCAACCGTAGTTGTAATATACTCATTTTAGTGTTTAATTCCATACGAACCTTAGGTAACTGCTACCGTTGTGTTAAAGGTCCACCGTTAGGGTATAATATCACCTGTTAGTAGTATTAATGATACCCTTATGTAACATATCACCCGGTTAGTGTTAAATATCACCGTTGTGTAGTATTAACTGTACCATTATGCATATCCCTGTTAGTGTTAAATAGTCAAACGCTTTAGTGTTAATATCAACCCTTCCCTTAGTGTTAAATATCCCCTTTAGTGTTCTATCAACGTAGTGTTAAATAAATCACCGTATAGTTGTTAAATATCAAACGCTAGTGTAATATAGTAGTTATCAACTGTTAGTGTTAACTATCACCCGTTAGGTTAAATTAATCAAATTAATCCTGTTAGTGTTAATTCAACGTATTTAATTTCAACCATACATTCACCGTTAGTGTTAATGCCTACCCACGTTTGTGTTAAATGTCACCGTTGAGGGTTAATAATCACCATTTAGTAAATGTACCATATGAATATCACCCGTTAGTGTTTACATATCACCGTTAGTTGTTAAACACTTGCTTGAATGTACATATGTTAAATATCAACTGTTAGTGTTAAATACCCTGTAGTGTTTAAACTCCCTTTTAGTTCTCAACTGTTAGTGTTAAATACACACGGTTAGTGGTAATATCACAATATGTGTTAAATATCACCTGTTAGTGTGTAATTATCAACCCGTTAGTGATTAATTGTAGTTCATCACCTGGTTGTACCGTTTGTGTAATGGTCCACTAGTTACACCCTTTATGAATGATACGTAGTGTACATATCCCGTTAGGGAATATCGTATGTTAAATATCACCTGTTATGTTAATGTACCTATGAATATCACGAGTGTTATTACCCGTTGTTAAATATACATATGTTATATCACCTGTGTAATATAATGATCTTTGTTTTATACGAGGTTATCACCTTAGTTATACCTTTAATATCCCGTTATTGTTTAATTCAGTGTATTTATGCCGTATTAGTGTCATTTTTAATATAGTAGTAAGCTACCGTTACGACTGTTAGGTAACAGAAGTGCGTAAACCGGGAATCCCGGGAGGTGGAAAATCTCCGGTGGGGGAGTCCGGTTAGGTGTTAAATCTACCCATCAGTGTTTAATACAACCGTTAGTGTTTAACTGATACCAACCCTTAGTGTAAATATCCCCTTTTAGTGTTTATCAACTGTTAGTGTGTTAAATATCACCCGTAGTGAACATATCAAATGATAGTGTTAAATATCACCTGTTAGTGTTAATTATCACCCGTTGTGTTAATTATCAATGTAGTGAGTCATATCACCCGTAGGTTAATGATACCACGTTAGTGTTAATACACCCGTTAGTGTTTAAATGTCCCGTACCCTGTTATTTTCACCCTGTTGTAGTGGTTAAATATCAACCCTTATGTTAAATATCACCTTTAGTGTTCATCAACTGTTAGTGGTTAAATATCACCCGTTAGTGTTAAAATACAACCCTGAGTGGTTAAATATCACAGCTTTGTTAAAATACTCACATGGTTTAGTGTTAAAACTCAACCCGTTAGTGTTCATTATCAACCGTTAGTATTAAAGTCACCACCGTTAGTGTTTAAATATACCCGATTAGTGTTAAAATATCACGCCGTTAGTGCTAATATTCACCCGTTAGTGTTAAATATCATCCATTAGTGGTAAATGCTACCCATTAGTGATTAATATCAAACTGTTAGTGTTAAATATACAACCCTTAGTGTTAAATATCACCTTTTAGTGTTATCACTGTTGAGTGTTAAATATGCACCCGTTGTGTTAGATATCACCCGTCATTGTTAAAATATTACACACCCTTCTATTAAATATGATACCGTTTTGTTTAATAATAACCTTTAGTGTTATATAAATAGTTCAACAATATACCGTGAAGTTAAAATCACCCGTAAAGTACATCGTGGTTAAATATCACCTGTTGTGTTAAATATCACATAAAATTTTAAAAGCACCGGTTAGTGTTAAATATCACAACAATAGTGTTAAATATCACACAAAAGTGTTAAAGGGTATGTCACCCCAAAAAAATTTTAAGTTAGAAACCCCTCCCCCCCAAACCTCGACTCTACAATGTTTTAAGGTTATCAGATACTGCTGAACATTACTCACCAGTCTTCTTTCATCTGCAGTGCGGCTTGCTCCGTGCCTTTTCTGTGCAATGGAAGCAGTAAAAGGGGCCGGGCCGGCAGCATCTCCTGTGAGTGGTCTGAGATGCGATGTCACAACATTAGGTTAAATATTACCCAGTTTGTTAAATATACTTATAGGTTAAATATCACCACACCCTTATATATATCACCCCTTAGCAATTTCTCATGCTAGTCTCGTAAAATACACCAAAAGATTTGGCGTCAGAGATGCTACAAGTTGGATTTTGTGAAACACTACGGTAACAGGGCTATGGTAGTTCCAAATCGCCTGCCTTCGATGGGTCAGGTTCTGTAGAAGGTGGGTGGAAACAATGGCGCTAACATGATTGGCCTTGCTGTACTGGTCAGCCTTTTTTTATAAATTGTGCTGCTTTGCTTATGAAATTTATTTTACAGTATAAGAATTTCATTTTCACTGTATGCAGTTTTTACCAACTCTGTAGTTACAGGATTAAGTAGTGTTTTTTTAAAAAACAGCATAGGATTTATATAGTACTAATACTATATCTTTCATCACTTTAAAAGCATATAGAACAAGCTACTTACCTTTTAACAATTTTCTCAGTCTCGTCCTCCACTTTCTCTCTTATTTTGTTTTTAATGTTCAGGTGTTGTATGTTACTTTATGGCTAAAAAACTGTGCCTATTAACTCTGCCAGCACTTATAAAAAAACCTGTGGGCTTTGTAATGAAACCTTTGACTCAACTCACTAGGATTTCTTTTTTTAATTGGCATTGACCCCTATCTGAAATAGAGGTGTAATTGAAAGAGAAACAATTTACCAGAGCCAGTTCTATAATCGCAGCGCCTGTTTGCTTTTTTATTCAGATGTTAAATTTTCTCTAATTGTACTGAACGAACTGAAACGTACCCAGAAAATCTGGAATGTAAATGAACATGCACCAGCAATCTCTGACATGTAAGGGACTGATAACCAGTGTTGGCTGTTTGGCCAGGCTTGTGGCCTATAAACTCTTGGTGGAGGATCAGGATATAATATGGCTGCATTAGACTAGGGAGTTTAAAGAGCAAAAATTGATAATAGAACACATTGCAACAACACGGGTTAAGGTCAGTTCCTTCTAAGAGGTAACACATCCATTGGACTATCACCAAACCCGTCAAGAATTGTTTGATGAGAGGCCTTCTTATTTTATTTAAAAAAGAATCTGAATGAAGGATAGTGAAGTACCTTGATAGGCAAAACAGGTGAGAAGTTACAGAGGCCCTTATTCACTGGGTAAACCCAAGGGCGTGATTTTCCATAAGGCTTGGGGGGGCTAGCCTCCTAAGTGAAATCAGGAAAAAAAAAAAAATTTGCCTGGGGGAAAAAAAAAAAAAAATGATTAATATTATCAGAAGCGTGCAGCTTCTCTCCCTGTCACATGTTTTAGAGTTGCGGCCCCTGCCGGACTTTGGGCTCCTCCCTCCTTTCCTCCCCCTTCCCTCTCATCATGTCCCGGAGCTAAGGTTCACTTGTCACTCACCATATTCCCCATTCCAGCGTTTGGTGGGGAGGAGCGTCTCCTGGGGACTCCTGGAGCTATGCCGGAAATGAGAAAATGCAGGCAAACCCTGGGGTGCTGGTGACTCACAGATTATTCCCAACCATGAAGCTGAGTCGAGAAGCTAGCAGTCAGCTGGGGTTGGGAGAAGGGAGGCTAGGGAGGAGAGTGACACTCACTATGTGCAGTCCTTCCAGAAAGGGACATTGGTCGGGACAGGTTCACATGACAGTCGTCCAATTGTTCTGCTTGGTTACAGGATGTTAGTTGTTTTTGGACGTGAGGGTCTTTTTAGAGGTAATCAAGGATGTGGAGGGGGTTGAAGTGGGATAGGATGGATAGGGAGCAGAGCGTTTCCGGAGAGCCTAGCCGAGTCCAGGGCGTATTTTGCATGCGACTCGAGAGTGCTTCATCACAGCGACGCGGCGAGCGAGCAGCTGAAGCGATCAGCGCGCCAGTCTCGCCTCACCTGACGATGACAGCTCTACAGCTGCTACTTCACTGCTAGTTCGATCAAGTCACTCGAGCAGCGGTCTATCGGCGCACAGCGCTCTGCTCTTCAGCGTCGAGACAGCGAGCTCCAGCGACGATCACTCGGATCCTATCGACCTGCTACTGACACGATGCAGCGCAGCATCTAGTCTCTGCTAGCCCTGAACACTCTTCTCTCGGATCGATCATCTCTTCTCTCATCTGCAGCTCATCGTCTGCCTATTTGCTCTACGATCGATCATTCTCTTCATCATCGCGATCTGGCAGGACAGATAGCTACTAAGACGATCACATCATCGAGTATCGATCTCTCTATGTTCCATCGTCTTCCATAGACTCGATCATATCTCGTCGAGTCTACTGCTGCTACGCAGGCTCGCTCTGCGATCGGCTATCTCTATCGATATCTTCTCTATCTATCTCTCTTTCTATTCTCTTGTATCTCTACTGCATCTAGCTCTCCATGCTGCTCTCTCGTCCTATCTCTTTATCCTTCCTACTCAATCTCTTCTACTACTCCTATCTCTTCTACCCCTACCATCCTCATCCATCACAATCTCATCAAATTCTACTCTATCCGTACTTTCCCTCTCATCTCATCTGCTGTCGATCCTCTTTCGCTCTTTATCTCTCTTTCTCTCTCTATCTCTCATCTACTTCTCTATCGGAAGGCTCTGTCACTCTAAACGTTTATTCTATCTCTCTATCTACTCCTCTCTTCTTCTTCTATCTTCTACTCTATCTCTCTCTCTTCTCTCTCATCCCTCTCTTTCGTTCTCCCTCTCTCTCGCTTCTCTCTCTCCCTTCTCTCTCTCTTCGTTTCTTCCTCCTCCCTTTCCTCCTCTTTCTCTCTCTCTCGCTTCGTACCCTTCTTACGCCACCTATTTCCTCTTTCTCTACTACTCTCTCTCTTCCTCTTCTCTCTCTTTATTCCCATCCTTTCCTTCTCTCTCTCTTTTGGTCCTTCCCTATATTCCCTCCGCATCTCTCCCTTCTTATCCTTCCTTCTTCTGTCTTTCTGTCCACCTCCCGCTACTTTCCTGCCCTATGTCTGCCGTGTCTGTCCTACTATATATAACTTAACAATAAAATATATTTGTATACATGTATTTATGTGTGTAAAATACAAGTGGGTGTGAACCCTGGGCGTGGAAAGGTGGTGTACCTGGGGTGGAAAGGGGCGTGGCCTAGAAAAATTTTGCGCGCCGCGCTACGCGCGGCAATGATGTCTCGTAGCCTTTCCTATTCTGAACAGTCACCCTCCCCGAACCTAGGGGTAAAACCTCTCTCTGGGATTAACACGGTTTGGGCGTGTGGTGGTAAATTTGGGCGTGTGGGTAAATCCCAGAGGGGAAGTGACTCACTGCCACAACTTTATCAGCTGGCATAAATAGTCCCCTCTCCAACTAGCGCAAACTGCGTATCGAACAGGTTGCTCAGCTGCGCAGGTGTCTTTTGCAATGTCTTTTGGCAGCACGGTGGCTCAGTGGTTAGCACAGTGACAGCGCTGAAGTCCTGAGTTCCACCATTGTGAGACACATCTGCAAGGAGCTTGTATGTTCTCCCCATGCTGCGTGGGTTTCCCCTGGGCACTCCGGTTTCCACACAATCATAAAGAATATACTGATAGGTTGTGATGTGTCAAATAAATGACTTGATTGTAGCTCTTCGGGGCAGGACCTGAAGTGAAGTATACATGTAATTATAAAGGCTACGGAAGAGTTGGCGCTATATGAATTTTAAAAAAATATATTATTATCCTGTAGTCGAGCTAACCAATATTGAATGCTTTTTAAATCTATTTGTTTTTTGCATACATCAAATAAAAAGGACCAACATCGAGTGTAGAATCAATCAGCGTCAGCCAAACACAGATGCAGCTGCTGGCTATTGAGAGAAAGCAGAGGAAACGTGGGTGAGAAGTAGTTTCATTGAGGGAAAAAAGTGGCGTAAGATGTTTCTGTGCAATTTTTAATTTAACCATAGTGTTTAGGGTGGGGGGTGGATCCCCCCCACACTACAGTAAAGATTATTTACTGCAGAGCGAGTGATCTGGAAGGGGGGGGGGCTTCCCTGCGTCCAGGAGGACAGGGAAGGGGCAGGATACCTTACACCTAGAGGCTCCTACTCTTCAGTTTCCGGACCTTTAAAAGACACGGCAGGAGAACCATATGGAGCAGAGGAGTAAGGTAAGGTTTTACACTACACAGTTGCGCCAGAAGTGGGGCCAAAATTTTAGTTTTGGGGGTGGAACTTTAGTAAAGATTCCTATGTTATTAACGAATCACAATGGAATAAGTTCCCTGACCATGGTTCCATGAGAGTGAGATATATTTATGGTAGTATCTGCAACATTTTTTCTATCCTTTTGTAAAAACAAAACATGTGCTGTAAATGTTTGTCTGCAGCCAGTTCATGTTAATACTGTCCCAGGACAAAAAGCATAAGGAAGTTTCCATGTGTGATAATATGTGACCTGTCACTGTGATCAGTTTCACCCTGTCCCCAAACAAGTAACATTTCTTTTCATGTCTGCATCTTGCTCCGTTTGTTTTAATCCCTTTCAACTGACACCAATTACCCTTTCTGATGACTCAATGCTGCCAGCACTGCAGGTAACAAACAGGAAAAGGGGGGATTTGGGCACCGGAAATCCCCCATAAAACCGCCTATGGGAAGGGTGATAGAAGGGGGATTAGTAAAGGTGGCCATACACTATTACGATCGTAATTACGATCTATAAAACCGACCGATACTTGATAGACAGATGTACAATGTTAATTGTATGTAGAGTTACATAAATATTGTTCGACATTCAATTTGTTTTGTGATTAATGTCCAATGTGTCCATTGTGAGGTACCATACATTAACATTTAATCGGAACTTCAGAAAACACTACAATCATTTAACCAATCGACTTAAAAAACCGACTTTCCCGATCGTAATTACGACGATTTTACGATCTAATGTCGTGTGATAAGAATGGGAAAATGTGCAATTTTTTGGCCAATCGATGGAAATGTATGATTGATGCGAATTGTACATAAAATCGGCCTAATGTATGGCCACCTTTAGTCAATTAAGGCGTCCTAGTTAATTTTTTATACTAATATCACAGAGGTGGTTCCTGTGAAGGAAAGTGATTCATTCTTACTTACCTTTGTGCGATCCACCAGGCCGATTTGCTTCCTGCAATAAAGATATTGATTGAAAAACAGAAGGTCTTCAATCAATGACATAAGGAATGACAACTATTCATACCCATACTAAGGGTATTCAATAAAAGTTCTGATATCGTTAAAAATTGTGCTAATCTTTGCCCCAAACAATCAGGTGTTAGCTTTCAAATGTTAAATAAGATTGATTGGTGGGGCAAAATTAGCCCATTTTAACGATTAGAACTTTATATTGAATTCCCGACTGTATATTAGGTTTCGATGTGCCATTAAGATTTACCATTAGATTACTATTTCTGTATTGTAGTTATTTTACAACTGCTTATTTACTGTATTTTACATAAAATACAGTGATCAGTATGTTATAATATATTTTAATACGTTCTTCTTCTGTTCTGGCAAGGTATCTGCCTCCTCCCCACTGCTCACTGAGCATTTATTTAGCTTGAGCATGTGCAGTGGAGGCAGCAGGGAAAATGCAGTAATCATTGGCTGTGAGTTGTCAGCAGTAACAGCCTTGTTGACTGCATGGAGGGAGGGGCGGCCAGCTATCTGCTAGAATGGGGGCAATAATATTTTTTAAATATTATCATAAATGCATGTAATAAGCAGGTAAAATGAGCATAGGTTGTAGGCAGATAAACCGATAATTCAAGTTTTTTGTTTAAGGGGGACAAGCCAATAATAGCCATAATGCTTTCAGTGCAAGTTTATAAACATGTTGGTTACTGTATAACACTGTTAGAAATTTTGCATTTAAATGTTGTACACACCTCTGTTATCGCTATCATAGTTATTGAATCGTTACACAAAGGGGAATGCAGACCTAAAACAGGGTTTCAACATTTCAAATCCCACAATAGTGATCAAATGCTGCCCTCCAGTGGTAAAACACAATATAGCATACAAAGCCAGTAAAGATTAACAGGGCGATGCACCAAGTGCTGCTCGGAACCCGCTACCCTGGCGCTTTGCTATCCGCACTTTTACCCCCAGCTCTAGCTGGCGTTTAAAGTGCCTCATAAAATGCCCTATTCGGTATTAACAGCAGCTTGCGGTTGATACGAGGTTAACTTCCACGGTTAAGTCCCGCTAACCGATATAACATTGATTGGCATGATCTTAAACTCCAAACAGCAGCAGTGCGCCCGGGTGCATGGCCCTAATAGAATAGGAATTTTTCCAGTAGCCCGCAGCACAATGTTCCCAAAAACCGCTGCAAAATTTTATACCTGCATCATGGGCAGAGCACAAAACCACGCACACGTGTTTATAAAATAACTCTGTCCAGGTAGCAGGCGTAGTGACCTGGACAGAGTTTTTTTAGCATACACCAAATCTCACAGGAATGCACACACAAAAATCTGCTGGAATGTGTGCATTGCACAAAAATTCCACACATAGAAGATAAAAAAAAATGTCCAACCCTTAATTTCACTGACAGATTACCGATTAATTTAGATATTTAGATCTGGCGGCAGAATATCAAGACATGAGCCTGGTACACAAGATTGATCTTTGTTTCTGTAATCTGTCTATACACATCAACAAGTACCAGATGAAAGATTACATTGGAAGCTGTATTGGCTATAAAACAGCGTGCACACACTACTGATACATTGACTTTATATACACTATTGACTTCCTTTAATAATTTTCCCATAAAACGATAGAATTTTTGTCTTAGCTGACTGCCTATTTTTTTGCCAACAGCAGGACTGATAAATAGGCCAATCCACTGGACCTGAGTACGGTGTGTATCCAGCTTACAGATCATATGCTTCTATAGAGCAAAGTAAAATATTATGATTAAGGGTAACTCCACCCAGAAAAACAAACTCTTCAAAAATGGATTCTGTATTCAGTGGAGATATCACTAGCTGCATCTCCCAATTTAGTCTGAGGGCTAGGCCACACTGCTGCTGCTTTTTTTTGCGTTTGCGATTTTACAAAATCATTGAAACGCGCCAACGCAAAAAAACGCACGTTTTCGGTGCGATTGCGTTCTGCATTTAATCGCAATCGCATGCGTTTTCCTATACTTATTGAAGAAATCGCAAACGCAACAAAAATCGCACATGAAATCGCATGCTATGCGTTTGCGTTGCAGTGGTGCCTTGCCCTAAAAGCAAAGATCTGCCTGTGTACATTCTTCTGCAGCCAAGGACAGCCTGAAAGACCTAAAGTCACAGTGCTCATGGGAAATTTCAGACCAAAGAGCCGTTAGAAGGGAATGTAAACTTATTCAAAAATTTTGGGACTCTGGACTCAACAAAGATCTGAACTTTATGTGTCACTATGTTTCTAATCTTACTGTCTGTAGAGTTGTTAATCAGACTAAATTCTCTAAAACCACCCAACCCATAAATATCTCATTTTTACCAGACCCTCCATGGACATATAGAGGTGAAGTGTACTTATTGTGTGTTTAACCTTTCCTATTCTTTATTACTGCTGTAACATCATTAAAGTGCATTACTGTTTTATTACGACACCATTGCCAGCATAAGGTAACATAGTGTAATGTCAGAAAGTCTTTGTTCTAGTGATGATAAAACTAGAGTGGCTTTACAAGATTCAGTATGTATCATGCCCGGGAATAAGGCTAAGTGCTTCGAAAGCTTGCATTTGCAATCATTTTATGTAGCCATAAACAGGGTCTTACTTATATCCAAGAATGTCTACTTTCATCTATGGCAACAGTGGTACAATTCTCTACTACTACTGTGTTACTACCTAATCCTGCAGCTCTGTCTCTCCTGCTGGCTCTTGCTCCCTCTGCTGGCAGTTCCCACTTCTTTGTTGTTTGCACATGCAGAAATTGTACCAATGGAGCTAGGCTGGAGTGCTGCCAGCAGGGGGAAAGATTGCCAACAGGGAGACAGAACCAAGGATTGTGTAAGTCAGGCATAGACAACCAGTAAGTTCTCCAAGATTTATGAAAACTACAAGTTCCCAGCATACTTCTACAAGGACTCTTTATTAGGGAATGCTGGGAGTTGTGTTTCAAATGTCTGGTGATCTATTGGTTGCCTATTCTGGGTGTAACTACACAGAAAGTTCTAGCTTGTAAATTAGGAGAGATGCAGCTAATGAGCCTTTCTCCCACGATGATAGAATCCATTTTGAAAAGTTTGTTTTTCTGGGTGGAGTTACCCTTTAATCATAAGCATTTTAGGTTACTGCTGATACTACCAGTTTCTACCTATAGGGATATATTTTAGGGTTTCTCAGAAATGATCCCCAAATCCAAAATTCTTTGTAAACAGAACTTGCTGCATATAAACATGTTATTCACCAAAGTGTACAAAAAAAAAAAAAAATAACCAAGGTTTTATTTTAAATATAAAAAGGTTATATCAACACCGTGTATAAACCAGAATGGAATCCTGACAAATGAGGTTTTTTTATGCAATATAATGTAACTTTTTAGCCTTTGATCTTTTCAAAAACACAATCCAACTATCAGCTGCAATAGATTAACTGAGTAGCGAAAAAATTCAACAAGGACTGGGGGTGGGGGATGGGCATTAAAACAAAAGCTGTGATGTTGGCAGGAAGTTAAAATGTGAACAGAAATATTAAAAGGAAAAACTTCACCATCAACTTATAGGCTTATCTGTTTGAAACAAAAATCTTCAATCTATAAATCCTAATGTTCTTTCACTTTAGCCCACCTTTAGCTTTACAGCATAAGAATATAAATATCCAATCGGAGAATCCCAATGAGCATGTCTGGAGCTCACTTGATGCTGGTAGGTGGCATAAGTAAATTAAAGATTATAGTGCATATCTTTGATCAGAATTAACAACTTGTTAAATAGGCATTTCTAGTCTATATGTTGGATAACATGTAATTTAGGGTGGAGTTCTCCTTATAATTCTATTAATGCAGCCAGTGGCAAAATATAGTATAAGTCCTAAGTAAACCTTTCTTGTATTGTATGATTGAAGACCAGAAGCTTAAGGAGCGTATGCCTTAACCATCCATATCTTAATCAATATCTCAGGAGCCAGGGACGAAGACAGCAGAAACTTACCTTCACACGATCCACCTCAGCAGGAACTCAGAGGTCCCGACCGCTCCTGGCTCTAAATCAAATATAGCACGATACACAGCTATAGTGATTAGAAACCAGGAAGGGTCAGGAATTTCAGTGCTGCTGCGGTGGATTGCGCAAAAGTACGTTTTCTGCTTATCCATCATGGTCCCTGGTCAATTGATTGAAGAACGGGAGGAAGGCATAGCTCCTTACCTTCTGGTCTTCACAATCCACTTAAAGAAATAGTTAATTTTCAAGTTAATGTTCCTTTAATATATTATATATTTCACACGCGAAATAAATTATACCCTGCAACTTAAGGTTTATAGCAACCATTTTTTCGAGTTGTAACATGTTTCTAAAGTTCAGCTGCATGTAGAAGTTGAAATCTTTAGCTCAATCTGTAGTTCAAATACTGTAGTTTCTGCAGACAAAATGACTGAAGTCTCTCTCCAGAGCTTGTGATATTTGTAGCAATCATTAAGGGCTTTTGACATGTAAACAAAATGTATTCCCCCGACGCACAGATCCTCAAGCAGCATGTTTATTACGGAGTGGTTTCACCTCCTTCTACTTCAATCTGTTCATTAAAGCCATTTACGGTCACATCTGCATCAACACCACATTGTTGGGGGAGCCGCACTTTTTGCATGCCGTAGAAAAACAGCCCGGGCAGTCCTCATACAGGCAATCACAAAGATCCCTTCCATTGAAAATGAGGATCC
Source organism: Hymenochirus boettgeri (assembly GCA_019447015.1). NCBI lineage: Eukaryota > Metazoa > Chordata > Amphibia > Anura > Pipidae > Hymenochirus > Hymenochirus boettgeri. The sequence goes on along the minus strand of CM033472.1, from coordinate 30,604,552 downwards.
CTTTGCTGTCGTAGACTTTATTCTTGTTAGAGGCACATGGTTTGTCTGAAAGATAAACACGGTTGAAAAGGCCTTTTTTCTGTCTAACAAATTTGCATTATACTATGAAAACACCAGAAATGAAAACCCCAGAATAAAGCAGCCCACCACAGGTTGATTTAGTCTAAACCATTTGATCAAATCTGACCGTTTCTGTTCGGATAGAATGCTGGGGATATCAGACAGTTTATCAAACAGAAGCTGGTTGAACAAGTTGGATAATTTTCCATCCGTCCCATCCATACATATTAACATAGTATGGCGGTTGAATAAAGACATACCGTCCAACCTTTATACCCTACCCATAATGTCTGTAACAGTTACATAGTAACATAGTATTGGAGGTTGAATAAAGACATACGTCCATCTAGTCCAACCTTTATACCCTACCCATAATGTCTGTATACAGTTACATAGTAACATAGTATTGGAGGTTGTGTAAAGAATACATTCATCTAGTCCAATCTTTATACCTACCCACTAATGTCGTGTATAACAGTTAAATAGTAAATAGTAGTGGAGGTTGAATAAAGACCATACGTCCAACTAGTCCAACCTTTATACTCTACCCATAATGTCTGTCTAACAGTTACATAGTAACATTGTATTGGAGGTTGAATAAAGACATACGTCCAACTAGTCCAACGGTTATAACCCTACCCAAATGTCTGTCTAACAGTTACATAGTAACATAGTATTGGAGGTTGATAAAGACATACGTCCATCTAGTCCAACCTTATACCCTACCCATAATGTCTGTTAAACAGTTACATAGTAACATAGTATTGGAGGTTGTGTAAAGACATACATCCATCTAGTCCAACCTTTAACCTACCCATAATGTCTGTATAACAGTATACATAGTAACATAGTATGGATTTTGTATAAAGACATAATACCATCTAGTCCAACCTTTATAACCCTACCAAAGTGCTGTATAACAGTTTACATAGTAACATAGTATTGGAGGTGTTATAAAGCATATCATCCATCTAGTCCAAATTTTAGTACCCTACAACCATAATGTCTGTATAACAGTTACATAGTAACATAGTATTAGGAGGTTGAATAAGACCTACGTCCATCTAGTCCAACCTTATACCCTACCCATAATGTCTGTCACCAGTTATAGTAACATAGTATTGGAGGTGAATAAAGACATACGTCCATCTAGTCCAACGTTTATACCCTACCCATAATGTCTGTCTAACAGTACAATAGTAAAATAGTAGGAGGTTGACATAAAGACATACGTCCATCTAGTCCAACCTTATACCATACCCCCATAATGTCTTATAACAGTTACTAAGTAAACTAGTATTGGAGGTTGTGTAAAGACATACATCCATCGAGTCCAACCTTTATACCCTACCATTCTGTATAAACAGGTACATAGTAATAGTATTGGAGGTGGTATAAAGACATACATCCATCTAGTCCAATCTTATACCCTACCCATAATGTCTGTATAACAGTTACATAGTAACATAGTATTGGAGGTTGAATAAAGACATACGTCCATTAGCAACCTTTATACCCTACCCATAATGTCTGTCTAACAGTTACATAGTAACATAGTATTGGAAGTTGAATAAAGACATACGTCCATCTAGTTCAACAATAAGAGTTATACCCTACCCATAAGTCTATATAAACAGGACATCAGTAATATAGTATTGGAGGTGAATAAAGACATAAGTCTATTCTAGTCCAACCTTTATACCCTACCCATATGCCTGTCTAACATAGATTGGAAGTTGTTAAGTTGGATAAAGAAATATATCCATCTAGACAAAAACTTTATACCCCACCATAATGCCTGTCAACAGTATAGTATTGGAGGTTGAATAAGACATCCATCCATCCGTCCAACATTTTTAGCCTACCCAACAATTAATTCAGAGGAAGACAACCCTCCCCTCAGCTGAATAGGGTCCTAAAGGTTCTCTAAACGGCCATTTCGGCCGATAATTGTGGTGTATGGGCACTTTATAGGCCGAAAGGTCTGTAAGGTAGGGGATTGTTGCCCGACCGCAGGCACGGCAGGATCTCCGAGCTAATCAATGAATGGGAGCCAAAGTGCTACATATAAAAATACAAAACAGTTTCTTTTGCCTGAAATAGATTTACACAGAAAAATAACTAAAGGACAACTAAAGGCTAATTCTGCATCAATATCATAAGTAACAGACGAACCTATGAATTAGATGGTGTACTTTACTCTGAAGCCGCCGGTTTCTCTTTTGCTTGTTTCTGGTGCAAACTCGGTTTGGTTCCCTGGGTTTGCAAACGTAAAGACTTCAGGCTTTGCGGTGCCGTCCCTGGGTACAAACAAATGATTTCAAAACCAAGTTAAACATTTAGATTAAGAACAGCTTTTCCCCTACTTATTATAAAATCATTCATTTGACAGCCCTAAAATATGCTATGTTTCCCTATGTCAACAAGTGCAGGTTACTTTTACCTAGCAGTTATGAGCAGGTCTTAAAACCACAGGCAACAATTATATTTATTTGCATGATAAGATAGGACCTCCAGTGGGACCCCCAAGGCCTTTTACACCGTTACTGAAAAGAGCTCTCTCAACAAGCCTAGGATGATATCTCTACGGTCTCTTTATATTATTATTTAAGGCAGTAAAGTTATATATGTAGAAAAAAAGGAAGAGGACTCACATGCAGTTAAATCTGCAAACGTTATTGCTGCGACATGTTTAGGCGATCACGCGTGCCCTTTGTATAGTAGTATTGTTTCTCAAGGGCACGCTGATGCCCCAAACATGTGCGCAGCAATAACGTTTGCAGATTTAACTGCAGTTGGTCCTCTTCTTTTTTCTACCATAATGATTATACTGGCAGACGTCCAGTGGGAGAGAGACCAACTAAGAAAAGGTAGGACAGTCGCACATTTGCTATTTTTACTTGTTTGTAAAGTTATATTGTCCAGTACTGCCCTAATAATGCATAATGCAATACCATGTGTCATGTACAAATGTTGTTCGTTATATTGGAATTTTTTAAAAGAAGACATATAGATGGACTTTTTTTCCGTTTGCACGGGATGGACACTTGAGTGTATGATGGCACTTTAGAAACTCCCATCGGATTGGACTTTTCTCTCAGTGAGGGGGTGGATTAGAATGGGAAGTTGGCACCGTCACTTCCTGTTTCCAGGGTATTAAGATGGTGGTGTCACTGCATTCTTCACATTTGAGGAACCACATGTCCGAAACATGTAATGTGGAATAAAAGCGTGTTTGAGAATACTGGGAGACTGTTTCCTGGAACTGCCTCCACCATGTGTGTTCTATTTGATTACGTGAAGGACAGATCCAGGAGGAGCTTGAGGGTCGACTGGGATGCAGTGGTTTGATGTATATTTGGGGGTTTTAAATGTTGTCTATCCATGGGTTTAGCATTAAAGGGGTTAAAAAGTTAACCATGCGGCTCAACACGGAAGTGGGCAATATTCTCTCCTCCAGTCTCCACTTCAGACCTGGGACCCAATTGGTCGTCTGTGCTTCTCAACCATTTATCTGTGAGGAACCCTCTGAAATAATTTTCTGGTTTGGGGAACAACTACATAAAATAATATTAATATTATTATTTATCTTTTTCTTTCACAATCATGAGGAATACATAATCTATACAATATAAATGATAGCTATAAATATATCTCTATATAAAAACATCATTATTCATGCTTATTTATCTTTTCAGACATCAATACACTAAACACGATCTCTTGAGGACCCCCATGCCACATCTCAGGGACCCCTGGTTGAGAAAGAGCTGGTCTATACTGATCTCCCAGCCCCAATACACAGTAACTACAAACCATACCCCAATGCTCTGCACCCCCGACAACTCTTACTCGCAGGTGTTTACCTTCCCGTGTGTTCTTCCCTCCCTGGGTGCTTCCGCCAGTGCTATCCCAGCTCCTGATTCCCGCGTGTGCATGTTGCCAACGACTGCCCTGTCAGGAACACGAAGAAAAACAAACAAGACGATATAGAGATGTGATTGGGAAAATAACAAGACAGTAGTTTAGCACAACTGGTGTGTTACTCAGTTCTGTACCCAATGAACTTACGGGAGATTCAATAAAGTTCTTTATCTTATAAAATGGTGCTAATTCGCCCAACCAATCAGATCTCCTTCTGATCGGATTCGATTGCCTGCCCCACTGATTCTTCTGCAGAGGGGACCTGAAAGATGAGGTCTGCGACCTTGCCCGATCTTTGTCTTTCCGCTAAAACACTTGATATTGTAAATGGTAGATTGGAAAAAAAAGTCATTCCCTGTGTATTGTAACACGGGGTATGAGACGTAACAATATCAAGCAGATTATCAGTATGCGAGAATGACTTGTTTCTTCCAATTATGCCCTTTTTGGCACAAGTTCCTGTTTTAAGGAATTTATATGATAACACAGTTGAGTATGTGTTTTCCAATTCAGGTCTGGTTTTCTTGGTAGTAGTATATTTAGCTTAAATATGGGTTTATTACCGTTCATATTATATATAGCTCGCGTTCCTACATTAATGTATATTTATAGTAATTCTTCTTTGCACAGGCAGGGTTAACAGAGAATTATACTCATGCAGTACGGACATCTATCTGCTCCCTCCCACAGTCATAGTCACTGACTATTTCCATCTCTGAAATTGGAGAACATTTGCTTATGAAGGATGTGAGAAGGGCTAGAAGCAGTCAGTTAAATGTATTGAGTAGAAACTGTCCTTTAAGTCTGAGGTGGTGATAATCCAAGTGACTTGATAAAGGACCATAGGTCTGAAAAATGTTGTGCCAATAAAACCTACTACTTTGCAATTACCTACCTTGTTTGAATCTAAGGCTGGGTACACACCAGCTGAGTTTTTGTTCCAAAGAGGGTTCGTACAAGTAAGCGTTTGTCCGGGGCAAATGACTGTGCGCACAATCGTCAATGTCGGTTAAATCACGATGGTCGTGATTTACCAACAGTCCCGATTGCCGTTCATCCGTACCGATAGAACAGGCAGCGAGCTTGTACCGTTATTGTCACCGTGTTACCCAGCCTAAGTCCTACCAGGATTAATCCTGCACATCATTCTCTGTTATAGTTTGTTTGCCTAGACAGAGCAAGTGGGGTAACCTAGAGACAGCCTCTCTACACTTACAGTCCTTCATTCTGCAGCTGTGATCCTTCCCGGCCACTCTGTTTGCTGGAAGTTGCGAAACGGGGTCGGACTGGCAGGTGTAAGGCACCCCTGCCACCCCAAAAAACTTACGCGCCTTCGTGCCAATACTGTCTTCCTAGCCGGCACAGCGGTTTGTGGGGGGTGAACAAAGCGATGTGAGATATTTTCTGCTACTTGATGGTTGGGCAGGGGTGCCTTAAGAAAAGGTATAGGGGTGAGGCAGGCATGTAGGGATCGGAGGGTGGGGGAAGGGCTCCCCTGCGCATATCACAGTCTCTTAGCTTCCTGAATTTTGGAACAAGCACTGTAGGAGAACCATAGGAGCCGAGATGAAAGGTGTTTTAGGGGTGGACAGCTCCCTTTAACTGCCCCCCTGCTATTTACCTAATTATCATAGTGGGAGATGTTTGGTATATATTTCTCTATTTTGCCGCATTATTAAATTACCACAATTAATTTCGGACTATATTACTGTGGCGCAATAATAATGCAAATCCCCATTGTCCAAAGTCCGGCTTTAACACAGTGGCGATATATGCCCCCTAGCTTTTCCACCCTGGACAGAACAGGGTTAACCGGTACTTGGCCCCTAGCAGCCGTAGACACCCAGACAGTACCTGCAGTAGATTGTCCCCACTCCTCTCGTCTCTCTTTCTCCTGGGCACAGACATGGTTAAATTGTCCCAGCAAGATCTGGTGACTGACCTGGAGGTCACCAGACTGTAATGATGAAGTAAAAAGGTTAATTACTTCTATATAGACACACTAGCCAGATCAGATTCAATCGGTGGGGCAGGAAAATAACAAGCAGGAATGCGATATTTAACACTAAGGGTTGATATTTAACACTAACGGTTGATATTTAACACTGATGGGTAGCATTTAACACTAACGGGTGATATTTAACACTAACGAGTGATATTTAACCCTAACAGGTGACATTTAACACAAACGGGTAGCATTTAACACTAACGGGTTGATATTTAACACTAATTTGTTTTGTTGTGTTGTTGTAGATTGTTAGATGGAAAATGATTTCACTTATGTGTCAGATTAGGTCTGGTGAAGGTGAAGATGGTTCTAGATTGTGTAGATGGAAAATATCCACCTGACATGGTCATCAAATTATCTGGGGATGGTGATGGGGGATGGAGGGACTGGAAGATGGTGTAGATGGGAAAATATCCCACCTGACATGGTCAAATTATCTGGTGAATGTGGGGGACTGGAAGAGGTGTTAGTGTGATCAGAATTGTTTAGGTGATGTGGTAGATGGGAAAAATATCCACCTGACATGGTCAAATTATCTGGTGAATGTGGGGACTGGAAGATGGTGTGATGATGGAAAATATCCACCTGACATGGTCAAATTATGGTTGAATGTGGGGACTGGAGATGGTGTAGACGGAAAATATCCACCTGACATGGTCAAATTACTGGTGAATGTGGGGACTGGAAGATGGTGTAGACGGAAAATATCCTCCTGACATGGTCAAATTATCTGGTGAATGTGGGGACTGGAAGATGGTGTAGACGGAAAATATCCACCTGATATGATCAAATTATCTGGTGAATGTGGGGAGGGAGAATGGTGTAGATAAATCACTTGACAGATCAAATTATCTGGTGAATGTGGGGACTGGAAGATGGTGTAGATGGAAAATATCCACCTGACATGACATGATCAAATTATTTTGGTGAATGTGGGGACTGAAGATGGTGTAGATGGAAAATATCCACCTGACATGATCAAATTATCTGGTGAATGTGGGACTGGAAGATGGTGTAGATGGAAAATATCCACCTGACATGATCAATTATCTGGTGGATGTGGGGACTGGAGTGTGTGTAGACGGAAAATATCCACCTGACATGGTCAAATATCTGGTGGAATGGGGACTGGAAGATGGTGTAACGTGGAAATATCCTCCTGAAATGATCAAATTATCTGGTGAATGTGGGGACTGGAAGATGGTGTAGATGGAAATATCCACCTGACATGGTCCAATTATCTGGTGAATGTGGGACTGGAAGATGGTGTGGTAACGGAAAATATCCACTGACAATGGTCAAATTATCTGGTGAATGTGGGGACTGGAGATGTGTAGATGGAAAATTCCACGACATGGTCAAATTATCTGGTGAATGTGGGGAATGGAAGATGGTGTAGATGGAAAATATCCACCTGACTGGTCAAATTATCTGGTGAATGTGGGGAGGAAGATGGGTAGACGGAAAATATCCACCTGACATGGTCAAATTATCTGGTGAATGTGGGGACTGGAAGATGGGTGTAGATGGAAAATATCCACCTGACATGGTCAAATTATCTGGTGAATGTGGGGAATGGAAGATGGTTGTAGATGGAAAATATCCACCTGACATGGTCAAATTATCTGGTGAATGTGGGACTGGAAGATGGGTAGAGACAGAAAATATCCACCTGACATGGTCAAATTATCTGGTGAATGTGGGGACTGGAAGATGGTGTAGATGGAAAATATCCACCGACATGGTCAAATTATCTGGTGAATGTGGGGACTGGAAGATGGTGTAGATGGAAAATATCCACCTGAATGGTCAAATTATCTGGTGAATGTGGGGACTGGAAGATGGTGTAGATGGAAATATCCACCTGACATGGTCAAATATCTGGTGAAGTGGGGGACTGGAAGATGGTGTAGATGGAAAATATCCACCTGACATGGTCAAATTATGGTGAATGTGGGGACTGGAAGATGGTTGTAGATGGAAAATATCCACCTGACATGGTCAAATTATCTGGTGAATGTGGGGACTGGAAGATGGTGTAGACGGGAAATATCCACCTGACATGGTCAAATATCTGGTGAAAGTGGGGACTGGAAGATGGTGTAGATGGAAAATATCCACCTGACATGGTCAAATTATCTGGTGAATGTGGGGACTGGAAGATGGTGTAGATGGAAAATATCCACCTGACATGGTCAAATTATCTGGTGAATGTGGGGACTGGAAGATGGTGTAGATGGAAAATATCCACCTGACATGGTCAAATTATCTGGTGAATGTGGGACTGGAAGATGGTGTAGATGGAAAATATCCACCTGACATGGTCAAATTATCTGGTGAATTGTGGGGAACTGGAAGATGGTTGTAGATGGAAAATATCCACCTGACATGGTCAAATTATCTGGTGAATGTGGGGACTGGAAGATGGTGTAGATGGAAAATATCCACCTGACATGGTCAAATTATCTGGTGAATGTGGGGACTGGAAGATGGTGTAGACGGAAAATATCCACCTGACATGATCAAATTATCTGGTGAATGTGGGGACTGGAAGATGGTGTAGATGGAAAATATCCACCTGACATGGTCAAATTATCTGGTGAATGTGGGGACTGGAAGATGGTGGTGTAGATGGAAAAAATCCACCTGACATGGTCAAATTATCTGGTGAATGTGGGACTGAAGAGGTGTGTAGATGGAAAAATCCACCTGACATGGTCAAATTATCTGGTGAATGTGGGGACTGGAAGATGGTGTAGATGGAAAATATCCACCTGACATGGTCAAATTATCTGGTGAATGTGGGGACTGGAAGATGGTGTATGATAGATGAAAATATCACCTGACATGGTCAAAATATCTGGGGAATGTGGGGACTGGAAGATGGTGTAGACGGAAAATATCCACCTGACATGGTCAAATATCTGGTGAATGTGGGGACTGGAAGATGGGGTTAGATGGAAAATATCCACCTGACATGGTCAAATTATCTGGTGAATGTGGGGACTGGAAGATGGTGTAGATGGAAAATATCCACCTGACATGGGTCAAATATCTGGTGAATGTGGGGACTGGAAGATGGTGTAGATGGAAAATATCCACCTGACATGGTCAAATTATCTGGTGAAGTGGGGACTGGAAGATGTTGTGTAGACGGAAAATATCCACCTGACATGTCAAATTATCTGGTGAATATGGAGACTGGAAGATGGTGTAGACGGAAAATATCCACCTGACATGGTCAAATTATCTGGTGAATATGGGGACTGGAAGATGGTGTAGATGGAAAATATCCACCTGACATGGTCAAATTATCTGGTGAATGTGGACTGGAAGATGGTGTGTAGATGGAAAATATCCACCTGACATGGTCAAATTATTGGTGAATGTGGGGGACTGGAGATGGTGTAGACGGAAAATATCCACCTGACATGGTCAAATTATCTGGTGAATGTGGGGACTGGAAGATGGTGTAGATGGAAAATATCCACCTGACATGGTCAAATTATCTGGTGAATGTGGGGACTGGAAGATGGTGTAGATGGAAAATATCCACCTGACATGATCACATTTTTTTTAATCAACCACTTTATATCGTCATTGAATGCAACAAATGAGTCAAAATATCGACCCCAAGCTGGTATTATAAATATCCAGTCTGATATTATTATTATTATTTTGTGTATCACACAGGGTTCATGGTTCATGGACATTGAGCCCAGACTTAAAGGGTAACTGTGGTCCAAAAATGACTTTAGTAAATTGACAGGAATTGCTTTCCTGAGGATTTTTGCAATTTACTTCCATTATTTATTTACATAGTTTTGAAGATATTTACATTTATATGTGTGATATGGTTGCAGCATCACCAGATCCCCTGCACTTCCTGCTTCCTGCACTGAAACCATGTGACAGTCCCTCTTCCGTGTTTCCTCCTCCTTGTGGGCCCCCATGACCCCTCCCCTTGCAGCCCCTTGGGCCTTTCCCTTGCAGCCTCTCGTGGCCCCTCCCACTCATGTGCTCTGTGGCCACTCCCACTCATAGCTCTGGGGCCCCTCCCACTTTTGCAGGCCCCAGGGGCCCCTCCCACTTGCGGGTCCCCTCCCACTGGTGGGCCGGGGGGGCCTCCCACTCGGGGGCCCCAGGGCCCCTCCCACTTGTGGGCCCATGATTGGGAAGGGCCAGCAAGTGGGAGGTATTAAAAAAAGCAGTGCTGTGGGCTGTGCTGTTCTCCCCCCCTCCTACCCTTCAGTCATGTACTGAGCATGGGCCAGTCTCAGATTAGAGGAGGAAATAGTATTTCTGACTGCAGATTCAGAACCTCCCACCCCCTAACTTTCTGATCAGTGATTTTTTCATATTTTGGGCTGTGCTGCACGTAGAGAGGTGGTTGAATGGCCTTTCATTTAAAATAAACTTGTTTGGAGACCACAGTTCCCCTTTAAAGGAGAATTAAATCTAATGATAAATTAAGTTTAGGTGACTGTCCATGTAATGAGGATCTAAGCTGTTATAATTTTAACATAATGTAATTAGTTGCCTGTAAATGTATGTCATTGTTGGTGCCGCTCCTCCTTTTATTCCCAAGCTCCTCTGCTTCTGGCAACACCTCCCTGTGAGCAAAATCTTTATTTGGGACAATCCCCATAGACTTGAATGGGGATTACATCACCACAAGCAAAGGACCATAGGAAACAGGAAGAAAGGTAGCATCAATAATAAGAATGGATTTAGTCAAGTGGCGTAACAAACCAGGGGAGCAATCACAGGGGGACCTGGGAGCCAAGGGGGCTCCATCTTCTTATTTTTCCTATGATATATATACAGTAGCCTCCTCCCCCATCAGGAGACCCCAACACAGTTTTGCTGAGGGGGGCAGTGATTCCTAGTAACACCACTGGATTTATTAAGTATTTGTAAGCTTTCAAAAATGAAAACACTTAGTAGATAAAGATCATTATTGCATGGGGGATCACCTAAACCTAATTTATTATTAGACTTTATTTCTCCTTTAAGGCATATTGGAGTCGCTGTTAAATTTCTTAATATTTGATACCTGTTTAAAGGATTTATCACTTTAAAGGAAATGTTCACCCTTAAAACAAAAAGATATCAATTGTCAGTTACCTGCCCCAACCCCATATATTTTTCACTTTATTACCTGTATTACTAACCAGATTTTTAAGGACAATTATTGCCTCCATTCTGGCAGAGTAAGCTGGCCCCTCCCTCCATGCAGTCAATCAAGGCTGTGACAACTGTGATAACAACCAATGGTAGACTGCTGATTCTCCTGCTGCCTCCTCTGCACATGCTCAAGTTCCTAAAAGCTCACTGAGCAGGGGAAGGGGGCAGGTACCTTTACCAGAAAGGAATAAAACTTATTAAATATCTGGTTACAAATGCATGTAATAAACTGGAAAATATAGCAGTTGGGGTTATAGGCGGATAACTGATGTCACCAGTTTTTTTGTTTATAGGGTGGACATGCCCTTTAAACATTGTGGGAATCAGATGAACAAAGGTTCCTCTATTTAAACTTTGTTGGTTGAGCTGTTTGATAATCAATATCCCATCTGACTTATAAATTAGCAGGAGTCAGACAGTTTGTTTGGTTTTTCTACAGCCTTTTGGCCACAATGATCTGAAAAGAAATTTCCAGATTGATTTGTCCTGAGCTTGAATTGGTTTCCATTTAGATCCCTGAATGCCGTGGACTGTGCAATTAGCATAATGCCAATTCCTATTAATACTTCACTCTATCGACTACCTGCTGTCTCTAATAAAACTCCGTGCCTGACAGAAAGACAATTAATCAATTTACCACAGAGTTTACTCCCGTACAGGCACAGTCAATACACCTAGCAACTGACAAGTATCATTAACAAGGGAATATGTTTGTTTCTTATAAAATTACAGGTAGACTGACATTAGCAAAACTTTGGGCAATCCTGGAAACATTTAAGTTTTTGGAGAGTCTGTCTACATACACATACACGGGGTCGACATTTTGAGCGTTTCAAATTTATCGGATCACTCAAAATATCAAAAAAAAGGATTTTCCAATCAAGCAGTCGAATGGTTTATCAGGAAAATTAAGAACGGGACAGGCTGGAAATTTTCCAACGACCCCCATCTTCCATCCCCCATCCCCCTCAAAAATTCAAAGCTGATTTCTGATCGTTGTACTTCATTCATGTATGGCCAGCTTCAGGTTTCCTTTACTTGATAAAGCAGTGAATATTTGGTTGAAACACACTCCTGTGTTCAGTGTCTTGCAGATTTGGAAATACGATTGGTGAGTCTCTTTAATTCTTTTTTAAGATCTTTAATTTAAAGTCTATCAGGGTTATTCAATAAAAGTTCTTATTGTTAAAAATGGTGCTAATTTTGCCCCAACCAATGAGATGTTAGATTTCAAATGTTAAATAAGATCTGATTGGTTGGAGCAAAATTAGCACAATTTTTAACGATAAGAACTTTTATTGAATCTCCCCATATGCTACCTGTTAAAAAAATCTTTGCCTCATCTATACCTATAATTACTGTAAATACATAATTACTGCAAAATACACGTAGGACTTACTCTGAGGTGTGTATGTTGCTGCATGTGATCAATCCAGTACTTTGCTTAGACAAATTATCCCCCACCACTTTACATTAACCAATGCCTCCTTTAATTGGCATGTCTCTCTGTGAGGCCAAGCATGTTCAGTAATCACAGAGCCAACACTGGGAAAGGAAATTTCCCACAAGGCATTTCACACAAACTTACTGTCACCCCTAACTGTACACAGCAGAATAATTTACGATAATAAGGCACTTGATTGACAGCTGAAATGTAAAATGCTTCAGATTTGATATCTAAACAAATAGGGGACAGATCAAAATAAACAATGGTGCAGTATAGATGGGAGGAATTATAGTTTCCAATAGAACCCAATTAAAAACATTTTTTCCAGTTTAGATACCTCTAAGCAGATAGTTCATAGGTCTATAAAATTACATTTGTAAGCTAACGATATGTCAGTCCCAAACAATCCTAGGGAAGATTGTTCTACACACCTACCATACAGGGAGCTGTACCTAACTTAAGAGAAGCATAAGGCAGCAATCCAATGCTTTATCTAATGTTAACTTGATGCTGTTGCATTCAGTTCTATGGCAGCACTAAATTTGCCCATGCAAATATATAGGAGACAGATAAAAGCTCTTAGTCTGTAGTTAATTAGAATACTGCATAATTAAGTGCTGGATTTCAGAGATCTAATACAGCATGGCTTTAATAATTAATTCAAAATAAAGAACAGTAATCAGTCTGGAAAAATAATACGAAATGAAGGCAAATTATTATTTTTTTAATGAGTTTTCAAATTCTCTTTCTTAATTCGGGTTTTTGTCATTATTTCCTTGTTCGCTCTATAAAACCAACACCATAATAACTTGTCTATTTAACGTCTAGTGTAGAGTTTCTTTTGTTAAAGGAGCAGATCTATTTTCACTTTCTAGTCTAGGGAAAGCGTAACTGTCAGTCTGATCTCCGCACAGTTCCTAGGACCCAGGTTGGGGAATTCCTGTCTGTTTCAGTCTTAAAAGCAGCACAATTGGGACCCTGGCAGTTGCGTCCCAGCTGTCTGGCTTGGGATTAAGTTGTGGGTCACAGTCTGGAAGTTTGTAGCTATGATCTCAGGAGCTCTCTGGAGGGGCCCTAGTCTACCCTTCACCCTCCCAGTTCTGACTGTTTAAAATCAGTATTTATTTTCCCTCTGTCCGCATTGTATTTTCTGCTGCCAAATATTTTTTTCCCTCCTCCTATCTCTCCATTCACAAGTCACACTACAACTCCCAACCAAAACAAGGGCCATGTTGGGTATTAACCTTTCCTAACCGTGAATGAGAAATTCCAATAAAAGAAAATATCATTTGCTATTGCAGGAATAAAACGCGTGAAGCCCTGGATTAATTATAAAAATGACTTTCTTACTAAGGTTCGTTGGACTACATAATGTAATAGATTTACTGGGAACTAGAATGTTGTAGTTAACCGTGACCTTTCCTTCTCTCTGTATAAAGGGGAAGCAAATCTTTAATGAGGAGCAAGCACTTATTTTTCTTTTTGATGATGTAATTTAATTCGGTAATGTACAGACAGTATTTAGTATTAAGTGAGCGGTTTTACAGTGTTCATAGAGGATGGGTTCTAATGTCACACATAAGCGGTATATTTAGGGGCATGTTTATAAAGGCTCACTACCACATGATAAAAGATGGCAAACTGAATCTGTTCCTCTCGCTGATTTGCGTAAATCCCAGAATTCTCATTGCCATGGCTAATGGGGTAGTCACTGATGAAAATGGGTGAATTTGGGACATGTTCACTAAAAACCAGAAAATTAGAAAATCCTCAAACATTCTGGAATTTTGGGGAAATTCTGCACACGGTTCGCAAAAATCCGAAAAATTGGAATTTCCGCAGAATTCGCTATGGTTGAGAGTCAGTATTTTACATTTATACCGCAGTCGTTTAATAAGGACAACAGTGCATAGCAGCGAAATTGCTTTACCGCCCGCAACAGTATTTTACAGCCCCAGTAATTATTATTACCATTATACCGTTAAACGATTTACAGCATGTTTTTTTTTTAATCTGTGGCCAGTTCAGATCTGCTGTATAGGGAAGGCCGGTTCGCGGATCCGAATCCGGATCCGCCGCGGATCGCGAACAGCGGATTTTTCAGGATTTTCAGGATTTTCCGCCTTCGGAACTTCCGAACCGCGGATTTCTAGTAATTTCGAAAATTTCGAAAATACGAGAAATCTCGTAATTTTGAGAATATTTTAATGGGTCCGTTCGCGGATTTTCGAATTTTTCCGGAAATTAGCGGATCCTCGAGCGGACCGGATTTTGCGAAGTTCGGACATCTCTACTGCTGTATCGTTAATTGCCAATAAGGCAACCTCATAAATAGGCCCCTTTAGCCTCGTACACACGTGCGATCGCGGGTCCCAACCTGCTACACACGATGTGTCCGAACGTTTATTTCAGCCCATAATCAGTCCGTGTATGGGCCCTACATTGCCCGAAAAGGCCGGTCGTTCAGAGATCCGCCCGGTCGGTCGAGTAACATTCGGACACATCGTATGTCACAGGTCGGGACCTGCAATCGCATGTGTGTACGAACCTTAAGATTGTAAGCTCTTTGGAGCAGGACCTGAAGTGAATGGATAAGTGAATGGTTAAAGGGCTGCCGTATGTACATCATCATAACTTGATTTTACGTACTGCTTAAAGCCCCCTCAAAACATTTTTTTCAAAAATGCTTCTATTAAAACTTACACAATCCCTCACCAGCCGGTAGACGCCACCTCTGCTGCTGTACATGAAATCTAAGTGAGGCTTCTCCTCTGCAGCATTGGGAATGGTATTCAGCTATTGGCTGTGATTTGACTGACTGCCAGACCTGGAAACTGCAGAGAGCCGCGGCGAGGGATCGGGCTGCGTAAGGTGAGCAGCATTTATGGAAAAGGGAAATACAGCGGGAGGGAAGCAGGATATAAAACGAAGCAATTATGGTGGACATGCCATTTAAGCACTGAGTTATATGTTACAATGACAACACATGTCCCATCCATTTCCATGGTATATCCAGTCCTGTAGGATCAGCTATGGTGAGTAAACCATAACACGAGAAACAATATTTACTTACATATGTATATGCCCCTTAGGGCTGGTACACACAAACTGATGAATTCTACCTGACCAGTCACTGATCTGATATATTGATTAAATCAGCCAGCGATTGATTGTAAACCTGTCAGCCAACCAATCAGTCACCACTGATCAGATGGTAATATCAGTTTCAAATTGGTAATTCTGTTTGGTAATTTTCCTTCCAACTCCTAAGCAAATTAATCTAATTATCAGGGATTAATCTATTGCAAAATATTGTCCCTAACTGTACCCTCTAAAGCTGGGTACACACATTACCGATAAAGTGGCGATCCCAACAGTACAGACGGTATTGGCCCTTTATTGGAAATGTGTGTACCACACTTCCAAGGCTGGCAAACCTTACCATCAGCCTTGGGATTGCTCGGAACTGGCTGAAGGAAATGTGTGGTCCTGAGTGTCCTCCCTATACTTTATAAATAGACCTTGCACCATCACATGGATATTGCAGCTACGTCAAATAGCTGTAGACAGTGGGGTGTCATAAGGCAAAAATGATCTAAGAAAAAAGTACAAGCAATAGAGGTGGCCGAACTTCCGAAAGTTCAGTCCGTTTTCAAACTATATGGAAAGTTCTAAAGTTCAAAAACGGACCCTTTAAAGTCAACAGGAGTCAAATAGTTTGAAAAGTTCTAATGAAATACAATTAAAATATCAATGGTAACTTAATGTAAATGGCCGTGGGACCTGGGAAATGGTCTGGGGAACAAATCAAAAAAAGTGATTTTATTCTCACACGTGGCACTTTCAAGCTCCCTCATTCGATTTTTGATAATTTTCCCATTAACAATTCGAACATTCGATAATTATCCCATAACGATTCGAACATTTGATAATTATCCCATAACGATTCGAACATTCGATAATTATCCCATAACGATTCAAACATTCAATAATTATCCGATAAACGTTTCAAACATTCGTTAATTATCCCATAACGATTCGAACATTAGATAATTATCCCATAAACGATTCAAACATTTAATAATTATCCCATAATGATTCGAACATTCAATAATTATCCCATAACGATTCGAACATTCAATAATTATCCCATAACGATTCGAACATTCAATAATTATCCTATAAACGATTCGAACATTAGATAATTATCCCATAACGATTCGAACATTCGATAATTATCCTATAAACGATTCGAACATTAGATAATTATCCTATAAACGATTCGAACATTCGATAATTATCCCATAACGATTCGAACATCGATAATTATCCATAACGATTCGAACATTCGATAATTATCCCTATAAACAATTCGAACATTAGATTTATCCCATAACCGATTCAAACATTCGATAATTTCTCCCTAAACGATTCCAACATTCGATATTATCCTTTAAACAATTCGAACATTAGATAATTATCCCATAAACGATTCAAACATTCGATAATTATCCTATAAACGATTCCAACATTCGATAATTATCCTATAAACGATTCGAACATTCGATAATTATCCCATAACGATTCGAACATTCGATAATTATCCCATAACGATTCGAACATTCGATAATTATCCTATAAACAATTCGAACATTAGATAATTATCCCATAAACGATTCAAACATTCGATAATTATCCTATAAACGATTCCAACATTCGATAATTATCCCATAACGATTCGAACATTCGATAATTATCCCATAACGATTCGCACATTTCGATAATTATCCCATAACGATTGAACATTCGATAATTATCCTATAAAACAATTCGAACTTAGATAATTATCCCATAAACGATTCAACATTCAATAATTATCCCATAACGATTCCAACATTCGATAATTATCCTATAACGATTCGAACATTCGATAATTATCCCATAACGATTCGAACATTCGATAATTATCCCATAACGATTCGAACATTCGATAATTATCCCATAACGATTCGAACATTCGATAATTATCCCATAACGATTGGAACATTCGATAATTATCCTATAAACAATTCGAACATTAGATAATTATCCCATAAACGATTCAAACATTCAATAATTATCCCATAAACGATTCCAACATTCGATAATTATCCCATAACGATTCGAACATTCGATAATTATCCCATAACGATTCGAACATTCGATAATTATCCTATAAACGATTCAGAACAGTCGATAATATCCATAAAGATTCGAACATCATAATTATCCCATAACGATTCGAACATCGATTAATTACCCATAACGATTCGAACATTCGATAATTATCCTATAAACAATTCGAACATTAGATAATTATCCCATAAACGATTCAAACATTCGATAATTATCCCATAAACGATTCCAACATTCGATAATTATCCTATAAACAATTCGAACATTAGATAATTATCCCATAAACGATTCAAACATTCGATAATTATCCTATAAAAGATTCCAACATTCGATAATTATCACCATAACGATTCGAACATTCGATAATTATCCCATAACGATTCGAACATTAGATAATTATCCCATAACGATTCGAACATTTGATAATTATTCCATAATGATTCTAACATTCGATAATTATCCTATAAACGATTCGAACATTCGATAATTATCCCATAAACGATTCAAACATTCGATAATTATCCCATAAACGATTCGAACATTCGATCGATATATCCGGGTCCAGGATAGTTTGAGAAGTCCGAGTCCATTCGAACTCGATAAGTTCGGCTCGAACTCAAGTTCAAGTTCGAGTCCACCTCTAACAAGCAACTGTCATTACAGACTTTGTCAGAAATGAACAGCCAATAGAAATGATTTGTTAACCACAGAATTGTTCATTGTGATAACATTATGCATACCCAATAATCCAACATCATAGGGCTATCTACCAAAAGCCTCAACAGGGAAGACATCTATCTATTTCTAATGTATATTTATAGATATATAGATACACGTTTAATCTCTTTTCCTTGACATGTACATAAATAAAAATCAATTTCAAACTATTGTTGTTATTTTTTTTGTCGCTCTTCAGTTCAAAGAGTCAAATTGTACAAAAATACGTCAAGGGCGTCAGTTTTATTGACATCGTCAAGGACGGACGTTCCTATTCGGCGGTGAAATAACCCAGCCTAGTGCCGCTCTCTCCTTGACCTGAAATACATTGCAAGTTCTCCGATTAAATAAATAAAAAAGCAAATATAAATAACGTCAGCGAAAAGCCAAACCGTCCCTGTTTCAACCGTTTCCTAGTGTCTCGTGGCAGGGAAATTGTTCTATCAGCCACTATGGTAGATTCATGACCCTTCCTCAACCTTGAATTGGCCTTTAGTTGTCGTTGATAGGAACTGGAGACCAGGAACTGTCGAAATGATTGCTGTTCTCCAATGAATCAGAACAACCAGGGCAGAGAGCAGCACATTAAACTAGCAACCAGAATATATCACTGTACTTTTATAGAGATGTATTGCTCCAGCTCCAGCATATAAATGATTGGACGAGCCAGTCTTTTTAGTTTTTATTTTTTTTTCCCCACGACCTATAAATTAAAAATAAGCTAAAGGGTTTTCAAATGGTGCTGCCTTCTCTCTCACACTTCCATATATCACAGTTTGCATAAAATATTTATAAGTCATTTTACTTGGCCGTTCCTGACGCAATTATTAAATATATTTTGTTTTGAATGTCAAAAAAAACCAACATTTCTCTCAGTGATGACGTTTCAGGTAAAAGTTTGGGCACCAATTCCTATGAAATCATTTTTTCTTCAATTTTATTCCATTTATAGATTAAAGGACAACTCCAGTCCACCCCTTCTCCCTCTCCCTGCATTAAAGTTCCCAAGGTGAGGACCAGTGTTGCCAGATTCCGGAGGCTGTGGCGAGGAAGGGGCAAGGGATGGGGCAGAGGATTTTGTCTACGCAGTTGGGCAATTCTCTCCATTATTGGGACACCTGTCAACCCTGCTCCCTCGAGGACCCACATTCACAATAATTTGGCAGGTCTGGGGCCTGGTCTATTGGAAGAAACTCTCTGCAAGAAGTGCATATATCCATGGGCTCTGCAATGAAGGGAGAGGCGTACACAAGGTTGCCAGTCGTCCCTATTTGGGTGGGATTGTCCCAAGTCCCGTAGTAAGGGCTAAAATTCCATCCAAATACCAGCCCTGGAAGCCTCTCCTCATTACACTCACTCCCTGCCCAGTTACACCCCTTCCCCGACCATGGTCCTTAACTTTGCCCTCGCTCCTCCCCACCTACCGTAATGTCACTGAATCCTCCTGTTCCAAGGCCGACAAAATATGGCAACCCTGGGCAGACATGGCCCAGAAATCTAAACAAACCAGAATCCTATATACTAACCGAGAGGTGTCAATATGCATGGAACATGGACGCAGAAGCTCGAGCGCCATGTCATGAATTTCTCCTCCCACTGTCTGCACGCCACTGCAGAGAAGCTGATCCCTACTTGCATGCGCGCATACACGTGCGTGAGAGAGACTTCAATGCTGTTTCCAGGAGTAGGTAAGAGACAGAGAGTGAGAGAGGAGGGAGAGACAGAGAAAGTGAAGGGAGAGAGAGAGAGAAAGAGAGGGGGAGACAGAAGGGAAAGAGAGGATGAGACAGAAGGGAAAGAGAGGGGGAGACAGAAGGGAAAGAGAGGGGGAGACAGAAGGAAAAGAGAGGGGGAGACAGAAGGGAAAGAGAGGGGAGAGGTTGTTTAATTCTTTAAAGAATCAGGGGTTTGCTACTATTTTCTATTTTACATTCTTACATTAGCCACCAATAACCACTTTTTACAGTTTGATGACAGATTTGCACACTTCTTTCATTCTCTCGTAAGTGAGTCAATCATATATACCAAAAGACGTGTGTATATATACATGGATGCTGGACTCATCTGCACAGGCATCATCTAACCGCAGGTGGGGTGCGCACGTGTGCTTGGGGGGGTGCAGTCGCAGGGGAGGGTGGGGGGGTAGGGGGGGGGGTTAGGGGTTGGCGCACCGCAGGGTTTGCTAGTTGTTTAAAAAAGCTAATCCATCACTCTCCTCCTTGGCCATAGCCTCCCTTTCATAGCCTGGAAATGTGGCTGGGGTCATTGTTTTATTGGAAAACAAATAATGGTGCCACTATGCACAAGCCACCAAGTCCTCAACCCTGGGTTTAACCTGGATCAGTAGTTTTACTTAAAGGGCAAGTCCAGCCCTAAAATGAAAACTTACATACAGGTGAATCACCCCCCAAAACCCTAGACGGTAATAGTTTTAAACCTGAAATATACAAGTCTAACCTGAAATCCTGCACAATGTCCTGTTTCCCGTTTCTGCTTCCTGGTTCTTCCATTTAGCAACTGTCAGTTATGGATTTGACACTTGACATCACAGCCAATGACTGATTGTTAATCCTCTAGCTGCCTCTACTGAGCATGCCCAGGCTCAGTACAGGCTCAGTACAGGATTCTAAATTGCTCAGTTTCCATAAGGCATCCAGAAGCATAGCAGGCATAAAGTAATGAATTCATAGGACAAAGTATGATACTGTATATCAACATATTTTAAAGAGGCCATTCTTTATAAAAGATGTTCTTATGAGGGTGGAGTTGTCCTTTAACTTAATTTCCATTTGGCAGTTAGGTCTAGGTTAGCCTCTTTTTGGTCCAGGACCTGGCCAATGGCAAGCCATGATTCTTGCATAACTGGAATGAACTGGTGAGCATAAATTAAGGCGAGTAAAAAAGCTGATCAAGGGTTAACATAGGAATCATGGGAACTTTTAATAGAAGAGGGGGGCTTGAGCTTATAAATAAAACATTTTGAGAACCTAAACCCCCAATTGTTAAACAGGGTAGATTGCTGCTCTGTTCATATCTACGTCTCCCAGCAGATGACACAAACAAACTCCCAGAAAATGATTTACTGAATTACTAATACAGAAATAATACAGTCCCAAAATCTGTTATATAACGGCTACTGCCAATGTATTGGATTGCTTTTTTCCATCACACATCTGTGTCTATTCTGTGAAAATATTAATACAGCAGACAGAGAGCCAGACAGATGAGCAGTAAATTATTCAAAACCTTGCTCGTCAGTTTACATTTTCCTGTTCACGTTACTAAACTGCTAAATGGGATTCAGGTTTAAATGGATCCACAGTCACTTTAATCTGATTCCTATTTAGGTCGGTAAACTTACAATAAGGAAATAGAAACCAGAACATGCTTTGTGGACAAGGGGGCTTATATACCCTCAGCAGGCAACCAAATAATGGAAAACTTCTACTATGGACGAGCTACTGATTATTTCCAGATGTTTGTTAGTTCTACAGCTGAACAGACACATATTCGTTGTTTATAGTCATGTATAGTTTATATATTCTCTGTATATTGCGTGTGTTTATTTAAATCAAACAGTGTTTGGCTTTTATAGTTTATTGGGTTCCTAAATATAACCTTTCAAAATGATAAAGCACCTTCTGGTAGGAGCACCGGACATTACTGCAGTTTATTTACCTAGCGGGATTATTGATTCATCAGCCCAGTAATAGGAGAAGGAGCTGCAGTTAATATCAACCGCTGCTTCTACTAGACAAATCGGCTTTATCCTAGGAACCAGATAGAAATAGACAATTTAAAATCAGCTAAACATGGATACAGCACACTTTAAAACTTTACTAACCCTGACTTCATTGCAGTCAAGAAGCACGATGGGGAGGAAACTGGGCGGGGCAGGGCAGTGGAGGATACTGGCCAGTGCGGCACCAGGAGTCGGGGCTAAGGGTTTTAAGGGATGGGGAGTTGGTGTTGCAGGGATGGCTAGTTCCCTCAGTAGGGGGGATTTCTACCCTGACTGCAGGATTCGGGATTTTGTCTCTGCAGTTGGGACAATTTAGTCCAAATAGGGACACCTGGCAATCCTGGTGCTGATCTTCCTTCCCCCCACATTCCAAATCCTATGCCTCTAGTAAAACCTCACAATAAGCCAAATCTTTATTTGGCACCATCCCCATAGATTTGAATGGGGTTTATGTTAAAAGCAGCAGAGGATCATGGGAAACAATAAAATATCTGGAGATCATTCTTTGTAGTTACTTACCAAGCCAAGAATGACAGCAAAAGACAAGGAACCATCATGTTAATTTAATCAAAATGCCTTAAAAAAATTAAAGTTTTAATACCAATCTCTCTGTACAGCCTGCTCCTAAAACATTGTGCTCTTATTTAATCAAACATCCTTCCTAATTCTTTAAACCCTACCAACCTGTACTAGAAAACTTTGTTCATTGTTGCATCTTGGGGGAATGGTGATTTATCCTGTATAAAGTATGTTTAGATGTGAGAAAGGAGAAGTCGGGCCAGATCTCCGAGTAGCTATTTTCTTGCTCCCAGTGCAGCTGAAGGAGCGTTTTCCAACAAATTTCAGCAACATAAAAGAGATGGATCTCGTAGAGGCTAGAGAAGGAGACTCCTCCGAGTCTGTTAAAGACGTGGCTACCACAAAGGGCCGTTAAGAGTTGTTGCTCTGAAATAAATTTTCTGTGAAACTGAAAAAACTTTTAAAACCACGGCGTGTGCAAAAGTTCCCACAGAATGATAACGTGTCTTGTTTATATGCAGTTTAACTTTACCACTTTGTGGAGATAATAAATAAAGTTGTTTGCTGCTGGGATGGGGGAAACAGCAAATCAAATTCCCACATTACATAGTAGATGGGAACCTTTGGACTTTTCTATCGGCATTGGAATACAAGTCTCTAGGCCTTAGAGTGCGGTTGGGAAGATGGCAGCTGTAGTAAACCATCAACTGAATTATCCACACAGGTCAAAACATGAGAGGTGGACTGTAAATAACGGTGGGGAATATAAGAACGAGTCCCAGTGTGACCTCCTGTACTGTAATTCAGCCATTGGTTCAGTTTACATCCTATAACAGACTGAAAGTAACCACAGGGTATTACCCTAAAGCTGGTCATTAGGTTCAGTCAAACGGAGGAAGAATTTGGTAATTTAGTTATTTTCTCCATATGTGGGTCCTTCACAGTCTTTGTTGACAGACCATGAGATTGCAGTTGGTCATTGCTGACTGAAAATCGAGACTGGGATGAAGACTGACAACACGTGTGAAGTCACTTGCTGACCCCAAAGTGACAGCTTCCATATCTCTCACATTACCTTGGCTGGTGAGCTAAACAACAAAAGCTAATTGCAATTTGTGGCTCTCGTGCGTGTGGCCAAATCTCACAGCTGCTTCATTTGTTCAGCCTATGAGTCAATTAGACAGGTCAAGAGGAAACTTACCCATGTACAGCCAGCTTAAGGATTCTTAAAGATGTAGACATGAGGGATCTATGAGCTTAAAGGACTGATAACAAAGGGGCTGATGCAATAAGAGGTGCACAAGTTTGCCTGAGCTATTAATCTGCAGAAACAAATGAGATGTTATCTAACTGCAGTAACCCAGTAAAAAGCCAATATCTGATTGGTTTCCGCAAGTAGCATGGGCGAAATTTTGCACTTCTTGTTGCATTAGTCCCAAAGACTTTAATGTAGTTATAATTGAAATATTAGTGTTATTATTTCTAAACTATCGTAAACTGTCAATGCAATCACAAAGTATTGCACTGTGAATTAGAGTGTAGGCTATAAATATAAATATGCCCCTATGGTTCTTACCGGTGCTATTTAAGTTCATTTCACACTAATGAGTATTATTTAATGATACCGGTCATTAATGTATGACCACATTGTTATTTATTTATTGGATAATGGTTTATAAATCCAGCCCCATAGCCTACTAGAAACCATTATAGTAGTCAGGGATCTTCATATGACGTATACCAAGCTTTCTTAGCAACAGAATCCCTTTGGCTATTAACAAAGTCGCTACTGGTAGAGCTGTATCCCAACCGCAAACAGTCACCAGGCAGAGAGATCATGCAAAAGTCTTTCCACGTTCTGGATTGTGATTGAAAATGTGGCAGCAGCTACAGGCTGCTAATTCTGAAAGGATTAATGACCTAATGCTCTTAGCCGTAGACTCCCAACAATGTGATATAGTATGTCGAAGAATGTAGAAGATTCGATTGTCTTAGCTGGAGACTGAGTGGTATTTTATATTCCCAGCTGGAAGACAAAAGGGCGATGCAGTATTTCCATCTGGAACACAATTTTTGTTCAAAATGGCTTTCCTATGGCTCGGCTCCCCATACGGTCAGTAAATACGTTATTGGTGAGAGTAGGATGAAGTACAATAAACCAGCTGGCTTAGCTTTGCTGGGTCTCACACAATATCCCAGAATCCTACTAATCCCAAACTTTTTCCTTGTACGGATAATAGGCTTTGGCAGCAAGAGCAGAGAGATGAATATGGAACAAGCCTTGGATGCACCTGCTCTATGTCACACCAATCAAAAGCCAGGAGGGAGTGGGAGTTTTATACTGGTCTTCTGCAATGATATAGAGGCTTGATGAACACATATGTTATTCTTCCCCTTCAAACCAACCATAATCTTAAACTGATTTGGTCCTTAAAACGCTACGTAATATTTTATCTGTGGATGTAAACTGAATTCATTGTTAAATTTAAAAAAAATAAATAAAAAGCTGATATATCGTAAAATGAGCCTTATTGTAATATATTGACGCGGTCATACGTTACTGTCCAGTATCATAGAATAATGATCAGTATTGTACTATTGTACTATTAAAAATGACCTTGATCTTGAAGAATCAGAACCATCACTTTGCAAATACTGATCCAGTCTTCTGCCTGTAAGGAGCATGTGCACTAAAACACGAGGGAGGTTATACAATAAGGCTGAGGCCCCACTACAACGCACTAAAATCGTGCATGCAATTGCACAAGATTGTGTGCACAATTCTTGTGCGTTTTGCCACTTTCCGTTACGGAAATGCATGCGTTAACGCACCAAAAATGGTGAACGCATGTGTTACAGAAATGTATGCGCAATCGCATGCGCATTGGAAACCGGAGTTTTTTCGCGTTCCCATGATTTCCATTTTAGCGAAAATCTTTGTGCGCCATCGCGAGCACGAAAAACGGGCTGGTGTGGCCTAGCCCTGAGAGATGCAAAGGTCTGCATGTGCTGCTATTTACAGCAGCCAATCATATTCATAATCATAGTACTAGACCACAAAAAGCTAACATCTGGTTGGAGGTTGCAGATTAATTGCTCAGGAAACGTTTGCACTAATTATTATATAAGCCCAAACATCTAGATTTCCTTGTATAGCATAATTGGGATTTACACA
The DNA here is from genome assembly GCA_019447015.1 of Hymenochirus boettgeri. Lineage (NCBI taxonomy): Eukaryota > Metazoa > Chordata > Amphibia > Anura > Pipidae > Hymenochirus > Hymenochirus boettgeri. The sequence continues at coordinate 30,578,598 of CM033472.1, read as the reverse complement.
TCATTCACTGCTATAGAGAACGTCCCTTTCATTGGGATCTCAGGCCCATGTTTAATTCACAACAGGAGGGGCCACCCCGATATTTAATTATTCCAGGTAAATTCTACTAGCAGGTATGTCCATAAGCAGGAATGTCCACCTTCTAGTTATTGGAAAACTAAAATTTTCAGATTATGGTTTATGGTTCCATCCCATGGATCTTTGTTTCTCCCCTGGGGTCCTGCCATCAACAGGCTACAATTGTACAGAGATGGACTAGAACTAAACTCGGATCAGATGAACTCGGACTTTTAGAACTTCCTACAAACTTGTTCAGGTTTTCCGAACTTGTGGACGTATTTTCTATAATTATCTAGAATTCCATAATTATCAAATTTGCAGACAGTTTGCTAAAACCTCGATTTTGACCATAACCCTCTAATGTATTGTTTCAGCAATAACCCTTTGAATGCAGCGTTTCGGCGATATCCCTCGAATGTATGATTCTATTTTGTTAACCCTCGAAAGTATTATTTAGGCTTTCGACTGGTCTGCCAGGAAGAAGGACTGACGGTCGAGTAGCCACGTCCGAGAGGCGCGAACGATTGTGTGGTCCACAGCAGTCGGTCAGTGGTCAATCGTGGGGGCAAAAAGCCACCATACTATAATTTGGCCTGACCGACCGAAACACTGAAATGTCAGTCGGTTGGGCCGAATTATTGTATCGTGTGTACCAGCCTTTAGTGACAACTACAATGTAGATCCAAATCTCCACTGTTTTTAATTCCCAGTCGACTATGAAGTTGTCTTTAGACATCCATGACAACTATCTACATGCAGGCTACATTGTAAACATAACCAAAAAAGGTGTATTTATAAAGCGTCGGCACAGAAACTACAAAATTGGCATAATAAAATACCAATAACAATTGGTGTTTTGCTGCTGTATGGTATCGGCCATAAAATACCACAGCAGTCATTAATGACAGTGGTAGAAGTTTACATCCACAATTATAAATTTGCATCCGGGGCATAAAACATCAACAATCAACTAGAAAGGAAAGTTTAAGTATAAACTTTGAATTTGGCTTGAAAGGCTGCATTTTGGAAGGGAATGTGTGTGTTTGTGCTGCAGATTTTAAAACTCAATAATTCCAATGATGAGGACATTGTTGTTTTTTACTTACCCTTTAAATATTCTCACTCTCTTCTTACTATAGGTGCTGCTCCTCTTTACTGCTTACCACCCGCAGTTCTTTATCTTACAAATTGTACTTGGTTGAAGAACGCACACTATTGAACTTCTTGCTTTTTAATATTTATTCAGTGACATGCTTGCACTTTAAATATGTCTGTCACATACTCGTGTCAGGTTGAGAGACTTTTTTGATGATTGGTCAAATTTTTTTTTTTTACTTTAGTTATCCTTTAGGTATGGCTGCAACAGTAATGGGGGGGTATGTACCTGTGCCACGTGGGGGTTAAAAAAACAAACCCTTTTGATTATTGGTCAAAATTAGTTTTTTTGACTTTAGTTACCCTTAAGTATGGCTGCCACAGTAATGGATAAGTAAATCAATAGGTGTGTGTACCTGAGTCTGGTTGAGGAGGTATGTTTTTTTTGTGTTTACAACCATTAAACTATTCAAAACAACCATTAATTTTTAAAAGAGCCAAATTAATTACTTCTACATTTTATACACATGTAAAACTTTCCAAACTCTGAAACCATAATAATGGAACAATGAGGTTCTGTAAGAAGATATTTAGGCCAAAGCCTGCAGCCACAACAAAGAATCTCTTGACTTTTCTGGGTAGAGTCCTCCACTGAGCATGCTTGAAAGCTCTATGAGCTTTCACTGCACTCATTTGAGAAGGGAGATCTGTTGTGGCTGCAGGAATTGAGATGAAAATCTTATAGAAGAACATAATGTGATTGTGAGTAATATGATTTCAGGATTTGGGGGATGGTATTTACATGTGTATGAAATGTATATGAAAAATATGCTAATACGATAACACAGCTTTATAAATATGGCCCATTATTTTACACCTGCATTATAAAATAAGGATAAGGCTGATTATAGTGTATAGTAGTAACCTTATTTAACAATACCTTTGCAAATACGGACCCTAATCTCAACATTTAACATAAAGACAACAACTTAGCCAGTCATTAGTGACCATAAGAACAGTGCCTAGAAATCTCACTCTGCTGATAAGGGCTCACGTGGCAGGATGGTTGATTACAGGCCAGACAAAGCGACATGGCTCATTCCTGTGCTCTGCCGCAGTCATAACATCCCATTCAAACAAATTGCTCAAGCGCCACTGATCTGACTGATTGTAGCAGGTCTCATGTCTAGCGTGTAGCGCAGTATTTAAAAGCCAGACTATAAATCAATGAACTAATGAAGTCATTTGGCAGAGATATCAGCTGGAGGATCTATGTTAAGGGACTTTATCATTTACATTTATAAGAGAATGTACAGATGTTGAATCTTAAATGAAATATAATTAAAGATCTTTACAAACGTAACAATTTAAAGTAAATGCTATACTAATAAATAAATATGATTATTGCTACAAATCTGACCACAGGTTTGCCTAGATCCCCCTTCTGGGTAAAGGTATCAGAGGGATTACACCAAAGGTTACCTTAAATACCCCTAATGTATAAAAGCACCATACAACCTGTGTGGGTAAAATAATAATTAGTGGCTTTCTTAGGACTGATTCCTGTGTTTATGATCATATCTAATGATTTATTTATATCTTAGATTATTATCTATGTTTATGTGTTTTTATTATGGGGTATTAGATTTTTAGCTGGCCGGCTAGGGTTATTCAATAAAAGTTCTTATCGTTTAAAAGGGTACTAATTTTGCCCCAACCAATCAGATCTTAGTTAACATTTGAAAGCTAACATCTGATTGGTTGGGGCAAAATTAGCACCATTTTAAACGATAAAAACTTTTATTGAATCTCCCTGAGTGTATTTTATATATTATTACGGAGATTCCATAAAAGTTCTTATCGTTTAAAATGGTGCTAATTTTGCCCCAACCAATCAGATCTTATTTAACATTTGAAAGCTAACATCTGATTGGTTGGGGCAAAATTAGCACCATTTTTAAAGATAAGAACTTTTATTGAATAACCCTGTATGTTTTTAGCCCATTGTTTCCCAAATATTATTTTACCCACACAGGTTGTATTGTGGAATAATAAATGCTATACTAGCAGGGAGATTAACCACTCTGGGAAGGTCTTCCTAAGGGCTAGTCCCTGCTCACATGTTTTGCAGCGATTTGTGATCTGTTAGCGTTTTGCTATGCTCAATAATACTTCAATAGAGTTAGGCCCCACTATGTGAGTGTGTTTTGGACAATGCGTTTTGTCTGGTCTGTTTGCTGGTCAACAAACCTGAGATTTTCAATGCGATTGTCGGTGTTTCTTCCATTTGCGGTCGTGTGCATTTTATGGAAAATCCGCGTGTCCGATTTTTCTTTGCGTTCCCATAGACTAATATTAACGTGCTATTCTGACACAACACCGAAACAAAAGTCGTGCACGCATTCAGATAAACTGACCGAAATATGGGAACTAATTCTCGCAATTCTCATTAAATTACATTGCGATTTGCAAAACGGGAAACGCACATAGTGGGACTTTACAACATTCACCAGCGGATGTGCATCTCTGGTTAATTTTAACCCCACGTGAGCATTGAATGCCACACACCTGCTGTTGAATAGCTTATGGTGGCTGTACACTAACCAGGTCCAATTCTAGCCATCTTAGTGCCCTAGGTGCCCTCACCACCCTTGGCCAGCCAAACAGTTGTAGCTGGGTTTCCCCACTCAATTTCTTCTGACAGTCTGTCACTATTCCTGTGGATGTTTCTTTATAGCGAGAGCGCTTTAGCATTTAGTAAGAGCTGTACCAGGTAGGGTGGGCATGTATATATACGTTTCAGTCGAGGGCTACCAATAAAATACCAATTGGAAGGACAGGATATGTTTCAGTGGATGCATGGTAAGTGGCACCAGTGTTCTCCCCAGAAATTGTTTCCCAGCCAGGTGGCATGAAAAAGTAACCGGGTGGGGTGGAACATGGAAATTTGGTGAGATCTGAGATGTTTAACTCTTTCATTGCCAGCAGACTTCCCAAGAGTATTGGCATTAACACTTTCAGTGCCAGCACTTTCCCAGAGTATAGCCATTAACCCTTCAGTGCCAGCAGGGCCATTTTTTAGGTATAGGCCACCTAGGCAAAGAACATGTTGAACCAGGGCACCTATTCTTCTCCCTAGCATCTCCCTGTCAGCTTTTATTTGCTGTGTTAGATCTGCTCTTCTTGTTCTGCTGTAATTTGTAACATGGCAGTGAGTAGAGAGCCTTCTCACTACAGCAGAATTCTTTAAAGCGACAGTTCAGTGGAAATTATCAATATTTGCTAAATAGTTAGTTTGTGTAATGCCTTCTTAGTTATTCTACATATTCTCTCCTATTTTGAAAAATCAGTTGATTTCATACCCTTTGCTGTTCCCTGCTGTTGACATTAGTTAGCTGACATTTCAGGTTCTAATGGTCCTTCTTCTTCCCAGAATGCACCACATCCTTGGAATGTTCCTAACAGTAAATTCTACTGATTGGCTGTTGGATGGGTCAAAGATGCTCAGATCTCTACTGAGCAACTTAATCAACCCAGGCTCTGGGTCAAGGGCCAAACCATAACGGTCTCTACTAGGGGTCCTGCAAACAGGAAGTCAGTATTTCGGTTGCAGTTTTTTTATACACAGACAAAATGCAGAATTGGCAGATTAAGGTCATTGGGATGGGAAAATACTGCTCTTTTTTCTGAAAAGTATATGTGTTTGCACTGAACGTCCCCTTTAAGCCTTTTTTCAATGAGTTTTTATGTTTGCGTTTTAAATGGTTTGGGTTAAATGGCAAAAAACACATGAAAACTCACATTTTTCCCCTCTTCTGTATAGACTTTCATTGAGTGCGTTATCCCGCTAAAAAACTACAAGCAGATTGTTCTAAAAACACAAAGCACAAAAACGCAGTAGTGTGAATGGTATTATGACATCCCTATGTGATTTTCATGTCCTTGTTTTTTTTCCTAACGCACCAAAAAGCAATAAAATGTGTCTTATGTGAACGAGCGCTTAGAGCCTGCAAAAAAACACACCCACTGCTCATAAACACAGTGCAATGGATATTTATGTAGGACCTCAACAGAAAAGCAATATGGCAGCCCAATGTATGTTTTATGTATATGCACTTTCATATAAAAGACATTGTTTTTTCAGTGGCTTTGACAATAATCTAGGTTGAGCTTGGGGGGTGGGTGTTGAACTAAAACTTTGCCTCTTCAATAGACAGTTGGGACAACCTAGGAAAGTGCCCTGCTCTAGTATAAATGTTGCATTCCCTGGATCACTGGCCAATGGACTAAGCATACCCCCCCTGCTGGTTTAACAGGGTTATGACCCTGCTCTGTAAGTCCTCACCCTGGGTGCAGAAGAAAGAAGGGATGATAATTTTAGTTCCCCTTTAACACCATTATGCAAAAAATTACTCAGATGAAAAATATGTGTTTCCTAATTACCCTAGATTTTACATGCCAATTACTTTAAATAATATATGCAGCCAGTACTAAGCCACATTATCAAATAACAAGAATAAGTCTGACAGGTATGGATTGAGAATTAGAAAGCATGAAATAGTCTAAAAATGTTTGCGAACCATTGTACTCTAAGACTGGACTTAATAGAATTAGAATAGCTCTCACCTTGTACATGGTATGAATGGATCTATTTCAAAATACAGCCAAGACCAATAGATAAAAATCTTGCAATTTTATTTGCATATAAAGGCGCTAAATATATAATAATATCACAATAAATTTAAAAGAAAATAACTTGTCTTCTAAAACCAAAGTAACATAAAACAGGACGAAGCCTTGGAAAGCATTTGTAGAGGTCAAAATCTCCCCAAAAAAGAGCTGTTTGCAACAATATTATTGTGCTAGCAAGATTGCATTTACACCCAGTGCAAAGTAAAACACAAAAAAAAATAGTCAAGAGGGGAGAATTGAGAGTATTAAAAAAAGGTAACTTTGCCCATTGTAACTTGATTGTATTTATTCTTCGTATGCATTATGTAAAGCTGATATCCTTAGTGAATAACTGAAAAGTTACCCATAATAAGATTTTAGAACATATAGGGGGAACCCACTGCAAAATCCTGTCTTGAAGATTCGCTAACCAATGTTAATTTAGCTGGTGTTGAAGACATGCAACAACTAAGATGGGATAGAGAGCAGCTATAGCTTTTTTGCATTGAAGGAGCAATTGTGCATCTCCCCCCATAATCTGTCTCTGTTAGCCAATATAAGTATTGTCTTATCAATTGTCATGCTTCACTTTAAATATATAACTCTGTCCACCCCCCAAATAAAAATGTAACTTTACCTTCCCCACCACTGAAAACCCCAAGACCACAATGGCTACTTACCTGCCTACCATTCCTGAAGAAAGATATTCACTTTGGAGTTTGCCATCCTCTTCACTGGTCTTGCATCTTCTTGCCAGTGCAGCAATCATGGCCGAGACAGATGACATCATGACCCAAGAATGACTTTTACTGGCTGAGCAGGTGAGGTGGCAACTTTTAGAAGAGAACGAAGTGAATATTTTTCTTCAGGAATGTCAGACAGAAAAGCAACTATTTCATTCTTAGATTCTGGGGGTCGGGAAGGTAAGTATATATTATATTATGGAAGGTAGTCTGTATGAGCGCATGTACCTGTGAGACCTTTTACCAACAGAAGCAGGGGTGAAGTCCTTTTACGCAGACACCACACTACCAATGTTTATTCTCCAGTTTTATAATAATTCACAAAAAATAGTCATATATATAAATCCATATTTAAAAGGAAGTCTTAATTTACATGCTTTACTGCATGGCATTCCCAATTTTTTTTTTACAGCCTTTAGATCCCCAATATTTAAGATAAAATAATTTAATAAAAACACACATAATAATTAAAAAACTGGACTTATTCATACAAAAAAAAAATTTGACGGCCCCTAAATAAACACGAACACAAAAATGAACGCACGGGGACAGAGATCCGATCTATAGAAATTACACTCAATGCAAAAGTATGAAAAGAAACAGGGAGGAAATCGATAGCTTCAAACGGAAACCATTTAGATTTTTCATTATGCATGTATTATTATTCTCAAACCAAGACGGAGCAACATATTTATGGGTACACACGGGCAGATTTTTGGGCCAATTTGACGATCCGTGTATCTGTTGATTGGGCGAAAAACCGGTGCCCCTTTTAGCAGCCGCAGCAACCGATGTCTGCCGCCCATTTGTCTGGTTCGGATGAACAAGCGATTGGACATGTCGGTAAATCACGGCCGATTGCGCGGTTCCCTATGGTTCGCTGCGGCCACTAGACATTTGTCCTGGCCAAGTTCCCTGCCACTAGACATTTGTCCTGGCCAAGTGCTCGCTCGTATCAAACACTCAGTCAGTTCAAATGGCTCCCTGGTGTGTACCCAGCCTTATATTATAGGCCAAACTTGCAGCTGCCAAAGTCATAAGGAATTTTTCATAGTTGGTTTAAATATCAAACACCATATAAAATAAGAGAACTGGACTGGAGCAATGCCAGTAGACTTGCTCTGGTTGGGTAGGAACCAGAAATGACACAAATTCACAGTTCTTTTTGAAGGTTTAGTTTAAAGTTTGCCCCGAAATGAATGTAAATCTTTGTTTTCATGTGAATGAGCCAGATCATTCATTATTCAGCTAAATGCAAATATTGGATTTGGTCTTTCCCTAATTGTATCAATAGCAAATCCGTTACATACCAGAAAATCACAGCAACCAATGACAAGTTGGCTTCTAACAATGCTACACTAGTAAACTAACAGCAGGTTGGTTGCTGTAAATTACTAGACCAAGCCAAAGTGTAACATCTTGCTAGCCCACTGAAAGTGGTACTCGTATAGTAACCAGTGCACTGTCTTTCGTATTTGAAATAGTTTCACGTTTATAGAAATTTCAACCCTTCTTTACATAGATTTTGTTGCATTTTCATATATCGGGCCCAGAAGGACATTTACAATTTACAATGTCCTTATTATGGCAAAAACATGTTTAGGACAAAAAAAAAAAAGGCAGACGAAAATAAAATACAGTGCGCTTATTTTTAAAATAAAGCAGTAAAAAAAATACAAAGTAGAGAACCTGGGGGACAAAACAAAATATATATATAAACAACAATAGTGCGTTTAATTTTAGAGCCAAAAAGGCAGTTTTTCGACCTTCCTTTCCATTTGTACACTGGGTCTTCATGACACTTGTGGGTTGGGAAGGTCAAATATAATTGGCAGGTTGGTTGGTTGAAAGCTGACTGTACACGTTGAGGCATTGACATACGTTGTGTAACCATCGGTCATAATCCCATAACCTGCAGAAGAAAAATGTCACAGATGAATAATAGATATAATACATAAGGCTAGGCATTTTCAATGGGAAGGTGCAGTGGCGAGAATCTATATTACAATCACTTAGTGATGTCACTGAGTGACTTCCTGTATCCTACTGCCCCTCCCACTGTCTCCCCCTCCCTGTATTATTCATTTATATAGGAATCCCTGTTTATTCTTGACAGACAATGTTCAGTCCTTCTTCCTCTTTTCAATAGGAACCGTAATTAACTATTTATACATTAAACAGGGATTCCTATATAAATGACTAATACAGGAAGGGGAAGACACAGTGGTAGTGGGCAGGTTATTTTTTTTTGGCTGGCCTTATGTATTATAAGAAATAATACGCTACCTACAGTGTAATATATGGATTTACTTCACCTTGGAGTTCCCTGAACTATATAAAAGCACTCGGCCTGCGGCCTCGTGCTTCTATATGGTCATGGAATTCCTCGGTGGCGTAATATCCTTATATTACACTGTAGGTAGCGTATGATCCCTTATATAATGTAGTACCACTGATGCACAACCCAGTGGTGGAACATAATATCACAGATATTTAGGACAACCACCTGTAATGCAAAAATATAGGGGTGCAGGTAATTCTACAATAAACATTAAGCATTTGTTATGATTTCTAGATTATATTATTCCTTCATTAACTTTACCAGGCTTTGGTTGACCATTAGTACAACCTAGCTCTTCTTCTTAAACAAATGACTGTGTTCAAAAAGAATATTTTACTGAAAGCCTTAGGCTATTAATGAGTGTTTTAAAGGACTTACCTCCCCACCCTCGAAAGTCACAAGGCCCCAATAATTACTTCACTGGTGTTCATGAACTGAGTTTGTTGTCTTCTTTCCCAAAGGTTGCCACTTCCTCTTATGAGCTTGCACATATGAGGCAGCTGTCAGTCATTGGCCATGACATCATCTGTCTCAACCATGACTGACTACTGTGCCTCTCAATTTAAGAGTGCAGGTAAGGAAAGTGACTATTTCACTTTTGAGGTTTTCTGAGTGTGTGGGATGAATGTATGATTTTGTATGTGGGGGTTCAGTTGGGGTGGTTGGAAATGACCTTTTATGTAAACATAAATGGGTCCAAACAATAAATAAATGATATCCAAACTATATGTAACCTTAATCATTGGTATGCAACATTAAAAACTTGCTTACCTTCATGGATTCCACCAAACACATGTAACTTTGGCCTAACCCGCCTCTGCACTGTGTTAAGAAGTTCTACACATCCAACTCTCTGTAGCTCCTTTGGCACCCAATCTCGAAAACCTAACACACAGAGAGAAAATATAAAGTCACCGTGCCGTTTAGTATTTCACAATAAAGAAGGATTTCCCCTACACTTGCAGGAAACTATAATTCACTAAAGGTTTATTAGAATTTCAGTAATCTTAAACCCTCCATTAAAGACCACAAATGCTTTTAAGAAACATTCAAGTGTCATTTCGTCTTCCGTGGAATGTTGGGGGTTTTTTTTCTTTGGGCTCTTTCTAACATAATTAACATTTTTCCCCCCATTGATTTATAAAACCAGGGGTTAGCGAATTAACTTTATTCCTGGGAGTTTTTCTATTGGATCTTCCCGGCAATAACCTAATTATTTTGCTGATCCCTTATTCTCTTCTCTCATTTCATTGTTTCAGCTCTTATTTAATTGCATTTTTTTTAGTTTAGCCAGCAAGACACTGGGTTCTTCTAACAGGGAGCGAACATTTACAGTATCTGGACAATCATTTCTTAAAACATTACAACTGAACTGATCAAAAGCAAATCTGAATGATTGTAAATAATTTTAATAGCAATAGATGGATTAGTGGAATCCAATTTCTGTTTGTACCTTGCAGCCCCATAATCTAAAATCTAATGTAAAACACATCACAGTAAAATAAAAATTGTATTTGTGTCAGTTACAAGAACAAAAACCCCAGAAACCCAAGCAAGAAAATAAAATCTAACGTATGATGTAAAACATAAATGCATATACACATTTAAAGAATGAAATATCCCGTTATATTTCATTATAGTACTTCTGTGTAGTAAGAAAGAGCAAAGAAACAGATATTTTATCCCAACACAGTAGCATAAATGTCATTTTTTTTTAAATTATAATAATTTTACAGGCCACATTTTCAGCACCACTTTAGGTAAGTAATGCAGGAGACCAAATGTACCTCCAGAGATGGTGTAGTTTGGATTGTATTATTACCCTTTAATGTAAGGGATATACGGGGCTTATGTACCAAGAGGTGCAAAAGTTTTCTGTGCTCTTAATCTTCAGCACCCAATCAGATGTTAATAAAGTTAAAGGGTATGTTCACCCTCCAAAGATTTTTTAGTATGTTGCAGGGAAAGCCTGTAATCCTCGACCTTGCGAGGTTTACAGCTTCCAAAGATGTCCCCAACTCTACTTACCAGTCTTTGTTCCCCCGACGCCTTCTGCTTAACTTCCGTGTCTTTCCGAGCACGGAAGTCAAGCAAGAGGGGCTCGGCCTGCATCCGCTCCTGTGATTGGCTAAGGCATCCACTGCTGTGGTTGGCTAAGGCATTGCGCCTTAGCTAATTACAGGAGCGGGTGCCGGGCGAACCCCTCCTGCTTGAATTCCGTGCTCGGAAAAGACACAGGAGTTAAGCAGAAGGCGTTGGGTGAACGAATGCTGGTAAGTAGAGTTGGGGACATCTTTGGAAGCTGTAAACCATGTGAGGTTGAGGTGTTTGGGGGGTGGACATACCCTTTAAAAGCTAATATACAAACACTTTTGCACCTCTTGGTATTGTACATAATTCCCTTATATAGTATTTTCTATAATAGTCAAATTTCAGACAGTCACATGACACTGATGACATAGCTAAGTACAATTTATGGGGCTATGGTTAGGAGAATAATTATGTCATTATGGCATCTCTGCATGCATATGGTATATAGGAGTGATACAGTATAGCTCCACTTACTCTGCAGCACCAGACAACATAACCTTTTGGGTGTGCGACTGAAATTCTAATCTTCGTATATACTTACCTGTGACTTGCATCCTATCAAGCAAGTCAGGGAGCATTCGCTATGATTATATTTATAGATATATATATTCTGTAAATTATATTCTATGTATATCCTATATGTATCTGCCACACAAACTAAACCAATTCTACAGATGAAAAACTGGTGCTGGAAATGCTTTATGCAGTGTGAAGGCTTCTCTCTTATATATCTACACCCCCCACTCTTAATATTTGGATATTTTTTCCCATTGAATTTGAAGGCTGAATTGCTTTGGCAGCAAAATAAACCAGTTTCTAGATGTTGTCTGTGGGAGCAGAATATTTAAACTGAAGTGACCCATTTTAGATTTTAAATTATTAATCTGCCTTTCAGATTAACCAAGGAATGGGCCTTTATGTTTGTGTCTTCCAGTTTAACAGTGCGATGGAGTCTGGTAGCAAATTTACTGTCAAAAGCTGAAACATTGAAATTCACCTAAAAAAGTGACATTATTACATTATAAATCTTAGTGATCTACTAACGTCTGCTAAATGTAATTTCCTTCACCCCCCAGCCAAACTATAATGGGGTCCCACTCCCTGCTTCATGTACAGCAAAAGAATGGGGGACTGCAGCTGTATCTGTGGTAGGAAAATTTAGAAATTGGGCCCCCCTTGCTCCTGTCATAGTTAAACCTAGGGTTCCAGGCATCCCGATTTGGGCAGGATTGTACCAACTGCAGGGATAAAATCCCGAGTCCCACGGTCAGGGATGAAATCCTGCCCAAATATCGGCCCTGGAAGCCAAATACAGAAGATGCACAATATAATTTAATAACAATGAGGTGTTAGTTCCACACTTGGTCCAAAATATGTAAGCCTACATGCCACGTCAAGGCCCCTCTTATTTAATGTGAGTCCTTTACAACTATTGCAGATTGCAATCAGGTTCTAATGAATTCTTTAACAATATTACAGGCATGCTGTATATCCAGTTTAACAGCAGAAGTGCAGTGGCCCCAGTGGAAAATGGTAAGATTAATAGATATGGGGTCATCAGATTTAATATGTCATTAAGGTGCCTATTGTTACATGCCACGTGGGAATGTATGAAGTTGGTTTAAACAACCAAAAGTTATCAGTACTTTGTGGACGCGTCACTATTTACATATTTTTCAATGGTATCCCACAGAACATAGTTTGAGGAACTGGTACTAAAAGTTAGAAGAAATATAAAGATATATAAAGACAAGAGATACACTATTGCACTCTGTACACTGCAATACAAATGAAAAAGTTATTCTCTGTCTCTACACCCTATTTAACACAACCCTACTTGGTTCCATTTAAAAATTCATTCTCATGAACTATAATGGGGGGTTTGCCAGATTTAAGCTGGAGAATAGCATACTCAACCCCTACAAAAATGTGGAAACGTTTTGTGGGGGGGGAGAACATACTATTTAAGGTATCACACATTGCTGATATTAGCAGGGTAATGTAATAAAAGTTCTTATGGTTAAAAATGATGCTAATTTATTACATAGGCATGTAGGTAAATCCTGTCAGATCCAATGGGACTTTCCAGATATTGGCAAGGTGTATAGTGTGAAAACAATCACCCACAGTGGGAACAAACTACCATTGTGGTGGATGAATGGTCTACCACCTTTGGTATCGGCTCGCTTTAACTCAAATAGATCAAATTGTGAATGCTTATCCAACTGGCCAATCACCATACAGAAAAAGGAGGTTGGTCAGGTGAATGCAAGTGCTTGTTATCACATATTACAGACAGATTTCAGTACAGTTAAATGTCCACGGTCAATTACCAGAGGCAAGAAAACTGACCATGTTGCACTAATTGGCCCCAAAGAAACAAGCTGGAAGATGATACTGTAGATTAGTAGGTGTCTGCATAAGGGAACGTTATGTACGATTTTCAATATTTTAAAAAAACAGAAACACTGTTGATTTTAATTGTTAATTAAAAGATTTTCTGTCAGTGAAATAGTTAAATGCTTCCTTTTCAATCGTTTTTCATACCCCGTGTAAGTTCAGTAAGGTATTGAATTAAGGTTCACAAAGTGTGGCGAGGCAGCGAAGGGGTTAAAATAATTCCAAGACTCCACTAAAGTCAAAAGTAGACCCAGCAATGATGTCACTGCTAATTGATGGTTCTCAGAGTTTAAGAGCCACTTAGTTCTTCAGTTAATGCAGAGAATCCATAAAACTGAACATCAATTACCCCACAAACTGCCAGTTTGGAAAGAAGAAGCCTCATTTCTGAAATGAAGCAAGTGAGAGGGTTTATATGAGAGACGTCCAATTTCATTCTCCACTCAATGTCACGGTTTCTTTATTGCAACCGGTATCCAGAGCATAAGAGATTTTTTTCCCTCTGCTGCTTACAAAGTTCCATTACACTCCATTCCCTGTCTCTAGAGTGGGCCATTTTCCATGAACATAAAACGAAATCTCCTTTTGTTACTGACAGTTTCCAAAGTTATTGCTCTTGACTGCAAACATTAAGCTTGGAAGAGACTGTTGATCTCTTCATTACCAGAGACCTCTTATTGTAATGGGGGCTGCAAGACATGAAGGGCCCCCCAGGTAATGCAGTGAATTGAGGGCCCCCAATTTAATGTAAAAAAGCCAGGAAAGACCCAGGTGTAACCCACCTGCAGCTTGTCTTTTTTTGCTATTTAGTTATAAGCAATAGGCCATATGCACTTGTGCAAAGCCAGTAAAATCTCTGCAAGCTCTGCAGTTATCCCAATCTTCCTAACACAAGGGGTTACAGAAAAGCTCTAAGGAAATCTTTTCTGGGCATGTCTATACCAGTGGTAGAGGGAACTGCATCACATGTACTGTAGTGCAAGATTTTACTGGCCTCACATATGCTTGGTTAATATTTAGAAAGGCAAACAAATAGCTGTACAGCTTATGGTAAATAGGGAAAAAAGGTGACCACTGAAGAACAACAAAGTCTACAGAAGGTACTTACATAAAATAGCATTGTCTAGTATTGGAGGTACTTTTTTGCCCACCGCTAAACATTCTTTTGAAATTTTACCATGAGACCATGACTGACCCATTTAGGCTGAGGCCACACTATACAACGTCCTAGCAGACCGGAATCACGCACACAAGTTGCATATCGCATACGCTTCATAGTAAAAGAAAAATGAAGAAGAGGCTTTTGAATATTTTGATTAAAAGTGGTCAAGGTCCTGAGGGGTCAGTCACATTGCCTGTAAAAATATTTACTCATCACTATTTTTTTAAAAACCCAGGGCAAGGCCACATTGCCACGTCTCACGTTAAAAAGCGAACATTAGTGTTGGCCACACTCTGTGCGCTGCCATGCAATACAATCTGCATTTTTTTAAAATCGCAGCACACTGCAACGCACAATAGCAGACCGGATGCTATTCAAGAGCCTCTTCTTCTACTCCTTTATCCATTAAAGGACAACTAAAGCCACAGAACAACACTGAACCAGAAGGCAGAACACCTTGATATAAAGCCAGTAATCTGTGTCTTACCTCTCATTTTGATACGGGAGCTGGGAAATGTACCTTAATAACATATGGTTTGTGCTTTACTTCCCAGTATTCTAGTATCACACAGTTTGGTCAACAACCATTATGTTCTGCACATGCTCAGTCCGTAGCTATGGCAGAAATTGTTATAGTTGGTCACACCCATTAATAATCACTAGCCAATCCTTTTACTGGACAGATGCAGCAAGGAAGCATGTGAGCATGTGAGGTCAGGAGGTGTGGTCTGACACTGCACATACACACAGATACTTCATCCAGTTCTTACCAGGCTTACATTTACTTTAATACAATTTACTGGAGTGGTATTTTATAGCTTATTGGTGTTTTTAGGGGGGTTGTTTTCAGATTCTAGAGTATAAAAATTGGGTTTACTTTAAATTCTATAAGTCCACATTACTCTAGGTTCCTAGTGTTAAGCTGGGTACACATGTTCCAAACCTTCCTCCTGACCATCCGTTCAAGACTTACCGACCGGTGGGCCAGGAGGAAGGTCTGTTGAGGCAAAAGCAGCCCCGTCCAACAGTTATCCACAGCAGAGCGTGTGGTCCATAGAGGATAGCACGATCAGCTATGGTTTTCCGACGCATCTGATTGTGCGTTCCTTCAATTCGGACAAACATCGTGGCTGCAAGAAGAATCCATATAATAATTTGTCCCGACCAACCAAAGCACTGAAATGTCGGTAGAGTGTGTACCTAGCTTTAGGAATACAGCTAAAATACTCCTCCCACAGTCATCGTCACTGACAATTTTCCTATCTAAGAAGGGGAGGAGCTTGAAAACTGTCAGTTACTGCTAGAAAGCAGCCAGTAACTGCAATGAGTATAAATCTCCTTTTGATATGTTGTAGGGGACCCTAACCCACCCACAACCGCCAGGTTTGTTTGTTAAGAAAAGCATCAGAACGGTACTTACATGCCTTCATTCCAATGGCGTTCTTATCTTGGCCCTCTACTTGCCGGAACTGCAAGCAGGGGGCTGGACCAACAACTGCTTCTGTGATTGGTTGAGAAGCAGATTGGTTGTAAGTAGAGTTCTAATTTTATATTTAACAAATGGACTTAGTGGTTGGGGGTGGGTAGGGTGCCCTACACTACAGAAAAGGTTTTTATAGGTAGGGCACCAAGCAGCAAAGATAGATCCAGAGGGATGGAGAGGGCTCCCCTGAGCATGTCACTGTCCTTATTGAGGTTAAGGAAGCAGCAGGGACTGGATGACTCACAGACACCTCCTACATTTTACTTTGGACAGGCACTTCAGGAGAACCGTCTGGAGCAGAGGAGTACGGTAAGGGTTTTTAAACACTACACAGTGGGGCCAGTAGTGGGTCAAATTTTAGTTTTGGGGTGGCCATGCCCTTTAAATGAACAGTTCTGTGAAGAAGCACAGCGAAAAAGATCCCACTATAAACAGGAAGATCTAGAGAAAATTAATATAATACATTTGCAAGAAGCCGAAGGGACATCCAGTGATCCATATAAATCAATAAAAAGTCATTAACTAAGTTAGGCCAGGAAAATTTTGATGGTACATTGAAATATTTCTTAACACTACTTTCCCATCATACACCCTTCTGATTAAAGTGGATAAATTAAATTCTATCCAATGGGAAGGAATGCTTTGTGTGTTCCCATTGATTAGGCCCTGGGCCAAAAGGGGGAACGGAGAAACTACTCTACAGTAAGAAGGTCTAAAAGCTAAAAGTTACTTTTCCTGTCTTATTGGGCAGATACTGCTGCTTAAAATTACATTACATTTACTTAGTCTTAAGCCTTCACCTTCACCTGCTCAGTACCTATCAGCCAACATGACAGAAATAAGCTAATTTTAGAGCTTTCATGAGCTTGGCCATATCCCACCACGTTAGGGGTTAGAAAAGGCTGCATGCTCTGCTGAAAGATTTTCCAGATTTGCAATGCTGATTCTTTATTTGGAAACTGGTTATACAATGGTGATTCCAAACCGAATCTGAGATAGGTGTCATGCACACCCCAACACGCTATGGTTCATACAGTAACTTTAGCAGGACTGCAATCCAATAAAAGTGACTGGGCAGATACGGGCACAATTTACTTGGCATGTGCCAGGATTCATTGGGATTTGTGTCGTTGTAAGTGATTTATTGCTTTAATCAGTATCCGAGAGTCAATAAATTAAACATCTTCCTCATCTCCTACAGTGGCTCGAACTGCATCAAACAACTTCGCTGTATGATCACAACTAGAATAAAATAATTCTCACTGGGGTAAAAATGTTTAATTTCTGTCCACAAATAACAAGAGATAATACAGCTTATTATATTGACCCCCCAGATGGTGTATGTCCCAGATGGCATATGTGTGTCACATTAAAGGGCATGTCCACCCTTAAAAAAAAAATGGTCAGTTACCTGCCCCCAAATGATATATTAAACACTTTATTATCTGTAATATTGTATATACTCGAGTTTAAGTTGATCTGAGTATAAGCCAAGGTACCTATTTTACCTGAAAAATTTGTAAAAACTGATTGACTCGAGTATAAGTCGAGGGTAGAAATTAGTTGCCCTTTAAATGGACAGCAGAATTCCCATACATGAATCCCATACAGTAATAGCCAAATCCAGTACCAGTAACTCCCAATTCCTTGGCACTCCTTGGCATGCTTTATTGCTGGGAGTTTCAGTTTCTAAACATGTGGAGTGGCAAGGTTCAGTAAACTTTTAATTAAGCTTACCATCATTTACAATTCTCCTGAATCCCATATTGTTAAGGGCCCTCTGACCCGATATAGTAAAGGGCCCTCTGGCCCCCATATAGTAAAGGGAACTCTGACCCCATATAGTAAAGGGCCCTCTGACCCCATATAATAAAGGACTCTCTGACCCCAATAGTTAAAAATGTCACCTTAGAGTTGAAGTTTCAAGCTGTCATTTGCACTGTATTAGCAGCTGTTTTTGCCCCAAACTGAGAAGACCCATCAGATTTACAGCATCCAGATGAACAGTGACAGTGCTGAGTGAGTCCAGCAGCCAGACTACAGGAAGCAGGAAGGATTGCAAAGGCAAGAACAGCTCCTGTAACTTTCTATGCAGGTTCTATGCAGCGCCACCTACTAGTTACTATCTGCAACCCGAGTAAAAGTCGAGGTTAGATTTTCAGGCTAACTTTAAAGCCTGAAAAATTTGAATTATACTCGAGTATATTCGGTACTAGTTAGACATTCAGGGATATTTATTGTTCTCAGAGTGAGCTGGCCCCTCCCTCTATGCAGTCAATCAATACTGCAACTGACATCACAGCC
The DNA here is from genome assembly GCA_019447015.1 of Hymenochirus boettgeri. Classification (NCBI taxonomy): domain Eukaryota; kingdom Metazoa; phylum Chordata; class Amphibia; order Anura; family Pipidae; genus Hymenochirus; species Hymenochirus boettgeri. The sequence goes on along the minus strand of CM033472.1, from coordinate 30,560,248 downwards.
AATGATTGTTTCATCTGCTGCCTCCTCTGCACATGCTCAAACTTATAAAAAAGCTCATTAAGCAGAGGGAGGAGAACATAAAAAGGAATAGAACATATCATTAAATATCTGGTTACAAATACATGTAATAAACCAGAAAAATAGCAGTTGGGGTTGCGGGCATATTAACTGACAAGTCACCAGTTTTTTGTTTAAAGGGTGGGCAATTCCTTTGTAATTGTGAATAGGACCACAACTTTCTGAGTGTTTATTTGCTGGATTAGGGCACATTTTGTGAATATTTAAAAAAAACAACAACAAAACTGTCCCACTATATAAATGGAGCAGGTATGAAGTGTCTCTAAGTATGTGTCAGGGGTTGTATAGAGTGTATCTGTGTGCACAGAAGGGGTTGTAGATTGTATCCAAATTTGTGTCTATGAGCAAAAGGAACCCCATAACTATCTATTTACTATCTAGGCCATTACCCCTTTAAAAGACCCTCAGCTAATAAATCCTGAGAGCATCAGGTATTCTGCAGCACGAACTGGGTGGCAGAACAAAAGAGAACTTGTTGGTTTCACACCATCCGCTAAACCCATAAAGCCTCTGAACGGGGAGCTGTTACCTGTCAGATAAATATCGTTAAGAAAACAAATGGTCGAGCTGGAAAGGCTGCGGAACTGCTGTGGATATCCATTTAATTCTCCATGGCTCCAGTAAATCAGAAAATTTAATTTAAACAACACCTAGAAACTCAATAGATCTGTGGGGTTTAATTACGATCCAGAAGCATTTTTTATTCATGGCATAACAAAGAAGTGTGCCCTGCAAAGAACAATCCATGTCATTCTATTTAAACATTGTTACTTTTGCATTTCCAAATGACGGTGGACACATCACTTACCCAGAGGAGGTCCATGAGTCATTAGGATATCGATGCCTTCTGGGATAAGGTTCCACTTGTCAAGTAAAGACTGACCTCTCGGGAGATTAAATCCCCATCCGTTAAACCAAGGCGTCCTTTTAAGAAGAGAAGAATAAAAACTTATTAGTGCGAGTTCATTTAGACCATTTCAATAATGTTAAATTTGAGTACAAAGACATATGTTAGCGCTACATAAATATAAGAGAGAAAATGAAATGATTTCTTTCTGCTGATACACCATTTCCCTGCGCGCTCAGCACTGGGATTTCTTTATTAGTTTGGTGGGGTTTTTCAGGAATTATTTCATTTACTCTCACACAGGGCATTTAAATTCCTATCGAGTTACCGCCGCAATTGAGAATGCAGACAGGTACTAAGGCTAGACTTCTATTGTTTATTATTTGGATCTTCTTATTTGTCTACAGGTTTTTTTGTTTTGTCACATGACTGTCTGGTTCTGGGATCGGAATCTTCTCAAAATTATGCGGCTAATTCAAAATACAGTCACAAAAATCGTCCCAAGTACAGCCTGCCCTAGAATACTGTTATCTGGTTCATTTTAAACTAAAACCACTCCTTTTCCTCTGCCCCACTGATAGGCTCAGTGTGCTTCAACTTAGCGAGAAGGACTGGCCAATGAGCTACTTCTACCACTAAGGGGCTAAGGGGGGTGAATGTATCTGCAGGATTTGCTGTTGTTTTTACAGTCTTTACAGAGGTGTTTCTTCTTTTAGAAATTCAGTTTTGAAAGTGATACATCATTTAATTCATCAGTTTCTGGGCCTTCGCTCCCATAAATGAACAGACCTGCCTCTTTATCCCATTGTCCCCTTTTTCCTAATCACGCCTGATCACAATTTTCATTTTAATATTTATGAATATAATGTGGTTCTGGAGCCTATTCTAAAAAACTGAATTTTATTTATTTATCAAGGGCTCCTTTGAGGCTTAGTCCATCTGGCTCAGGTAAGTATAGGAAAGGTCTTGGTGCACTTATACAAATTTGTCCAACAACTGCTCCGTTTGTATTAAAATCCATTCTTTATTCCAGAAAAAAAACCCACAAACGTGCCACTAACATGGCGGCTAAACCATACGCCTTACGGACACAGATGGTCCCTAATCATAGACTGGGGCGTTTAGCAGCAGATCTTAAAGGGCATGTCCACCCCTTTTCTTAACTTTTGGCAGCTAGTAGTGCTAGTTCCCCAGCCCCAACCGCTATAATATTTTTTTCAGAAAGTCCCCCGATCGTTACTTACCTTCCCTAAGTAACGGGAAGTAAAGGTAAGTAAAGATCGGGGGAGATTCTGGAAAATATATTATAGCGGTTGGGGCTGGGGTAACTAGCTCTAATATCTGCCTAAGGGTTTTTACACAAGGGGGAGGGAGAACAAAACGGGAGGGAGAGGGAGGGAGGATGTGAAGGGCTGCTCTGAGCAAGCAAAAAACCTCTGAGAGGACATCTCAGAGGCGGAAACAATTTCCCTGGTGGCCAGGCTCCTGGTGGTCAGTTTTTATAACTTTGGGGGGACATTACAGGAGAACCATTTGGAGCTGGGATGTAAGGTAAGGATTTTTATACAGTACAGAGCGGGGCCAGTAATGGGTTTAATTTTAGTTTTGGGGGTGGACTTGCCCTTTAAGAAGGGAGAGAATGAGGGGAGGGGAGAAAATGAACCGCCGCCTCCGAATCCAAACTACTCCCCGATCGCAAGATGCCTACAGAAAAAATGCAATATAACAAATGAATCACAAATTATATACAAAATGTATCCAAGCAAAGATATTACTTGTACATGAATCCAAAAATGAATTTATAAAACAGAAATTAAAAGTTTAAAAACAGCAATATGTAGCCTAATCAGTTTATGTATATATGCCACGAATTTAAGCTTACAACTTTTGTCAAAGATTTGAAGTACAGGCTATTATTAATCAATGTATCAGGTGATATCATATACATAATTCATACCTGCAGGGATCCTAGTACCTAGATTAAAAATCCACCTAAATTCTGCCTTTCTAAGGAGTTTAAGTCTATCTTTATTATGCTTATCTGGTTTAACTAATTGTACTCCTTGTACTTTAAAATATTGGCTATGACTATTATTACATATATTAAAGTGACGGGCAACAGGACTTTTTGAGTTATTTTTTATATCCCGGGATTTTAACGTTCTTGAGGTGCATGTAACCACGTGACACATCTAGTTGCACCCCATGGATATGTGTCCCATGAGTCATTAACTGGTATCTGGTTCATTTTAAAGGACAACTAAAACAACTCCTTTTCCTCTGCCCCAACTGATAGGCTCATTGTGCTTCAACTTACCGAGAGGGACTGGCCAATGAGCTACTTCTACCACTTGGGGGGGTGAATGTATCTGCAGGATTTGCTGTCGTTTTTACTGTCTTTACAGAGGTGTTTCTTCTTTTAGAAATTTAGTTTTGAAAGTGAAACATCATTTAATTCATCAGTTTCTGGGCCTTTGCGCCTTTAAAAAGCGCATACCCATAATGAACAGACCTGCCTCTTTATCCCATTGTCCCCTTTTTCCTAATCACGCCTGATCACAGTATTCATTTTAATATTAATGAATATAATGTGGTTCTGGAGCCTATTCTAAAAAACTGAATTTTATTATTTATGCAGCTTGATCAAGGGCTCCTTTGAGGCTTAGTCCAGCTGGCTACCTTTAAAAGCTTATTGAAAAGAATGTCCAAATGACCTGCCATTCGTGTGTACTGGAGCACGGCCAACAACAGTGTCCCACTAACAGCCAGTGAACGGCACAATGCCACGGACCAGTGGCATACAAACAATTAACCAGGGTTGGGTTTAAGGTAGAGCGACGACTTTGTACCATCACCCTGCATCCCTGTGGGTGTGTAAATATGGAATATATAGAATATTTAGCAAGAAAACATAGTTTTATGTTAACGTTTATTAAGTTACATCACAGATACCCATGTTCTTTAAGTAGAACTCCAAACTGAAACACATTTCTGTCTGTCCTTTAGCCAGTAAAATGGTGTATCACACAAACAAATATAAGTAATAAAATCTTAGGGTTAGGTCCCACTAGTGTGATTCGGAGCATCTCATAGCAATGCAATGCTATTGGAGTGATCCCATGCACGACTTTTTAGCACATGTGTCCCAATAACATAGATGGATACAGCATGGCAGCACATACTGTAGCTTATTACGCAAAAGCAGCACATTGCAAAAATCCTGCATGTGCTGCTGTGTGTGGTAGTGGGACTTACCCTTACAGATTAAAATTTCTGCATTTTCCGCCCCTCCCCTAGGGCCCTGGACTCAGACACGCTCAATGCGACTCACACACAAGGAGAGAAAGATGTTGCATGGCCGTTCTTAGTTGGTGGAGCGATTTGTCTGGTTAATTCCGATAAAGAACGAGACTCCCCCATGCTAACTAGTTACGCGACCCCCTGCGGTCGGCGTCCAATGTACATACCTGAAGGGTTTTTGTGGTTTAATTTTAAATGTACAAACGTGATACATTGTTTTAATTGGTAGTTTCTGGCCTATAAGTCACTTATGATGATTTTATTTCTAATACAACTTCATCTGAAACTAATGAGCATCAATTTGAAACTGGCCCCAAACGTTTACTGTCCTGAAAACACTGCGTCAGCACTTCTCACTTTTCTCTTTTGCACAAAGAGCAATTGGGTCATTAAGAATTGTCAGTAATTACGGGAGAATACAGTTTTCCACTGGTATTAATAATATAATAATGTTTATTTAAATTTTTAGTCAACTTTTCATTTACACTTTACATGGTGTAGCGATGCATGTGAGTAGGACCTGCCAGACTATTCGCACCACGTGGATGATGGTGTCTAGAGCTGTAGTCTAGAGTACCACAAGCCAGGTATTGGATGACCCTGCTGTACTAAATTGATCATTAAATTTCACAACACAATATAAACCTTTTACCAGGGGTAACCAGTCAAACACTGTTCCTTTAAGGCTGGGTACACATAGGGAAATTATTTGTCCAACCGAGAGTTCGCTACTAGTGGGACAATAGTGGCCATGGCCAACAGTTTGAGTGACCAATCGTGCGGTTCCCTATGTTTACCAACGTGCCTGTTGTCGCAACTGCCCTGCACACACAGTGGCCATACACACGATATCGTTCATTAGCGTCAGTATGTAGGGTCTGTTCCTGACTGATCGGAGAGCTGATGAACGATCGCAGTCGGCACTCCGATCGGTTGGGAATGATGGAAAATTTCCATTGGTCAGTATTGGCTCCCTTTACTTTATGCAGAGGAGACAATCCCATCATGCAGTGTATGTGTGTGCTGTTCCCACAGCATGTGTAGCGACAGATATCAATGTGATCTGTCGGCACACATGCTGTAGAATCGAGTGTGTATGGCCACCTTAACAGTTGTACAAACACAATTTTGAATGTATTAGTTCTGCTGGATAGGCAAACGCAGCCCTATAGCTGTTCTTTATGATCCTTGCAAAAATGTGGGTATTCTATGGAATTTGGCTACGTAGCCGCTACAAAAAAAGGACATTTTTACCCAGATGGGACAGGTTTGAAGTGAAGTTGGGGCAGACTATATTGTGGTATGTCAAAGCACAGCGCAGGCATTAGTTACGGCTGCTTAACCGCTAGTGCAGACTTTAATCTGACAAGGATCCGGGAATGCACTGGGACGATCTCATCATGCATCACTAACAGGCATAGCTGAGAAAATGTCCAAAGGCTGTGAGATGTTTTCTTTTTTCCCTTCGTTTCTTTCAATGAACCAATAGAACTTACTGGGCTTTTTGTAACAACCAAAGACTAATCTCTCTGGCAGCATTGCCAATCTCATCAATTGACTTGGGACTCCTGATCTGAATTCATTAGACAACATGGATCATAGTCTCAAGCAGAAAGACAATAATAAAACTGTACAGCTCTGTGCAATTTGTCCATTCAGGTACACCACCACGTGTGATCTTTACGTTAAAGTGGGCTTTGTGAACACATGTCAAAAAAGCAAACTGTGTATAAGGCCATCCTAATGGACATTTCACAAGGTTGCTGCAGAAGTCTGACAGCCACACTTGAAGTACCACACTGGGCTACCAGGGGGCGCTGACTTGCCAATTTACTAATTCCATCCTGTGACCCAGCGACTGGGCATTTATTATATCCGCCAAATTATACTTTTTGAGTTTTCTTCCCCTTTAACCGCAAATGATTGGATGAGACAAGCTACAATAAGGCTGTGTACACACAATGCAATATTTCGGCTCAATCGACCAATACTTCAATGTATGGTATTTCAGTGGCCTGTGATAGGCATCCAACCGTTTATTCATCCGAATTGGACGAATGAGCAATCAGACACGTTGGAAAACCCATGTTGTACCCATGCTTAACTGTGGAATCACTCATTGCAGTTATGTTTAAGCTGGACATACACTTGACTTTCATTGCCACACATTGGCCAGTTTATAGCCAGATTAACATAACACAGAAGGACACTGGATACACAAGGAGTTTAACACAAGCATGGAAATTGTAATAAAACAATAATTTTTTCCTGCTTGCGGCATTCTAGGTCCTTACCCCTAGGAATTCAGCTCCCATCCTATCAATGGGAATACAGCCAACATAAGGGAAGATGGGATACAGGTGTGTAAGGTAGAAATTAAGACTGCACCACACCTGTACAATGTGGGAGTGTTGCAGTCTTTCTTTCTACCTTTAACTGCATATTGGGACATGGCCAGACGTCCGAAGACTGGCACCACCAAAAAATGGTAGCACCAGAGAGTGCTGGTGTCCTTTCAATCGGAGATATAGGAATGTGCCCTCCTAGTGCATGCAGTGGGTTGCTAGCCTAGTTGCAGGACATTAGCCACACCTTTTCCTTTGATCTTTGGAATCCCCAGGGCGGAACACCTAGTATTTTAGGGCAAGAACCTAATTTAACCTTTTAGTACCACTTTAAGTACAGTCACACATTTGGCTTATGATACTGTTTCTCCAGAATGTCCTGTCTTCTGTTTAGGTTTTTAGGATTCTAAATGGGAAATAAATCCATAAAAGAGCAACAAAAAATTCCATAACTGGATGGTTCTGATCTTTATTCTTTGGGTTCAGTGTCTGTGTCTTTACCATGACGTGTGAAGTTTTCTATTTTTCTGACCTTTGTTTCCTTGATATTTCATTGTATTCCCATCATTCTCCCTTTCCAGTTTCCAGCTCTGAGTGTCGGGTCATTAGCACAATAAAGGTTGTTGAAATGCAGCAGTTGATTTCATATGCTGGCTCGGTGGAGAGGGCTAGAGAGCCCCCTGAAATGTCACAGTGGAAAGAGAACTGAGATTCCCCATTCATTATGAATGGTAGATATAAATACAGAATTAACAGATCACGTCTCTTCTTTATTTTTTTTCTGCTATGGTTTTAAAATGATATAAAGGACACTGACTACCTGACGTACACAGGCTTTCTAATCTATTTCTTTCTACTGACATTCCTTTTGGAGGTAAGGGATTAGCATGCATAAAAAGCCCTACTAGTCATGTGCTTGTGTAATGACAGGATTTCAAATCACAGCCCAGGCCTACGAGTGTCATGGAGCTGTCATGTTAGGAACAGATTGCTCCGTCACAATGCAGCTCAATCCAGCGACGCACACTCATCATTAGAAACAAGGGCCCCTTTGCCATTTTCAAATGTAGATGCTTTCTAAACAACACGAGGCAAGGCAGATATTTCCTCTCTGCAGGACTTAATGTCTTTGTTCCGACTCACTGTGTTGTCTACAGGGACCCACCTGACTAACACGCTTACTACCTACTGAGCAATCCTGCTTCTCCCCCCGCCATTGAGTTTAAAATCCAAACTCCTCAATGATCTTCAATGACAAATTCCACTCCCTGGCATTATCATAAAGGGAGATGGGTTTCAGCTCAGGAAGAAAAAAAAAATCTTGCCTTCTGCTTGATACCTTCTGAAAGGAAATGCAGTTAACATTTATGGCTAGTTGTAAAAACCATTATCTCCTTTTCCTAAAAAGCCATTTCTATGCAGGACCTCCTGCTTCCAATGAGCCTTCCGTGCTATAAAACCAAGACAAGGAGAGATCTGCTTGTCTCTTCTACAATGGAACCTGCTGCATTAGTGCAAGATAGTGAAGGTTTCTCCTATGAGCACCATACTGATGAAACTGACGTGTGTCAAGGGCTCGTGTTAGTGTTGCTCATTGATCTAGCAGGGCAGATCACAATCTATAGTATATAATGGCACACACGTATGATTGTCTGCCGTCGGTCTTGAAACATTCATTGGTTCAGCAGACAGTATTGTACGACTACTTGTGTATGAAGATGAACAGGTCTTCTTTGCATATCTGTTATTTTCTAATGGATACATTAAAGGGGGAATGTACCAAGAACCACAAGCAGCCCACTCTCTAATTTAATACTGTGAGTGTGGCTTTGGGTTTATTACAATCAGGTGTTACTCCCTGCATAAATTATACATCAGAGATTTGCTGTAAAGTATGAAATCGCCTGTAGCAGCTGTTCGGGTGACTTTTGAAACACCCCCAGCTACTAAATGGATTTTAATATAGGAATTAAGTGCTGCAGCTCTTGCAGAAATTATATTGCGGAGAATGTTCAAACTTCCTGCTTCCAGTAGCTTGAATGACATCACCTGACCTTCTCTGTTCCTAAGGCAGGAGCATGCTCACTTAAGACTTGCTGGGAAAGACAGGAAATTAATGCAAGCAGAAGCTGAGTCCATGACTATAAGTTGGTCACAGCAGAAAGTGTAGAAAGTCATATTGCTGAACCGTTCCAGCAATAACTTGTGTTTACCTAGAGATGTGATTTAGGGTTCATTTTAGTATGTATTCTTATTAAAGGATAACTAAACTCTAAAAATTAATGTTTTAAACATGGAAAGTACCTGGGGCAGGGAGGTTGGATTGATTATTCCTACCTCACAATATAATTTTGTTAAAGGGCAAGTCCACCCCTCTAACAAAAATTTTGTATGTGACAGAACACCCCCCAAAACTCAGCTTTTAGCTTTTAGCAAAGCTGCTCCCAGATTACAATCCAGCCTTAAAATCCCACGATACACAGTGCCTCCCAGCTACTTCCTGGTAACGGCCAATGGCCATTACCGACCGAGCCTCTGCTACTGCTGCTCGTGCATGTTAAGGGCACGGGCAGCAGCAGCAGAGGCATGGACTAAGCGGCGCTGGATTGTGGGTTTGTAAGGCTCTTTACACAATCTGGGAGCAGCTTTGATAAATTTAAGTAAAACAGAAGCTGGGTTTTGGGGGGTGTTGTCACATACTAAATTTTTGTAAGAGGGGTGGACATGCCCTTTAAGAAGTTACAGCACTGACAGTTTTGATTTGCCAGGTTAATCCTGGACTATTCCCTTATTAAAGATAGTGATGAAGCCAGGAGGAAGACTGGCAGAATCAGTTTTCTTTGGGCAGATGCTCCTCACAGAAACAATATTGGGAGGTAGGAATGAAATAAAATTCATATTTATGTTTGAGGTTTTAGGTAAATAATTTTATCATTAATCCTTTGGGGCCTACTTTAAATCCACCAAAACCTAAAATCTCCAATGGAATGGCTGGTTAATTTCTAAAGGCATTTCTGATTAGTGCTTGGTTTCTCCAGCCTAATGTTTTCTTCTCTTGATGAATTCCTACACATTGTTAGTTGCTTATGTTTGATCAGCTGAGTAGGACCAAATACCAGCAGGTCATGGATGACACCAGTTCCCCTGCCAAGCATAGGAGTTAATGGAAGTACCTGAATTTTGTTAGCTTTCAAATGTTAAATAAGTTCTGATTGGTTGGTGCAAAATTAGCACCATTTTAAACGATAAGAACTTTTATTGAATCTCCCTGTTTATATATAAAATACATGAAGGGGTAATCTTAGTCGGGGTCAACGGGGACAGCTGGTTCTGTCTGGGTGCCTGCCCAACAATTTCATAGTCTTTTATTTTAGAATGTTGGAAGATAGAAAGACTTTTAACCTTTCATATTGTTACTTTGTACATTCTGTGTCCAATTGGCGAGACACTATAAACAAGTTGTGAGTCATAAGCATGGTAACTTCTTTTAACTATAACCTTTCATAAAAAGGGACAGAGAGGCAAAGAGAAGAGGAAAAGAACAAGACAGAGTGAGAGAGAGGGAGGGTGAGAGAGATTATCTTAGCAGGTCTGTGAATAAATTAATACAGCAAGACATGGGAGGCTGTGTGGATAGCAGACTGAACCCTGTGTTTTATCCATGATTAAATAGTGATTTGACATCCTTCCTTGTGGCTCGGTCCATGAAAGAGCCTTTGTTTATTTCACCTTTCAGTAAAGCTGCACTGGTTTTCTTTTAATAGGAGGCTGTCTACTTTTTCCACTGTCCTCTCTAATCTCCAGCTACTATAATGGAACGATGCATGTAAAATAATAAGGGAGCGCTAATCCTTCTGCGCGTCCTCTCTCTGCAGGGGTGAGCGCAGGACAGAGTCCTACATTCTATAGCTTCATACGACTGGACAGTCTTACAGTAACAGGTACTATTTTAGTCATAGGTGACAGTAGCACAGGGCCATTGTGTTGGACTTTCAGCCTCATGGGGATCCATAACATGCAAACTCCTCAGTCCATTATATGCCAAAACCACTGAAAACTAACAGGGAGATGCATGGAGAGGCGCTATCGGGTCTCCAGTGCAATCGCTCCACCAATGCTACATTCGTATAGCACCTCTCCGTGCATTCCGAAATGGAGTTTCCCCGTTACGCCAATGGCTGGCACTAAAATGTCCTGTAAAGTAAGGCGCTATGCGAATATAGCATTGCTTGCGGTGCTTGCGTGGTTAACTTCCGCGTTAACCACCCAGGCGCCGCAAAGATTGAGTTTAACTCACGCTAACCAATATAACATCAGTTAGCATGTCTTTTAACTCCATTATTGGCCACTGCGTTTCTTGGTGCATCTGGCTGTAAGATCCCTAATTCTAATTATTCATTCCAATACCATCAATCTGTCAATCCAGTTAAATCTCTGTGAATTGATAACTGATGCCAGATGGCACTGACTTCCTGTAGGCAGGACCCCTAAGGCTGGGTACACACGGTTGGACTATTTGTCCCGACCGAGCGCTTGCTAGATTGGATATCTAAAGAAATAGGGGGCAGATCACCAAAAAAATTATACAGTGGTGGTTGGAAGAATTATAGTTTCCAGTTATGGTCAATTTAAAATAACCTATTTTATAGTATAGATGCCCTTTAAGAGAATCTGTAGAATACCTAAGTATACGGGTTATATAAATTAATTCACTTAAAATGAATGAAAAAGCTAATTCTAGAAGTGCTCAGTTCAGAAGGTTATACAATTTTGTGCTCAAGGTTAAAAAAATATTAAATAAATAGGGAAGCTGGAATGACACAACAGTCCGGCGACAACATAATTAAATCCCCCCCATACAATATTTCTCTACCAGTTCGAAATACATTACAATAAAGCATAGATGGTCCAAGCATTTTCTTTGTATATTGATCTACCATTATTTACATATGAATTATGCTATTCTTTGCTCAATCCCATCTCCATACTGTCAATACTGTCAATGCTTGGTAAGATAAGGCCGTTTATTGTCTGGGGATCAGCCAATATTTCAGTATTTTTCAAATACAATATTTCATATCAGCAATTCATTTAGAAGACTGAGTCACTAGGCCTTTAACTAAAGCAAAGGGGATGGGAAAAGATGACGGGGAGCAGAGGGAGATTTAACTAAAAATAAACTATTTTAAGGATGGACATTAGCAGGGAGATTCAATAATGGTTCTTATCGTTATCGCCCCAACCAATTGTATATGATTTAACATTTGAAAGCTAACATCTGATTGGTTGGGGCAAAACTAGCACCATTTTTAACAATAAGAACTTTTATTGACTCTCCCTGTTTCTGACATTAGAATCTACTGTCATTATATTAAAGGGCATGTCCACCCCCAAAACTATAATACCCCCCATTACTGGCCCCATCATGTAGTGTAGTTTAATCCTTACCTCACATCCCAGCTCCATATGGTTATCCTGTAGCCCCCCCCTAAAGTCCCCAAAAATGCCCACCAGGAGGATAGCAGAGTCCATATAGGACTCTGCCTCCTACCTGGCCTCCGGGAGAAGTTTGGCATGCGTACTGCAGTCCTTCTCCCCCTCCCTCTCGCTCCCTCCCGATTTGGATTCCCTCCCCCTAGTGTAAAACCCTTTTTAGCAAACATTGCCCCTGTCCCCCCAGCCCCAACCGCTATGTTTGTAATATCAGAAAATGCCCAGAACATTACTTACCTTCCCTCTTGCCTCCGCCGCACTGAACTCCCGGCAGCCGCGTCTGTGATTGGCTGCCGCTCAGCCAATCACAGACGCGACTGCCAATCCCGCCCCTCTGCTTGCATTTTCTTGCAAGCAGAGGGCCAGCAGCGCGGCGGAGGCAAGAGGGAAGGTAAGTAAAGTTCTGGGCATTTTCTGATATTACTAACATAGCGGTTGGGGCTGGGGGGACAGGGGCAATGTTTGCTAAAAAAAAAATTCTGAAGGGTGGACATACCCTTTAACCATAATGAGGTATGCACAGTATTTTTGTTCACTTTCAGCCCTCCTTTATGTTCAGGTTCCTTGTGGTTCCGCACAATTAGAATTAGTATGATTCTGCTGCATTTGATTCTTTTATTTGTTTTTTCATATGATTAAAGGGCATGTTAACCCAAAAAAATTGGTCAATTGTTAGTTACGTGCCCCCCGACCCCAACTGATACAATTTGCACTTTATTACCTGCATTACTAACCAGGTATTTAAGGATTACAGAGTAATGAGGCCCATACAATAACAAATCCTGTTCGAAACAAATCGATCGATCATACGATAAATAAAAATACAATAATAAAAATAAACATACAACGATCGACCACACACTAACCGGCAATCATACAATATTGTGATCGTTTGACCGGGATTTCTTTGTGTATGGGACTCATAAGCTTGCTAAAGAATCTATGGCGGGAGGCAGCAATCCTCCATACACGGGTCTCACACAGGTAAGTTAAATAGGTAAGTATAGGGAAGTCACCTATCCAGGTGAGTCCCTCCCCTTTAAAGAGGACTCGCCATAATTTAAAAGAAAAATTCCAAAGGAGTACATATTAAGGATAGGGAAACAACAAAACAAAGCAAAGCAGAGTAAAGTAACAAAGTCCAAAACATCTTTGATAAACACACCCAAATAAAAACGAAATACAAAACTCTCAATATATATACATGTTATATAAATTTCAAATAAAATATATTAAGATGATAGTTATTATTATTCTTAATTATTATTAATGAAGATACTCCTGAGTGTAGCTAAATAGCAGCAAATAATAATAAACTAACACAGATATTCATATTAAGGAGAAAGAGAAGCAATAATATATAAAATTGTAAAAGTGTAAAAACAGTAGTATAACATTATTAGTCATTGTGTATTATATAAAGGGTAGATAAGGGATCAAGGAGTATATAAAGCATCAATCTAAAATAATATATATAACTGAGGCCCCTATTCATATAGGGAGTAAGATATTAGGCAAGTAGCATAGATATTATAGGTCAGTAAAACCTGTAATGTCGAAAACTGAAGACTTTTAGGAATATGGGTATCTAATAAGAAATCTTTTATCCCACTATTCCTGCGTGAGACCCGTGTATGGAGAATTGCTGCCGCCCGCCATAGATTCTTCAGCCTTTTCCAGAGTTGGAGCTTGCGAGGGGTCCGGACATCACACCTAATGATTAACTGCTGTTCCACCTACTGCCTTCTCTGTACATGCTCATGTCTATAAAAAGCTCATTGAGCAGAGAAGTAAGCAGATACCTTTGCCAGAACAGAAGAGATCTTATCATTATATATCTGGTTACAAATGCATGTAATAAACTGGTAAAAATAGCAGTTGGTGTTGCCATTTTTTCTTTTGTTGGGTGGATATGCCCTATAATATTTATGAATTAGCATAAGGGCTATTATAATCATATAATTTACGATTGCACTCAATGATAAAATTGCACACCTGTATATTATTTAATAATGTATCCTTGACCCCCTCCCCATAAACTACTAGGATATCAGATGTTGCCAAGAGCACCATAATCTAAAATATTTTGAGAACCACTGATTTAGAAGAACATCCCAATGTTTTAAATTACAGGGTGAATTATTTATTATAATATACAAGTTGCAGTGACACAAATAAAATAGCTAAGTACAGATAATACGGTATACTAATATAAGCACCAGGATATGCATGTCTCTTGTGTATTACATGATCTTGTGTGTAACATGTCTCTTGTGTATTACATGTCTTTTGTATATTACATGTCTCTTGTATATTACATCCTTATTAACTTATCCTTACTGAATAGTTATCAGATGTCACATGGTATATCCACCCCCAAAGGGCATATCCACCCCCAAAACTATAATTTAACCCACTACTGGCCCCACTCTGTAGTGCATAAAAATCCTTACCTTACATCCCAGCTCCAAATGGCTCTCATGTAATGTCCCTCCAAAGTCCAAAAAACTGACCACCAGGAGCAGTGCAGGGAGGGAAATTGTTTCCGAGGCTTTCTCTCAGAGGTTTTTGGCTTGCTCAGAGCAGCCTTCCCCCCCCCCCCCTCTCCCTCCCATTTTGCTCTCCCTCCCCCTAGTGTAATTTCCCTTTGGCACATAGTACCTCTCCTTCCCCCAGCCCCAACCACTATAATACAATACATTTTTCAGAAAGTCCCCAGAACTCTACTTATCTTCCCTCTCTCCCCCGGCATTCTGTGCAGCCATCAGTCGCGTCCGTGATTGGCTGCCTCTCAGCCAATCAGGGACGTGGCTGCCAGTTTGGCCCCCTGCTTGCAGTTTCATGCAAGCAGAGGGCCGGGCAGTACAGAGGAGGAAAGAGGGAAGGTAAGTAGAGTTTGGGGGACTTTCTGAAAAATCTATTATAGCGTTTTTTTTCCATGGGGTGGACATGCCCTTTAAAAACAAAAAATTCATAATTTCTAGACTGGTGTAAAACATGGGAACTCCCGGGTGACTGGACTATATGTTAGCATAGTGTGTACATATATCATGCAACATACAAGGAATGCTTTGTGCACACAATATCAATGTATATATATTTCAAGGAGTAACATGACAGCTAAACAAAAACACTGTATATTTTCCATTCTAGAGCCCATCAACCCACTTGCTGTAATAAACTGTGAAAGCGACACGCACGGCCTTGTTAGTATAATTCCGCTGTTCGCTCTATGGTGGCACGGCGAGGTCCCCTTAAAATCATGTCTAATTGATCAAGCTGTCAAAATGCATCAGGAGAAGCGAGATTATCAGAATGTACCTAACCCAGGGTAGTAGCAATTTGACAGCCGTCAGCAGATCCGGCCTTGGCTTCACTCTTTATATGCAGCACCGGGCTGAGGAGTCACAGTTGAAAGTCTGACAAAGCGATAGGTGTCAAGGGGCTTCCGGAGCAGGAATTAGACAAGGCACAAGTAATCTGCAACTAGTAATAAAACAGCCCGGCGCTATTCTCCTCACGCCTGGGACACGGCTGCAGGCCAAGGTTACATTTAATATACGGGACCTGCTTTTCAAAGGATTTTATTCATGGATTTATCATTTAATAAACGAGAAGCCGTAAGCAACCCTTTGTTGTCCTTAGATTTGCAAAAAGCAGAGATGCTTTGTTCTCTCACAGAATGGAAAGGCTACACACCAATAATGGGACTGAAACCACCGTACAGGTCCACATCATAAATGGAAGTTCACCTTCAGACACGGCGGGCAATCCTGACAGCACATATATAACTGGAATAACACAGCCCAACAAAACAAATCATTCAGATTAGTTGCAAATATGCTTTATGAATTGACAGGCACTGGAACCTGCAAGGTCAGTGATGATGCTCTAAGAAGGTAAGAGATCAGTGACAGCAAAAGCTAACCACAAAATTGTAAAGGGCAACTAAAGGTCATAAATTTCCTTTTGTTCTCCTTAATGTATTATTTAGATCAGTGGTTCCCAAACGTTTTCAGACTGTGGCACACTTAAAAATCCAATTTTATCTTGCACCCAAAACCTGTTATACTGAGATATCCTCCCTGATCCCTGCCCCCCCCTCTTCTTTTAATCACACTATCTGAGCTTTCTTAGTGCTCAGAATTGGATTCACTAAAAATATTCTGCAGTCATTGGTTGTGACATCATCACACAGCGTCCCAGCCACAACTGTAGAGCATACCCAGAAAAGACAGGAGATGTAGTAGTGAGACGCCAGGGTGCGGGGAGGATATCTCTGTATGCCTACATATACAGATACAAAATTTTGGGGGATGCTTACTGAATTTGGGGGTGGACTTTAAGGGGCCTACAATTGTAACTGCTGGTCTGGCAGCTATGGAATACTGACACTCAGTTAATATGCATTACTATATCCACAAGTATATACATCTGGTAACCGGCTCTAAAAAAGTACTTTGGATGTAATGTTTCATCTCCCTGTAACTTTGTAAGACTCTTAAAGGGCATATCCAGCCTTACAACAAATACAACTGCTGATTTGCCATTTACCTGCCTGCAACCCCAACTGCCATTGCTACCAGTTTATTAAAAGCATTTGTAGCCTCAGCTCAATGAGCTTTTTGTAAGTTTGAGCATGTGCATTGCAGGCAAGAGGGAAAACAGTATTCATTAATTGGCTATGATATCAACAGGCACAATCTTGATAGACTGCATTGAGGGAGGAGCTAGTTTACTCTGCAAGAATGGGGGCAATAATATCTGGTTAGTAATATTGTGCTGAATATACCAGATGGGGATGGGGGCAGGTAAATGACAAGTGACCATTTTTTTGTTTAAAGGGTAGACGTTCCCTTTGAAATGGCCACCTCTCCCTTTAATTTCTTTTCAGGCCACAGGTCCAGGTCTACTGGTAAAGAACTGCACTGAGTATTGTAATACATCCCTACATTACTATACAGTCATGGTCAGGTTTTCTCTGTTTCTGTGACAGTAATTTAAATCACATCTGACTCCAAGGAATGGGACACTGGACTAAACATTTCATTGGATACAATACACGTTTTAGCATTTCAGATGTTGTGTCTGTATTTCCTACACCATCAGGAGGTGTGGAATTCATTCACAGATGGCCTGACACAACCTTGTGATTAGCTGTTCCATTACACACCTGCACAGGTCTCACAATTCAAACTCTAATGGAAACTCTAACAGCGCACAGCTGGCTACTCGAGGGAGACTGAATACTTCAATCCAGGAAAACGAATGGAATCTAAACAATGTTTAGCTTATAATAAACAGCCTGTGGTTCCCCTCGCTGCTGTTGCTACAGCCATAGGATTGGGATAAGGATAGATATTAATGTAAATCATTCTGTCAGTCAGAAATTAAACCTGTGCACAGTCTATTAGACTTCATTTGATAGAGTGTGCAAAGGGCCCCCTGTCTAAAGAAGGCTCTGCTGCACTTTATTATGTTCATTGAGTGGGGGGCTTTTAGGCCAGTGGCGTAACGAGTGGGGGCCGGACAGTAGGAGGGCCCGCCACAACCTCTGTGATCAGCTGTTTAAATGACTGGACCCGACCTTCCGGTAAGGTCTTTCTAACAGCTGGTCATGTGCATGTTTCCTTTATACGCGCGATCGGCTGTTTAAAAATGGCTGATCGTGGAGGGGGGAGGAGGTCAGGGGCCCAGCCTCCAAGTTACTCCTCTGTTTTATGCTGAGGCCCCTCTACAACACCCAAATAAGAGTGTTTCTGTTTACGTTTCCCAGGGGATTATGGGTAAAAATAAAATTGCATGTCGTTTTGATTGTGTCTGCTTCTGTCTGTGTTTTTCTTTGTACTTCCATAGACCTGTATTAAGTGCGATTTTTGACAGGATAGGGCTAGAAATAGTGATTGCGCGCATTAGAAATTCGCAAAGGATTGCAGCTCACACAGCGCCTACTTCCCGCAATTTACATTCTAAACAATGTCATTGCGGATCGCAAAGCACAAGCGGATCGCGAAACGAGTCAAAAACATGGTAGTCTGGCCTAGTCCTTAGGGTATTTACAAGAGTCAATGATTTTTTACTCCAATTGGCCAGCCACTACGACATACTCCCAATAACCACCTTAAAAAATTACATACAAACAACAAGACTGCTAACAGCTCCAACCATAGTCGGACTGGGGTGTTGGCCCATCAGGAAATGTGAGATCAGGGGCTCACCAGGATTGCTGGGTCCCTCATTGAAATAACCCCTGTACCCCCCATTATGTTGGCACACTCACTTATATACACTGCCCCTTCAATTCCTTCACTTAAACACAATACACATCAACAATATTGCATTTGCATTCAATCGTAACTCCGACAATATTAAGATACATTCAGTTTTCTCTTTTTAAAAAACCTTAATTCAGGCACCACAAATGCAGTTCAGATCTATTTACCTAACTCACCGTATAAATACCATTCATCCGAAGGGCCTCTCACCTTAGCAGTGGTGCAGACATAGAACTGAGCAAACTAAACAAACAAATGATTGGTTCCCTATTTCCCTGTGACATTGCCATAGGAACCTTATTTATGATTTTTAAAAAGCCATTGCAGTTCTTGCGGCCTCATTAAATCTAAGCCTCATTTAACTAGCGGGACGTTTTTACAATGGACTTACTGACATGCTGTGATAGATGGCTGTATAACATAATCCAACAATGCTCTACGCATCGCCCATAGTGTGGATAAACACTGTATCAGGACTAACAATGCTAAGTTGGTTGAATAGCAGGAAGTGAAAGAGGGAAAAAAACAGAATAATACCAGGTCCCCAAAGCCTGTTACATAGGATTGTGTTAGAAGAAAGCGCCATGGGGGAAAATGATAGGAATTAAGAATGTTGAGATTTTCTCATGCCGGCTGGGGACGCCTTCCCATAATTACCTGGGTGGGAAGGTTTCCTGAAATCCGACCCTGAGAGATAAAAAGAGCTGGTCTAAAAAGAGCCAAATAATGTGATCCCTTATTCCTGTGTCGGCACACAAAGGAAAATCTCTTTATGAATGGAAGAGGTTGTGGTACAGGTAAATAGTAGATGCTCCTTTGTGTAGAAAATAAAAATGAAGGACCCTGGAAATGTAGGGCAAGGGGGTCGCCATTAAGAAAATCCATATTTACAGCGGTTTTTATTTTGTAATGATAATTGTAATATTTTGTAATAATAATAAAATAATCTGGGGTCGTTGATCCAAGTGCTGGAATTTGTAAATAAATAGTTGGAGGGAAATGATGGGGCTTATTTATTGTATTAGTCGATATAGCATCACAGACAACTTACATGGCCCCAGGTCTTCAAAAGAGGACAGAACAGACAGGACTACTCTGTCAGCATGTCATTTGTAAAAAGTATTAAAGGAGAACTATAGTATTAAAGGAGAACCATAGTATGAAAGGAGACCCTACTTTAAGGAGAACCATAGTATAAGAGAACTATATTATTAAGGAGAACCATAGTATTAAGGAGAACCATACTATTAAGAGAACCATAGTATGAAAGGAGAACTTAGTATAAAGGAGAACCATTGTATAAGGAGAACTATAGTATTAAAGGAGACCAAAGTATTAAGGATACCATAGTATGAAAGGAGAACTATAGTATTAAAGGAGAACCATTGTATTAAAGGAGAACTATAGTATTAAAGGAGAACTATAGTATTAAAGGAGAACCAAAGTATTAAAGGAGAACCATAGTATGAAAAGAGAACTATAGTATTAAAGGAGAACCATACTATTAAAGGAGAACCATAGTATGAAAGGAGAACTATAGTATTAAAGGAGAACCATAGTATTAAAGCAGAACATACTATTAAAGGAGAACCATAGTATGAAAGGAGAACCATAGTATGAAAGGAGAACTATAGTATTAAAAGAGAACCATGTATTAAAGGAGAACCATACTATTAAAGGAGAACCATAGTATGAAAGGAAGAACTATAGTTTAAAGGAGAACCATGTATTAAGGAAAACTATAGTATTAAAGGAGAACCAAAGTATAAAGAGAACCATAGTATGAAAAGAAAAACTATAGTATTAAAGGAGAACCATACTATTAAAGGAGAACCATAGTATTAAAGGAGAACTATGGTATTAAAGGAGAACTATAGTATTAAAGGAGAATTATAGTATTAAAGGAGAACTATAGTATTGAAGGAGAGCTGTAGTGCGTATTAAGTTTTTCCAAAAACAGTTAAAATGAAAAGTACCTAGCGCACGGAGGTAGGATTGGTCATTTTTACCTCCCAATAGAGGCAGCACAAAGAAAAATGCTTCTGCCAGGCTTTCTGAGTGCATCAGCGCTATTTTTAAAACAGGAAGGCCGAGGGCACTAACCTAGCAGAGGAAAACTGTACATCTGAAGCAAAAGATATTGATAATGACTTCTTAGTAATAACTTCTGACTATGTTTAAAGTTACTATGTGATGTACAATGGTTCAGCCTAATCCTATTTCCAAGGAATAGATTTCAGTAAATACTAATATTGATTATTTTTCCAGCTGTAGCGCTATTTTACATTACGGTTGTAAATAAACATTGTGGTCGTGAAACAATCAGTATTTTAGGTCTGCAACATAAATTAGAGCCTGCAGCAGTCAATAGGCAAATAACTGTATTTGGACCTTATCAGTATTTTTTGCCAGCGGACGATAATTTTTGCAACAGCCCAGAATTACAGCCGCAGAAAAAAAATACTGCTACTGGCAAATATATTTTGCCAGTATGACACAGAATCCAATTTGGAAAATACCAATATTGATGTAGCTACTATTTAGCCACAATAACAAATAAACAGGGAGATTCAATAAAAGTTCTTATTGTTTAAAATGGTGCTAATTTTGCCCCAACCAATCATATCTTATTTAACATTTGAAAGCTAACATCTGATTGGTTGGGGCCATTTTAAACGATAAGAACTTTTATTGAATAACCCAGTAAATATAGAAACCTGGATTAACTTATCTTCTCTATCATTTGCAAGGGGATAGCCATAGACTAATGTGTTTTTAGTGTTGCCATATTTAGCCACCAATATGTGTGAAGCATCAATATCTGCATTAATGATGAATAACAGACATACCAATAGGGACCTAGTCGTTATTACTAATACAATTAATTATTCATTTCAATGGTGTGAAATAGATTTTTGGGGAGATTCAATAAAAGTTCTTATCGTTTAAAATGGTGCTAATTTTGCCCCAACCAATCAGTTCTTATTTAACATTTGAAATCTAACATCTGATTGGTTGGGACAAAATTAGCACCATTTTTAACGATAAGAACTTTTATTGAATAACCCTGTTTGTATTTTGTCAAGTAAAACTTGACAAAAATATTTTTTTATTTACTTACTTTTTTTAATTTAATGAGAATTTTCACTAATGTGGAGGTTTGCTTATTTTGTTCCACGACACGGCGTTATGACGATCGCCAACCATGATCCAGCAGGGGAAATGTTGCAGGAATGTTGGACAGTAAGAACACCCAATGTACCTGACATTAAGTTGGTCTGATGCTCTTGACGAACTGAACATCAAATCGGCATAAAGTCAGGTCCGTGTGGGGTGATCATTATTGTAGGTGCATAAGTTAAATCCTCCATTAACACATAAATATGGACCTCCCCATTCAAAGTATTAGAGATTAATTAAACATGTGCAGGAGCTTCCAAAACATCAGAGAAAATCAAAAACCCTTACAATGCAATGCAAACAATTATATGTGAGGGACATACGGTAATATAAATACCTCAAAGTCAATGCAAATGATGGACGTGTTTACAATCAGATACAGTAACATTTAGATTAAAGGGCAACTGTGGTCTCAAAATAAGTTAGGGTTAAATGAAAGCCTGTAGTATTTCCTTTAAAATAAGCTAACAATCACATCTCTGGCTGGAACCTGTGAGAAATTATACTGGGGTGAATGTTCTAACTTCCTGCTTCCAGTAGGTTGAGTGACATCCCCTGACCTCTGGGGGAGAAGCATGCTCAGTTAAGACATAATGTTGGGGAAATCAGGAAGTACTTGGGGGGAGCCTATTAATGCAAGCAGAGGCTGGTCACATGACTACAAGCTGGTCACATGGCTGAAAACAGAAAGTGTTCAAGCAGGAAGTTATATTGCTGAACCTTTCCAGCAACAACAACAACACAAATTGTATGTGATGTGATTTAGGTTTTTTTTAGAAGGTGTGATGGAAGGCTTTTTATATAATGCTTACTAGTTTGGAAGAGTTCAAGACCACAGTTACCCTTTAAGAACCAAGGATCAAGTGTATTTTTTCTATTTGTTACTCGAACAAGAGGGAGAAAACGTAAATTATTTTGGTAAAATCAGGAAACCTATATAAGAGCAGATGATCAAAAAAGTTCATTTAACTGCATAGATTTGTGGGGAGAATATTCTATTTCAAACTCTGGTCTTTGTTTGGTCTAGCAAACAGGAAATGAAACATATTTATAAACCTATATATTAAACTGGTTTAGATGATTGTAATAGAATCTGTCCATTTCAATTTGAGGATCTTAAGAGGAAAAAAAATAAATAAATATACAAGGTAAGCGTGCCAGGATATATACTGTGTACCACTTGCTGAAATGTTGCACCCTATGAACTATGTACTAAAAGACTCCATGGACGCTTAGATAGAAATCATGTACAGATTTATAGCGCTACACCTTCCAACAGTGATTTACTATTAATATTATATTTCCACCAGGAATATAGAAACGTGTTATTTTTCCAAAGCTATAAATAATATATACAGCTGTTAATCATTATACAATACATAATTGATGTCACTGGAGTGTCAAGCTCATATTACCTTTATTTAGTGAGTGGGGGGAGGAGGTTTAATTTGATTTTCTTAAAATCTTGTCTGGCACAGACCATGTCAGTCTTTCTATAACAACAGTGATTACCCCATGTCTTTCATTGTCAATCAGACCTTCGAGTATACAGGAACTCTGTCGATTACTGCAATTATGGGCAATTTGTGGAATTCCACCTGTTCAGAACCACCAATCAACAGAAAATACAATTTCCATCTAGGCAGAATTATGTGTAATAAATTGATGTGGGTGTTTCATATCCATTGAAATGGACTTTTACAAAAAGCTTCAATGGTTGAAACAATAATTATAGGCAAACATTTTTCTGTGTCCATCCCAAAAATGATATTTTATATCCTGACAGAGAAGCCCCCAAAACCGTAAGATCGCTAGATATTTAGCCCGATCCCTGCAGCAATCTACCAGCTTCGCTAGGAGTAGGCAAAGCTTAGATAGTTTTCATGCACACTCAGATGAGTTTTCCACTACTCTCAATGGGCCAGGTTGCATTGGAAAGATACATAAATAAATGGATATTGACTAAGCAGAGATGCATATGTGGCAATAATTATAGGAACTTCCAATCATAGTTTATTTACAGCCTCATCGTATTCTATAAATTAAAGCATGTAGGCAGCACTTGTGTATGTGCTGCTGTGTGTATTCAATCAAGTATTTGTTTACTTTGCCCTTCTGACTAATCTGACTAATTTGTGAGGCAGCAATGGGAGAGGATCGCGTGTAAGGTAAATATCTTCTATCTTCCTCCCTGGCTCCTGGTCAATTGATTGAAAAACAGAAAGTAAGGCATAGCTCCCAGTCTTCAATCAATACATTAAAGGAAAAGTTAACTTTTCAAAAAAATGTTTTTCCAGTTTAGATACCCTTTGTATCTAAATGGTCTTATCTTATTTTTATTCTAGAATTAGCAGAGAATAGGTAATGCTGACCATGTATGTTATATATGTTCTTTGTGACTTTTAACATCAGTATTTCTTTCTTTATCATGTTCTACCAACATTAAAGCTCAGAGCAGTTTCACTCTCCTGAACCGAACATCACGATTTAAACGCAAGAGTTTTATAATATTTTCTTTTCAGAACACTCCCTTTAAGAAAAAAATATCTCTTGAACCAAGGGACAAGGGAAACACCGTATAAAGCACTTACTGATTGCGAAAGCCATGACGTGTTATTATCATGCGAATGACTCGTATTATAAGGTTACTACTACTTCGGAAGCAGTCAAATCATTTTAAGGTCATAGGAGAAGAGCTTTCAAGCAAATCTGATAAATAGACTTTTATTGCGGCTTCTTCTAGAGAGAAAATTCACTTTACTTGCATTATTATCAAGTCTTTTCAAGGCTGGCGTTTTTTTGACACGAGATGACCCAGCCTTTACTAAAATGACCTCTTTCCTCGCCTTGCCTCTGTTTATCAGCTCAGGAAGAAAACGTCTTCCTCTGGTTACTGATATCTCTGGGAACCAAACCCATTAAGATATTTTGACCCCTGCCTGTGCTATTTTAACTGTCTGGTGTACAGGAAGGAACCATTAAAAATAGTACAACAATGCTCTTATACACAAGGGCTAAAGGAGTCTTGATTCTGATTGATGCCTGAACAAACATACAATGAGAAAAGGCCTGGATTTCAACACAGATTGTCATACCAAAGGAAACAAGAAAGAGAGGGAGAAGCCTTTCATTACTGAGGACCCAGTAAACCTTTATCAATAACACCCCTTGAAATAGACCTTAGAGGCAATAGCTATATTGGGGCTATGTTGCTACTAATTAAAACCTTATTTTTTGCTCATGTATTTGGTGTTCTATGCAACTGGATTGCAATGTAACATTGAGCTGTCCTGGGAATTCTGGCACTGGTCTTGCTGCAGCTGATTCTGTAAAGTAGAGGAAGCCCTCCTAGGTGCAAGATTGCCACTATTTTGTACCCAAAAGGGAATTTAGATCTTGTTCCCCGATACCTACATTCTTTTTATTGCAATGTTTATAAGATAAAAAGCAATGGGTTAACGTGGTATAGGTATAAAGTCAATTTCTTCAGCCAGAAACCTCATGCATAATGAGCTATCTACCCTGTATTCCATGAAATACAAATTAAGAAACAGCATAGGAACGAAGTAATGAACAGGTACATAAATTGCAGGGTATGGATGGGTACAAAACGTGTCTGTATATTGTGACCTGACAGACCAATTGCCCATTTTTAAGCAGAGGCACGACCGATCATGCAGTCCATTGCAAGACCACACAATCTGACCAATTTCATGAATTTTTAGCCAATTCTGATAAACCTTAACCCGTCATTGGGCTGTTGTGGTCATAATTTACTTCCGTTATTTCTGGTCGATTGACTGAAATTTCAGTTGCGACGGGCGATCATGGAGTAGGTCTAGATCCAATTTGAAAATGATCATCCCATGGCCACAAACCTTTAATTCTGAAAGTTAATCACCTGTAGGGAGTACATCCGATACTTTCACCCATGCTGCCCCCTCCCTTGGGATGGGAAACCAGGGATGTACAGCCTATGGAAGGATGTGTTTCTCTGTGTGATTAAGTTATCCCATAGATAGTCCTACCTGCCTATTGAATGGGGTAAGGATGGAAATATATCTGTTGTTCTCCAGGGGTAGTGAGGATCTAGTCTTTTTAGGTCCCAATTTGTTTTGTCTGTAACTTTTTTTAATATAATAAATACCAAAATCTATTCCTTGACGAGTGATGTCTTATGACCCTATAACTTACACAACATATGCTAATGTATATTTTCTACAGACTCCATGGTTGCCCCTTGGAAATGCCACATAAGAGATTTCTATAGCATTCCACAAGCTAAATGCAAAAACCATAGAACCAGCTACAGACCTGTTTCACCTTTATTAAGCCATCGTCAGTGTAATTAGGTTTTGAGATGTGAAGTGCCAATGGACAGATGCCACTAAGAAATGAACAGGGAGATTCAATAAAAGTTCTTATCGTTAAAAATGGTGCTATTTTTGCCCCAACTAATCAGATATTATTTAACATTTGAAAGCTAACATCTGATTTTTTGGGGCAAAATTAACACTATTTTTATGGATAAGAACTTTATTGAATAACCCTGTAAATCATTTAGGGAGAGTATAAGGCATTATAGCACCCCTTCACTTACTGTATATGCAAATAAGGAAGGGAGACTTCTGCGTAATTTCCATGTATATGTTGCATTCTACAGACTTCTAATCTAAAGGTCTATTTATAAAGCTGCGGTATCTGCATTTCCCCTCGATCCCAAAGTACCACTAACCTATATATTTTGCGCCGGCAGTATAAAGCTTTTCTTACACCTTATAAATATGCATAAAGCAATATACTTTACTGCCCCTTTATAAATATGTCCCTAAGCACCACCCTAAAGTGGGAACATCTACAAAATAAAACAGTTTTTTATTAAATAGAGGATACGTAATAAAACGAAACCTATAAATTAATTTCGACATGCACAATACAAATATTTTTACGCAAACACCATCTGCGTTCTTATTATCCTAACGCGTCAGGTGAGAGGAATATACCATTTCCAATCTTTTATTAACCAATAAAAAAGGTTTGTTTTTTTCAATCCTAAAAGGACACAATTCATACTCATTGACTGCAAGGGAATTTTATGCACAAGCAAGATCGGGTTCTTTCTGCTTCAATAAAACCGTATTCATGAAGATAAAAATAAAGGGAGATCGTTATGGCGTGTCTTCATTGTTAATGAATGCAAAATGCAAATATAATGTAGTGATCAAACACTCTTTGTACGGAGGCACATAAACTATGTCTTCCACAGCAAGGACAGGAGACTGGCTGGGAGGGTTTGGGCACAATTACCATCGCTGCCTTATTAATTCTGAATGTACAATAATGAGGAAGGTAATTTACATTTAGCATTTTAGGGAAAGTCATCAGTCTTTCAGTTTTTCTACTGCTTGGATGCAGTTCATGAAATTGCTTTTATTTGGAAAGGTGGAGAATTTTTATGGATTGTCTTAAATTAAAGGGCATGCCCATCCCCAAATATAAATCTATACTTAACTCCAACCCCCCCCTCCCTAACCCATAATCGTAAATTACTCTCTTCCCCACGGTTCCTGAAGACCATAATCCCTACATTTTCCAGCTGTGCTTGTCCCCCCCAGTCCTTGCCTCCTTTGCAACCTACGGAGCATGTGCACACAGAGCAGAGGAGGCGCACCATAATACAGAGTTAGTTATTGGCTGTGAAGTCACTATTACAGCAGTGACTGACCACTGCATCCCGGAGGAAAGGCAACATCTATGTGAGATGGCTTTTCTGCAATGACGAAAGGTAAGGATTATGGCCTTTAGGGGACCACAAGGAGGTAGGTAACAATAAGGAGGTAAATAAAATTATCAATATCAGTTTTGGGGGGGGGTGAGTGTTTGTGTTCTGAACAAAAAGACAGAGAGTGAAGCAATAATATTGTTGAACCAATTGTAACGACCAGGGGAGCAATCGCAGGGAGACCTGGGAGCCAAGGGGGCCCCATCTTTTTAGAGATGGTACAGCAAGCGGCTGATCATAGTACGGTAATTGGGCAATTGTAGGTGGATGCCATGGATAGGGGGAATGATAGGTATCAAGATGGCAATCACACCATGAAGTCATCTGTTTAGGCTAATACATTTAGGATCTGCTGATTAAAACTACACAGTAGATATAAGATATACCTGTGTAACATCAAGCCCTCTTCAGGGAAGTTTACAGCAATTCAACCAGGAAAACAGAGAAGCTGTTCAATGTTGTATCGAGTGACACTAAAAAAAAGTTTAAGCCTGAACTTTTCCTTTAAAGGGGAACTGAGGTCTTTAAACAAGTTGATTTTAATTGAAAGGTCATTTAAAATGAGCCATTAACCACCTCTCTACATGCTGCACAGCCCAAGATATGAAGAAATCCCTGATCAGAAAGTTATGAGGTGGGAGGTTCTGAACCTGCGGTCACAAAAAGCATTTTCTCCTTCTAATCTGCGGTTGGCACATGCTCAGTGCAGGAGAAAGCAGAGATCGAGTTACAGTGACTGAAGGAGAGAGACTGAAGGAGAGGGGAGGGGGAGAGAACAGCACAGCCTGTCACAGCAGGGAGTGTGTAAGGTGTGTACATTTTTGCCTTTTTTTAATGCCTCCCACACAGGGAGGGGCTGTCACATGATTTCGAAGCAGGAAGTGCACAGGATCTGGTGATGCTGCTACCATATCACAGATAAAAATGTAAATATCTTCAAAACTAAGTAAAACAAATAATTAAAATTTCAAAAATACTCAGGAAAGCAATTCCTGTCAATTTACCTAAAGTAATTTTTGGACCACAGTTACCCTTTAAGGCTGGGTACACATGTATATCGGTAGATCAGGCTGAAAAAAAACGCTGGTGCCTATTCGCCTGGAATGAGGCAAAAAGGCATTCAGATGCGGTGGTATATCAGCAGTGGTATATCACTGCTGATTATATGGCCGCCTATAGACTAATTACTTTTAGTATCACACAGTATCACATAGAGATTAGAAATCTAAGTAACGTTGTAAATACTTTTAAATATTTGGCTTTTTATAAATACCAGTCTCTGCCTTAACTTAAAATTCTACACGGTTGCCAGGTCAGAATTTATTTTAAGGTTACATTTCATGATTAATTTTTTTTTCTCCTTCTCTCCCCTTTACAGATTTTCATTCAAACTTGCTTTGTAGACCAGCAGTTAAAATTCAGAACTCAAGAAAAAAAGAGCAAAGGGTCAACAAATCTTGAAACTACAGAAACAAAACAAGAAGGATATGTTAACTTTTTAAAAGGGGAACTGTGGTCCCAATACTAATGCTTTTTAGATTAAAGTCCATATTCTTACCTTTCAAACCAACTCTTAAAAGGCCTCTCCATCTTTCATGGTGGTGCAAGCTTCCTGGGACGTAAAATGTGATGTTATAAGTAACGTTGGAGAGGGAAATTGCTATTTACTTAAGCTAAACTTTTTAAGACATTACTTCTACATGCAGCAATTTACAGAGTCCACTGTGAAGATTGGAAGGTAAAAAAAAAAAAACAAACTAATCTAAAAGGTAGTTGTTGGAGCACATTTCCCAAAGGATCATGTCTAGGAGTGAAATTGTGTCCTTGAATAACTAACTCTATGTCCTGTCAGCTCATGTCTATGTCTGTCCATCATAGTTCAAGTTGATTTCAAGGCGAAACTCTTCGTTAATGGCACTTCATCTAGTGTAACTTTTAAAGGGCATGTCTACTTCCAAAGTACAAATCTATCCACCCGTTCGCTTATTATGTAAGCCCCAACCGCTCCACTCTTGTAATTCAAAACCTTTCCTCTAGCCTGCACTACTGAAGTCCTAGTCCTTATCCTGAAAGGATGCAAACTCCACATGCTTCAGTCACAGGCGTGTTTGCCACACATGCTACCCAGTGCAGATTTAAGCTCATAAAGAGCTCATAAAACCGGAGAAAGAAATGTCAAACTTTTGACAGGAGAACCAGGACTTTGCTATGGCTATAAAAGTGCAAATCTTACCACTCGTAACCACAACCCAATCACATAAACCCTAATTTTTAAAATATAAACGCAAATCATAAAGCTGAAAACTCAATTTGCTGTTTATTTCCCATGTTTAGCGGAATAAAAAAAACTATGCAAAACTATGATAGGGCCCCTATTTGCGCTTCATCCACAGTGGTTTTCTGGGAGGAGGCTATATCTGTCATAGGAAGAATAAGAAGATAGGACCCCTTGGCTCCCAGGCACCCCTGCTCCCCTGGTAATTTCGCCCCCCTGGCTAAAGAGAACTACCAAATGTGCAGCCACATGTGTCTGCGTTGGTCACACAATAACCAGATCTGTTTCAAAAATGGAATAATAACATGAAAATGATCTTCGTAATCTAGTTTTTCTTTCCCAGTTGGATCAGTCTAATGTTGTGGGATCGCTCGGTCAGGTAAGTAAAATCTTTCTAGTGTATGGCCACCATAACTCCCTATCAGTTGTAAAGCCATTAGTTACTTCTAAAGCCCTAGGTGTAACAGTAAATATATAGGACATATAGAAGGGCTTGCACTTGTTTAGCAGTAGAAAATAATATGTCACTCTACCCCTTCAATACAGGTAATATGCATGCAACTTGGTAAGGTAAGACAATGAACAACATTACCCAGCATCCTCTGATGTTGCTGGATGCAACAACCTTCAGTTCACCAACATTTAGATGGCTACTGACTGCCAAACCCTGCTAAACACTAAAGAACAAAGCACTCACAGTGCACTGGATATCATTTAATATTAGACTGTATGTGTCGTCGCCTTTAAAGTAATAGATGCATTGTATTATGTAATCCCTGTAGCACAAGACACTGTTTAGCCCGAGGCCAGCCCTGGATATGTGATTGAAATGCAAAGCACTTTCTAGTGGCTGCATTTGAATTATTGACATCCACAGCAAATGATACAGATAAAGGCTGACAGCCATAGGAACTTGCCTTGTGCTCTGGGCAGTATTTTTCTATACTGCTACTTACTCTTTCAAAGAGATGATTTTCATTTGTCGTGCACCTAAGAGAGACTCTTCCCTCAAATTACTTGGGTGTGTATATAGCGAATAACGCAGCCTATATTTTATAATGGAAATATAAAACAAGTCACTATTGGGTTGCATGACCACATAAAAGCAAAAGCCACAGGCTGTGTTTCACAGGTCATCAAACCCCAAGGTATTGACGTTTTATAATAAAATTACACTGTGTAAGGGTGTATTCTTTTCTATAATACGTAAAGGAGAACTAAGTCCATTAACCTCACCCTCCCTTTAAAAGATCTGAACCGCTCGGAACTCACCCCTGGGTTTAGTTTGGGAAAAATACTTTCTTAAAACCATGATTGTGGGTCTGCCCCACCCCTTCACTTTGTCCAGGACTTACATGTATTTCTATTGGCTAATTATAGAATGAGGGCAGACTGATTTTAGGTAAATATTTTTTCCAAACTAATGAAAACCTAGGGGTGAGGACCTAGCAGTTCAGGTCCATGCCTTGGGTACCTTTAATGGACGGGATGATAAGGAGATAAGTTTTGAGTTCTCCTTTTAAAAAAGTGGGAATCCTAATTATAAGATCTTTAAAAGTATCTTGCTTGCGCTTGGGGTATGGGTAGGGGAAGGGTTAAAATAAAAAGTAAAAAATAAATAGGTTAAGATCAAGATCTCTGTAAAAAATCAAGTTTAAAATGACACTTCCATATAGTATTAAAATTCTTAAAACACTCACTTGTGCCTATCCACCACTAGGGGCACTGCGGGGTTTATTCTGTACTGTTCTGATGCTTGCTTGGTCTGTGTAGCTCCCAAAAAATTAAAAACATTAAAAAGCACTAAAAACCCTTGCAGAAACAGTCCAATAGCAGTTGTTGCACCTCTCTGCTATGGTGTGGCCACTTTAACTCGTAGTGGTCTTGTGGTAAGGTATAAGTAATGGCTTGTGAGGTTGTGAGGTTGTTCCTACACGTTTCGCTGTTTTAATCCTTACAGCTTCATCAGGGAGTGTTTTAAAGGGCATGTCCACCCCTAAAACTATAATCCCCCCAACTACTGGCCCCACCATGTAGTGTAGTGTAATCCTTACCTCACATCCCAGCTCCATCTGGTTCTCCTGTAGTCCCCCCCCAAAGTCCCAAAAACTGACGACCAGGAGGCTAGCAGAGTCCATATAGGGCTCTGCCTGCTACCTGGCCTCCGGAAGAATTCTGCCATGCGTACTGCAGCCCTTCTCCCCCCTCCCTCCCCCTCCCTCTCCCTCCCTCCCTCCCGTCTCCTATCCCTCCCCCTAGTGTAAATCCCCTTTAATATCCTGCTCCCCCATGTCCCCCAGCCCCAACCGGGATTTTTTTTATATTCAGAAAGCCCCCCAAACTCTACTTACCTCTCCTCTTTCCTCCTGCCAATCACGACACGCGACTGCCGACCGCGCGGGGAAAGAGGAGAGGTAAGTAAGAGTTTGGGGGGCTTTCAAATAAAAAAATCCCGGTTGGGCTGGGGGACATGGGGGAGCAGGATATAAAAAAATACATTTTAGGGTGGACATACCCTTTAAGAATTTTAATATATGGAAGTGTCATTTTAAACTGATTTTTTTACAGAGATCTTGATCTTAACCTATTTATTTTTTTACTTTTTGTTTTCACTCCTTCCCCTACCCATACCCCAAGCGCAAGCAAGATACTTTTAAAGATTTTATAAACAATTCAGTGGACAACTTGCAGTGCAGCCACCCTACTCAAGTAGACATTCCCTACCACACCATAGCACGGAAGTAACCCAATCTACTCCTAATTATTAGAGTTATTGGTTCCACTACCTGCATACCTCTATAAACTTTTAAAAGTTGCTAAATGCTTGGATTACTTCTAAAAGGGAGATGTAATAAAAGTTCTTAAAGTTAAAAAATGGTGCAATCAGATGTTGTTTACAATTCGAAAGCTAACATTTGATTGGTTGGGGCAAATTAGTCACCATTTTTAACAATAAGAACTTTTATTACATTTCCTTGTAAATATTTAGTCCTTTCACTACAAATTTCCCCTAACCTAGTTACTTCAATTAACAGACATTCAGCCTCCATTTAGCAGAGCTCACCCTATACTTAACATCTGTGACACATGCACTGCCTAATATAATCAGCCAGGGCTATGATTTAGTGGTACGACCCAAGATAACTATCAGTCTCCCTGGGGATTATAACATCCAGTAGCCATATCTGATAATGAACAGCATGTGGCAGAGGAACTGGTGTCTGGACAGTTTCACATGTATAATAATCACTGAATTTTAAAGCACCGAGCAGGCGTGTTAGTATCAGGGCCCTTGTGCCAGCTTGTAGGGGAGACATTAACTCTTCTTATACTTAAAAAAATATTCCTAACAAAAGGCTCCAAACCTAACATTAATGGACTTTTTCATTTTTCCTTAAAGGACATGTCCACCCCCAAACCTATAATCCCCCCCACCACTGGCCCCACTCTGTGTTGTAGTAAAATCATTACCTTACATGCCAGATACAAATGGTTTTCCTGTAATACCCCCAAAGTCCCAAAAACTGCCCACCAGGAGCCTAGCAGAGTCCATATAGGCCTCCTGTCTCCCCTCCGGAAGAATTTTGCCATGCGCAGAAGAGCCCTCCCTCCCGTTTTGGTCTCCCTACTCCTAGCTTTAAACCCCCATTTCCCATATCATAATTCTTGCTCCCCCAGCCCCAACCGCATTAGTATTATTTCAAGAAAGTGCCCCAATCTTTACTTTCCTATCCCTCTCGCCTTCGCCATTCTGCACTACCAGCAGCCTCATTCATGATTGGCTGCCTCTCAGCCAATCACAGGCGCGGCTGCTGGTCCGGCCCCCTGCTTGCAGTTCTATGCAAGCAGAGGGTCGGGATTGTGTGACGGAGGAGAGAGGTAAGGTAAGTAACTATCGGGGCACTTCCTTGGAATAATACTAATGCGGTTAGGGCTGGGGGAGCAAGAACTATGATATGGGAAAAGTTTTTATAAAGGGTGGACATACCCTTTAATATTCAAAAGTGCAAAAGTTAAGCTTCGTACAGATGTCCGATGTTGACACAAACTGCAGACCGAATGCATACACACGTGCGGCTATCGCCCGAAATGGCTGTTCACATCGCTCATAGATGCGCTTGGGGGTCGGAAGTCTGTGTCAAAATTGTACGTCTGTAAAATTCGTCTGTACATTTGTCTGTCTTGTACAAAGACTGACGAATATGGAAGACACCCACAACTGCTTTATCCTTTAGTGTACAGGGGCCTATCAAACACCCCAATGGAGAAAAATGATGGCCAATAGAACAGAGTGGGTGGAGTTGGGATGGGACAGAGACATACTTTGTATTTTTATTCATTTAATATTTTCTAATATACAATGACACAATATAATAAACTTATAAACCCCTTCCAACGGCTATATTTTATATCACACCTACAGTTGTAAAACGAAATTACACTAATCAATGGTAGCCAATGTACCTAATGGTGGCCATAGACGCTGAGATCGACATGTATGTATTCTGCTGACCATGATCAGCAAGTCTATGGCCACCATGCTCGTGTTTGTGCCACCAGAAATATTCTATCCGGAATGACCAATCAACTTTAAGATATTGCCCTATATTGACGGTTCAAATCCATACATATACCAATCATTTAAATTTGCCTATAACAAAGCTGTCATATTGCGTGCCAAATCTGTACCGTGTATGGCCATCTTTACTATTTTTAATGGTTTTCTTGCACTAACCTGTAGTAAAAGCTGCACAGATCAAGTTCATTTTAAAAGGAAATGCCAGGCTGTATTTTTGTTCTTTTTGAATGTACAGGAAGATGAAAGGCCCTACATCTTTAAACCTTGTGTCACAGACTCACACAGCAGGGTGTACACAGGAGCATGGTGAGATGCTCACTGTATTCCCACAAGCCCCTGCTGTGATCATAAGCATGGCTGTCGTCTTGTGAAATATAGAAAACCTAAAAACAGTCACAAAGCTTTGTTACAATGTATAAAATGTGACAATGTATTTTTGGATTTGAAATCTGAAATGTCCCATTGCTGTTTTACGTTCAGAAGGTTGGAACATGGAACAAACTTTGGTGTGAGTTTTTCTGTAAATTAGAAATTAAACAGATCTGGAGAAGTTCAGGGTAAAACACACTTATTCCTGGCTTAAGTTCAGACGTGCTCTATTGCACGCAACTGGTGATGAACGAGTGCCCGACAAATGCCCATTCTGGACGTTGATTGGAATTATTGGTGGTCCGACCCAGCAGCTCAATAGATGATGATGATTTTACTGTGGCCACAGACATGTAACTTTGTCGCATGCAACTCTTTCTGATTTCTGGTTGTTCCAGCTAGCAGCTGTCCTGACTGTGACAGTTTACATCACAGACAATAACATATATTTTAAGATAAGTTATCTTGTGTTCTGGCAAAGGTATCTGCTTCCTTTCTTTGTTCAAAGAGCTTTTTATAACTTGGAGCATGGGCAGTGGCGGCAGCAGGGGAAACAGCAGTCAATCATTGGCTGTGATGTCAGCAGTTACAGCCTTGATTGACTGCATCGACAGCTTACTCTTCCAGAATGGAGACAATAATTATATTTACATATCTGGTTAACAATACATCCAATAATGTGCTGAATATATCATTTGGGGTTGGGACTAGGTAACCGACATGCGACCATTGGTTTTAAGGATAAACGTGCCCTTTACTAAATATGTAAACAAAGGGTATAAGAGGATGACATATGTTAACAGTTAACATGTCTCATCCTCTTATACTCTAACTGTATATGGATGTAAAACATGCTCATTAACTGTATATAAGGCTGGGTACACACGGTAGGACTTTTTGCTCGGTTGGTACAAATTACAGTTTGTGTGACCGATCGTGCGGCCCCATAGGAAACCGCACGGAAGGCAGTGATTTACCAGCAGTTCCAATCGTCTGATACGGACGAACTGGCGATTGGGCTTGGTCACGTCCAGCCACCCCACACCATCAGATATTTCCGGCCAACTGACCGATGCAAGGCACTATTGGTCTGCCGGCCAAAAATATCTGATGGTGTGTACCCAGCCTAAATGTACAGAGAAGACACATTCTACAACCTACTTTACATTTTAATGAACTTACCCAGGATCCCTGTATCTCATGGAAGAAAGAAAAAGCCTTTCTGATTAATCTCTATATTAAATTATCAATCAATTACAATTTTGGGGAACTGACGACTGCTGGAGAAAATCCTTCCAAAAGATCATAAACACCAGATGTTCATGACTTATCCAGAATGATTTAGGCGCAGAGCACCAGCAATTTAAGTTTGTACTGTGACATGTACATCATTAAGCTTCAAGGATAGAATTGTCTGCTCACAAAAAAGGATGTCATCTTGTAGGATAGAAGCCATGAATGTGTCACTTAAATCAAAAAATGGAAACCATTTGCTTGCAACTGTAATTATTATGCACCTTGCTTTAAAAACCCACACTTCGGAAAATTTCCTTATGATGAATGCATTTAATTGGGGATAAGGCATTTTAAAACAAACTGGCATTTCGGCTGTGAATGGCTACTCTGACAGGTCCTGACTGTCTCCGGCTAAAACTAAACTTGGACAGGAACAAATTATTGTGCAAAACGTTGTTTGTCGGGTGGTCGGTTGCGTGCTTTATCGCACGTGCGTGCCTAACTTTACTTGCTTTCCCCGTCATTTATTAGGGCCTCAAGGATGAAAACTGACCCTAATTGCTCCCTGTACTTTAATAAGTATTTTATGCTTGTCACATCTCTCTGCACAAACTAAATCCGTAGACAAAGCTTCACAATTCATACTACACCCGCTGAGGGCTGCATCCACAGCTGAATTTAAAAATCTCCTGCACAGTAATATAATTACTATAATAGAATGCAAAACTAGTAAAAAATACCTGTCAGATAAACCCTGTGTGTTAAGAAGTCACTTTTTGGGGGGGAAATTTGAATTAAAGGCCACACAGAGTTCATCTCATTGAAGAGATAAAAAAAAAACACAAGTGTTAATTAGACCCTGAATTAGGGCACCTACTGACACATTTGCATAAATGAATGCAT
Organism: Hymenochirus boettgeri; assembly: GCA_019447015.1. Lineage (NCBI taxonomy): Eukaryota > Metazoa > Chordata > Amphibia > Anura > Pipidae > Hymenochirus > Hymenochirus boettgeri. Next base: position 30,523,586 of record CM033472.1, on the reverse strand, counting down.
GCTAAGTTACATTAATTCTGTTAATTTCATAAATCAATCTGTGCCTAATAATTTTTGGTTATACGTAAACTCTGATCCCCACAAAGATCCCCAGGGATACAATGTAGAAATCTTGTTTAAATTATGTCAATTTAATTTGTAATTATTTTTACGTGTCATTCCATCTGACATAGTCTGGATTTAACTGGTGACGGTTAAATGCAGGGCTGATGAAATGTTATATACATGCATGACAGCTTTCTCTTTAACTAATTTTCAATACACTACCTTATCACTGTAATCACTATAATACTCAGTAATTTCCTTTTAAGTGATGGAATAAAGCTTTCTGTTTTAATAGGAAACTAAAGCTAAACAAAAATTGAAAGGCATGTCTAAGCCCCCCGCAATAAATTAAACATATAAATCCTGGACACGTCCCAAAGCCCTGGGTACAGACAGTCCGACATTTGTCCCAACTGACCGCTTACCACTAGTGAGCAATCATCCGGGGAAACCACTGTCAGTCGTTGCAAAAGTAGCCGTGACTGATCGTGTGGTCCCATAGGGAAGAACACGATCTGCCATGATTTACCAACATACATGTTTGCCTGTCTGTCTAATCCAGAACAGTCACGTCTGTCCCCAACCACACCAAATACCAAAGCAAATTGAAAAATGTAATAAACAAAATATTGTATGATTTCATGTACTGCTCCTCCTCTTCTTCCCATAACCCTCTGCTGCTGGTAACACCTTCTAGCCGGCCAAATATTTATTTGGCTGTAGCTTTTTAGAATTAAATAGAAACATCACCAGCTACTTAGGGTAAAACTCAGGGTAAACAGAAAACATTGGCAACATCAATGATCTAATTGACTTTCAAGTATTTGTTTAAATGTAAAAATATCCTTACTGGACATGAAATATCACATGATCTATATTTACATGTATTTGCAAACTTATTAAACGAAAGAAACATTTCTGTCAGATCGATATCGTCTCCCTTTACTAGAGTAGAGGGATCTGATAGCATTGAAATGTGTATGGGTGCATCTAACAATGGTTTTGTATAAGTAATATACAGAATCATCATTTATATCTATTTGCGAATCAGGCGAATTCCCTTTCAGATTCCGATGGAAGTTGCATGTGGAAGTTGCATGGCCAGCTAACCAAACATAAAAAGTAACACCATTCAGTACAGAAATCCCTGCAGTTAGGGCTAGGCCACACTAGCGCGTTTTTACCGCGTTTGCGCCCGCGTTTTGCGCTTGCGATTGCGCCCACAATTTTGGCTAAATGGAAATCGCGGGAACACGTAAATTCCTGTGGTTTCCTATGCACATGCGATTGCGCGTCCGTTCACGTTTTGGTAACGCATGCGTTCTCGATTATTGGTGCATTAGCGCATGCGTTTCCATAACAGAAAACAGAAAAACAAAATTGCATGCGCAAAAATTGCATGCACAAGAATCACGTGCAATAACGCTCGCAATTGTGTGCGCGATTTGCTGCGTTGTAGTGTGGCCTCGGCATTAGTGCCTAGTCTCCTATCTTAGTGAGCTCAGACATGCTCAATTTGATTAACCTAGGGAGAGGGGGGAATTTCCTAATCAACTACTTTGTATATCCCTGTGTTAAAGAGAAAGGAGCAAATCAGAGAGCTTCTTGTTGTGAAATATTTCATTGATTTTTAACAGGAAAATGTTTGTGTATCTGTGTAAAAAATAAACAGTGAAGTTGTGTTGTAGGAAATGACATCATATGGAAATTACATCATATAACTCAATGTTATGAACCTGGATAAATGAAAAGAGCAAATTACTCAGGTTACAGTGTAAAACTGTAAAATAACTGTGCAATTAAAACACTAAAAATAATTAAAAGGGGAACAAAAAAAAAATTGAAAAACTTGACAGTAAATGAATAAAACATAAATGTTGCACAAATGTACCCACTACAAATGTCCCCACCACAATTATTGTCACCCTTATCTCACATTTTCCCCATGTTTAGGAGCATCTAATCATCTGGGCCCTTATGGGTGGTACACACAGGTTAATATTTCTGACGTATTATTTTGACTGGGCAGATGATTAATGGTGATTTATAGCACAGCCATTGGTTCAGACAGAAGGACAAACGTACATGCCAGTAAACCACAGCCAATTGTGTCTCTTTAATTCTGACTACCAATCAATATATAGCTCTTTAAGACTGCATCCACTGTATTGGGCGATAACGCGTGTGAAAAAATGCATTACTGTATGTATGTATATGACTGTATGTATAATTTTATTTATAAAGCGCCACTTGGGTACGCAGCGCTGTACATTATAAAATACAGAGTATACAAACAAGGGAATAAGTGCAAACCATTATACAGATAGATAAAAATCATACATTGGTTAAGAAAGCATATATACATTAATTATGTATAAATGGATATAAGTGCAACAAGTCTCAACACATTAGGTATGAGATCCCGGCCCCGAAGAGCTTACAAATCTAAGTACTGTCTATTAATAATTCTGGTAATAGTCCCAAATTATGCAATTCCCAAAAAATGGTAATTGCATGCACTCTGAAAACGGATTGCAATGTGGTCACCCATAATGACATGCGTTTCTAACGTACTAACGCATTGCAAACAGCGATTGTGGCCTAGCCCTAAATCTGTCTAGCAAAACTGGATGAACTGCTGTGACCATTTAGAAACTTCTCCAATCACAGAGCACAATCAGATCGGACTTGTTTTAATTGGACGTCAGTAAATACAAACTGGGCATACAGCATTTAACTTCAGACAGGTGTTTCTTGTGCTAGCCACTAAATCTGTTCCAAATCTCATGTTTCTAGTCCAGTCGTGGCAAAACCTATGGCATGCGTGCCAGAGGTGGCACTTAGAGCCCTTTCTGTGGGCATTCATGCACAGCAGAATTCACCAGAGTTTGTTACCAAAAAGGTAGAGAGACATGGCCTTTCTGGTGACAAGAGGGATCAAAACAAGTATAGATTCACTCTAGCACACCAAGGCTGGCAATAGCCAATAATCAGTAGTTACAATCCTCCAAATACCTCCTTACCCTGGGGTTAATCCAACCTCCAATCAAAGTGAGAGGAGCACACTACATTACTATATCAAAATGAATTGTGCATACAACATTCAATGTTAATCTATAGTCAATTCTATGCACTTTATCTGTCTGTGTCAATCTGTCTAGAGTTGTTTTTTCTGGAGGAAAACCTCAGTATCGTGTTGGCACTAGACAATATATAAGTGGGTTTTGGGCTGCAGTTTGGGCACTCGGTCTCTAAAAGTTTTGCCATCACTGTTCTAGTCCCACTGCATATTGTGATCTCACGATTGGTGGTGGGGGGTGGTTTGTTAATTACAATGAAGAAATTCGTATATATCTGTGCTAGCTAATTATGGAAGCTTACAGTCCCGTGTGCTTCCTGTCTGCATGTTTTAACACTGTTAATCTTTCCTAAGCAGCTTCCAAAATGCTCTGGGCAGCCGGCAATCATCATGTACTGCTCTGTCAGCTTTCCTTTTCATTGTCAGCTCTCTTCTATTCTGAATGCTGGAGAAAGTCCGTGCTCAATATGGAAGCAAAACTTTCTGCCGGGTTTTTAGTCTCAGTTGTTCGCATTTTGAAAGCTTTTTGTATATTAACTTAACTTTTGTTCCCTTTCATTTAAAGCTGATACTAGAGTATGTCAGTTAAAATGAACTAAAGCTGGGTACGCACTATTAGATGCTTCGTCTTGACCGACCGTTTGGCACGTCTGACCGGTCGTCCAGGACAAAGGACTGTTGGCGGGGGCCAAAGAATACACAGACAACAGTTCAGGGTGACCGAGCATGTGGTCCATAGAGGACCCATAATATTTTTTCACCTGGATACACTGAACTATGGGACGATAGGTCCAAAAAATTGCATGGTGTGTACACAGCCTAAACCCATAAACCAAACCCCCTCCCATTTAAAGTGCCTAGTGTGAGGATCTGAACCATTATGTCACTACACTTTTTCTGGAATAATACTTACCTAAACATGACCTCACTGGTCCTGTTGCGCCGCCTCCTCTCTAGGTTTGGGACCCAGCCAATGGAAAGGTGTATTGAAACACGTCTTACCACTGGCCAGTTCGACAGGTCTGGTGCATTTGGCGAGACGATTGTCAATTTAGGTAAAAGTTTCTCCCAAAATATTGCAAAGTAGCCCTGGGTACTTTGAATGGAGGGAAGGAGGGGGCAGGTTTTCAGAATTATTTCTTCTTTAAGGATCTTTATTAGAAAGTTCTTTGCTGTCACTGATTGGCACATGTTTATGTTTCCTATATTGCAACATGACAGATAGAACACATAGAACTCTGCAGCCTGTATATTTTACATACCGTTAGGATATTTATAATGTAAGTATATATATATATATATATATATATATATATATATATACTGCATCATGTCAAATGACATCATCCAAGGAAAAAACATCCAGTCATATTAATGTAATGAGGATAGTGACAAACGCATACAAATCCCCTGAACATTCACATAACTTTTATACAGGGCATGGAACTCCAAGGTGAAGTAAATCCGTAAATTATACTGTAGGTAGTGTATTATTTCTTATAATACATAAAGCAAGCCAAAGAAAAAAAAAAACAGCACAGACGCATTCTCCCCCTTCCCTTTCACTGTCTCTCCAGACCCTCTCCGTTTTAGTCATTTATATAGGAATCCCTGTTAGTCTATAAAAAGTTAATTACTGTTACTATTGAAAAGAAAAAGAAGGACCGAACATCTCTGTCAACAATAAACAGGCCTTCCTATCTAAATGACTATTACAGGGAGGGAGAGAGACAGGGGGAGGAGCAATGGAATACAGGATGTCACTCAGTGACTGTAATATAGATTCTCACTACTGCACCTCCCCATTGAAAATGTCTAGGCTTACCATATATACTCGAGTATAAGCCAACCCGAGTATAAGCCGAGGTACCTTTTTTTACCTAAAAAAGTAGGAAAAATTGATTGACTCGAGTATAAGCCGAGGTTAGGAACTATGACCACTACTGCCTTCTGATTCAGTATTGTTTGAGTCTTAAGTTGCCCTTTAAATGGACAGCAGAATTCCCATACAGGTGTTTGGAAACTACAACTCCCAGCAACTAAAGCATGCTGGGTGTTGTAGTTTCCAAACATCTGTATGGGAATTCTGCAGTTAAAAGGCAGTAGAGCCCCCTTCCCTCCCTCCCCTGAGAGTCCCCCCAGTTGGTCCTTACCCCGACGATCGATGGTTGCTCAACTCCAAATCCGGAGGTGACCAGGGCAGTGAAGGAATCAGACCGTCTCCCTCTCCTCTGGGACCCCTTCGCTCTGTTCTACGCGCCAGGAATTCATACGGTATGCTGGAGCTGCTGTTCTTTTCTCTCCTACGGGGCTGTCAGTGCACAGGGATCATGGGCACGAAGCTGCACTCCAGGATGATCGCCGTCTCCTTATGGCCAAATCCGGCTGCCGCACGCTGGATAAGTCCTGTGGATTGCCGGCTGATGTCACTACTCGGCGCCTCTCACAGCCCGGCGCCGAGTAGTGACATCAGCCGGCAAACCCCAGGACGTACCCAGCGTGCGGCAGCCGATTTGGCCATAAGGAGACGGCGATCATCCTGGAGTGCAGCTTTGTGGGCCTTGACTCGAGTATAAGCCGAGGTAAGGTTTTTAGATTTATTTTAAAACTAAAACTTCGGCTTATACTCGAGTATATATGGTATGTATTATATATTCAACAATACTTCATAGTAGTAGAAGCATAGAACTGGTTTGCTATTAAAACATACAAATACCATTTGTTATAATTGACATATATTGGATACAATAGACATTTTCTATTATATCTAAGATTTTTACTAAACAGATCTGCACCGGCCAGATGCAAAATGAATGCCTCTTATTAAACCTTGTTTGGAAAGGAGCTGTAAAATGTGACATGGTTCTAGATATTAATTCTGAAAAGAGAAAACATACAGGGAATGTTTCTAATTATGTTCATTTGCATATGATTTGCATCTCATTTCCAGTAATGTCTCCTTTCTTTAACTCTTCAATTGACGAGGTTTTCTTAAGAGAATTCCAGGTTATTAACTATGTTCTACCCTAATAAGGGATTCTGGATTTCTAATAGGCATTTCCCAAATCTCCCCTTTATTAGGACATAGTTTATCCAGGATGTCAACATTTTTTTTTTAAATTAGATTTGGACAGCTACTCCATTTTTGCATTGAATTATTTAAGGAGGATGCAATATTTATCTTAAAGGGCAAGTCCACCCCCATATGTAAATTGTATTGTACATCAGGGCCTTACTTTGCTTATTACAAGCTCATGCAGTGACAGAGGAGGAGGACATGGTTACAGACGTAAGTCATGGTCTGTGATGTCATCGTCACACCCACCAACGACCACCGCAATCCTGAAGAAGATACATGAAGATGAGAGCGGACAGGTATGAAAATTTAGGCGCACTGGTGAACATGGCAGTTCCAGGGTTGGGGGGGTTTCTAATGTTATAAACAAATTGTATAAATAGGCGTGGATATGTCCATTAAAGGACAACTATACTGTAAAAATTAACTTTTTAAAAATAAAAAGCACCTGGGGCAAGGAGATAGGATTGATTATTCCTACCTCCCATATTGTTTTGTTGAGAAGCTATAGCACATACATTGTTCATCTGCCAGGTTATGGCCCTGGGCCATTCTATATTAAAGATAGTGCTGAAGCATACAGGAAGACTGGCAGAAGCAATTTTCTTCATCCTGCTGCTCCTCATAGAAAGGATATTGTGAGGTAAAAAGTACCAATCCTACCTTCCTGCCTCAGGTACTTTATATTTTAACTGTTTTTGAAAAAAACTTTATACGCACTTTAGTTTCCCTTTAAATGGGAAATTCCGAGTTAGTTCTTCCATGTAAAACTAATTTGAAAAGCTGTTAAAAATGGGTTTTATTTACCTCTTATGTAGCCAAAGCGGTTCCAAAGTGAATTTCATGGATCAGCTGGAAGTCGTACTTTGTAGGTTTCTGACTTTTTTCGATTTTTTTTGAACCGCAGAACTATTTTAAAAAATTCTCGGATGTTCAAGAATTTACAAATTACGAAAAAATTGCACATATTAGATATTTCTAAAAAATCTGAATGTTAAAACTGCCAACTTTTTGAAATTTCTAGAAATCTTGGAAATACTATGCGGTATGCCAAAACCGGAAACGCATGAAGTTTCCAGTACTGGACGGTGTTTATTAAAAGATTTTGGGCATTGATACGTATTCTGCATACTATTGTCCAGGTCCCTGAGCCATTTACAGTATGTTACCATTGCTATTTATACCGGGTATATCAGGTTACTTCTGCACTCGTCCTTGCTATAACTTTATACTGTTGCCTCCAGGTTGCCTTGAGCAAGTTTGTACTCAAGGCAATCAAATACCATATATGAAAAAATCCTGGGCACACTGCTCTTTTTCATGCTTTTATTTTAACAATTCTACGTTTCGCAGAAGGCCTTCATCAGGACAATAATGTTTTCCAACAGTCTGACCAGGAAACTTTCATATATTTCATTGCTATTTATACCCTAATTTTAGGCAGAAGTTTCGGATTTTTCAACTCCCATTGACTTTAATAGGTCCACTTGCAGATTTTTGGATTTTGTTCGAACGGATTTCAGTGAGTTCGGCCATCTCTACTCTCATCTGCAGTACTGTGGAAAAACGGAGCTGCGTGTTGTATTTTCACCCTGTCACATTACACTAATAAACCAAGACCATAAAACTCAGTGCTCAAAGAGCAAATGGAGTTTGAAACCCTAAAGAACATACAGAAGGGAAAAGTGCCAAATACAAATGTATCTGCATTCGTCCCCGGGCTACAAGTCTCTCAAAGCACTGATAACTACTTATCGCCAGCTATAGCCAGTCTTGCACACAGAGCTTGATATGCATTAGATGCCCATTAGCCTCTAAAAAGAGGAAACTCCTGGGTAATCACCTTGTTTCCATAGCAGCTGTTTCACTTAATTCACACCATCTACTGGGTTGCCACCTGTGGACACATCTCTTTCCACCTAATGGGTCTCATAAGCACAAAGTAGTCAACTCTGGTTTGCAGCGTGATGCTCCATATGACTTCTAAAAGCAATCCTAGGATTTTCCTGACACTGGGAGTAAACAAATGATCTGACCTCCTTATGTATCTCAAGCGTTAATATTGTGTGTTTTACATAGGGTTTCATTTTATAAATCTGATCTCAACACCATAGCATAGAAAGCACTTGCCCTTTAACATTCTTTCTGTGGCTGTAACACGTGTCTTTTGCCAATCTTAGATTAATATGTGGTTATGTAATTCTGGTTTCCCCTTCATAAATTGTCTCCAGTTTAGAAAGTGAATGAGTCATTCCAGTGGTGAGCACAGTGCAGACCAGTCAGCCCTCCCTTCCCCTGTACACGTGAGAATGCCAGGCTCTCAGTGGGATTCTTACACCGAAAGGGAACAATGTGACTACAGCTGAAGCTCTGCCAAAACAAAACAACAAGATATTTATAGTTACAAATAACGGCATGTGGGGAGTTTGTCTGCTGTTACAGTTCTACAGAAAATGCCAGAAAGCAGGTAGAGTATAGGAGAGATAGGATAGCCATACCATACTTGTCCTTAGACTGGTCACTGCATCATGTAAGTTGCTAAAATGAAGGATATTTCTGGAATGCTATCCATACATGTAGTGAGTGATGCTATATTGGCCATTTTGGGGACGAATTAGTGCCCATGCTACGCAATTAGACCCATGCTACGCAATGTACTATCAGGTTAGCGTGGGGTGTTTCACTTAGAAACAACACGGCGTACCCTATGTAAGGATAGCCTTTTCTATGGAGGCGTACGGGCCCATGTAGAAAAAGAAATGGACGTCCTACCTGACCGGGATCCCACCATGCAGTAAGTCTTGGGGCGTCCTACCTGACCAGGATCCCACCATGCAGTAAGTCTTGGGACGTCCTACCTGACCGGGATCCCACCATGCAGTAAGTCTTGGGACGTCCTACCTGACCGGGATCCCACCATGCAGTAAGTCTTGGGATATCCTACCTGACTGGGATCCCACCATGCAGTAAGTCTTGGGATATCCTACCTGACTGGGATCCCACCATGCAGTAAGTCTTGGGACATCCTACTTGACCGGGATCCCACCATGGAGTAAGTCTTGGGTCGTCCTACCTGACTGGGATCCCACCATGCAGTAAGTCTTGGGACGTCCTACCTGACCGGGATCCCACCATGCAGTAAGTCTTGGGACATCCTACCTGACCGGGATCCCACCATGCTGTACGTCTTGGGACGTCCTACCTGACCGGGATCCCACTATGCAGTAAGTCTTGGGACGTCCTACCTGACCGGGATCCCACCATGCAGTAAGTCTTTATTATCACGGTCAGGTAAGACATCCGTTTTTTGGTTTTTTTTTTTACATCAGCCCGGTTGTGATTTGATAACAATAACCGCCAGGGGACTGCGCCGACCAGACGTTTGTCTAAAAGAAGTTTTAAGAAGTTAGAAGAAAGAGAGATTCTACCTTTTATTTGGTTTATTGTCCCTGAGTGTATGCAATGTGGCCACAATCGTTGAAATCGTTGGTCTCCCGGCACTTTAATATAGCAGTTGTGTCTCTGGATAAATTGCGATTAGGTGGCACAGAATCGGCAAAAATGGCGAAACACAAAAAATATTGAAATACAAAAAAAAGCGCAGTGCCTCCCGCCCATAATAAATATAAAACACACTAAAATAAAATTAATAAAAGTTTGTGAATTCCAAACTTCTATAATAAATGAAATAACAGAAATTACAAATTTTTATTTTACTACAATGTACTAAGTGAAATTTATTCTCTTTTTTAGAAAAACTAAAATTGGAAGACTGTGTAGGGTTATTCAATAAAAGTTTGTTTCATTAAAAATGGTGCTAATTTTGCCCCAACCAATCAGATGTTAGCTTTCAAATGGTAAATAAGATCTGATTGGCTGGGGTAAAATTAGCACCCTTTTTAACAATAAGAACTTTTACTGAATCTCCCTGAAAATATGTTCAGTAAGTATTGTGTACGGCAATAGGTTTTGCTATCAGATAAACGCAATAAAATAATCATTTAGCAAACGGTGAAAAAATTATTTAACTACAAAGATGACTTGTCTGTAATCTTGGGCCATCCTGTAACAAAGAAGTTTTTCTAAGCTTTACTTTCAAATCTGTATTTGTGGATATTAAATGTGGGTACGGAGAGGAGTAGAGCGCTCAGGGGATTTTGTAAGCTCAATTCTCTGCAGCAAATTGACCAAGAAAGGTTTCAACATTTCTCGTTAAGAGCTAATTAATCAATTATCTGGCTCGGATTACCAGGGAAAAAATGTCTTAAAGGTTATACTGTTACTTAAACATTCAACCTGGTCTCATTAAGCAGAAACCCAAACAATGACTTACTCTTGCCAAGGACATTATGCAAAATATGTTTTTATAAGATTATTTAACTTTACTGGAAAAAGAAAAGAAATCCAAGTTGTCCTGAGATGAAGACGTCTACTCTCTAGACTAACTATTCACTGGAAAAACTCGGGTTCCTCTGTATTTTGGAACAGCAGAAATGAGACATGTGCAATAGAATTCGGGAAAAAAGTGATTTAAAGAAACAGTGCCTAATAATTCAATGATGATGATTCAAGAGCTCTCGTAGTTAAAAGTGTATTTACAAATATAATATCTAAATGAAAATCCTGAACCATCAACTAATGTACGGTAACCTTCATTTCATTAACATTCAAACCAAAAAGGCTTACTGGGTTACTGACAGGATGGAGATAAAGAGGTAAATCTGGACAATGCCAAATGCTATGAAGCTCTGTGTAAATAAGGAATGTCCAATCTGTGATCTTCACATTACTGCTATTCTGTGGTGAGTCATCCCAGTCATTATGAAGAACTAACCCTGTGTGTTCACAAGGAATTTGCAATATGGCCCTTAGAGATCCCATACATAGTCCGATGGCTGCATAATGGTACAGCCAATTCATCTGAATTTTCACTGGTTCCATCAGTTTCTGTTCCATTAGCTTCCCAATACGGAAGGTATAGACACGTAGGTTTTTTCACTAATTCAAAGGAATCTCTCAAGTTTGTTTTTATTTTTTTTGCCACAAATGACCATCCAGTGAGATATTACAGTCAAAATATTTTTCCTGCCATTTTACATTAAAGGGTATGTCCACCCTTAATTTTTTTTATATAGTGTAGGGCTTAGTCCACCAGCCCCAACCGCTATATTTTTAAAGAAAACTTCCCCAAACATTACTTACCTTCCCTCTTTCCTCCGCCGCACTGCCCGGCCCTCTGCTTGCGCGAAAATGCAAGCAGAGGGACGGGACCGTCAGCCACGTCTGTGATTGTCTGAGAGGCAGCCAATCACGGACGCGGCTGCCGGTAGATATGAACGGCGGAGGAAAGAGAAAAGGTAAGTAAAGATCTGGGAAATTTCTTCCATTAAAAGTATAGCAGTTGGGGCTGGCGGACTAAGCCCTACACTATATAAAATGGGTTTGGAGCTAGTGGGTGAGATTCCAAAACGGGAGGGAGAGGGAGGGGGAGAAGGGCTGCAGTGCGCATGCCAAACTTCTCCCAGAGGGGAGACAGAGTCCTATATGGACTCTGCTATTCTCCTGGTGGGCAGTTTTGGGGACTTTGGGGGGGGGGGGGCTACAGGAGAACCATTTGGAGCTGGGATGTAAGGTAAGGATTTTTATTTACTACAGAGTGGGGCCAGTAGTGGGGGGAATTATAGTTTTGGGGGTGGACATGCCCTTTAAAATCAAGTGAGAAATAGCGATTAGTTATTGTTGCCCAATCACACAGTAACATAGTAATTGAGGTTGTATAAAGACATACCATCTATTCCAACCTATACACCCTACTCATCCTGCATACATTGTGTACAGCCAGAAACAATACAAAATAGTCAGCTGGTTTTAGTGCCTCTTCTTTTTTATTCTTTTGCTTCCATTCTGTTTCTAGAAAGACACATGCAGGGAGATTGCACACAACACACCAGAATCGCACATACAATCGTTGCATTATGGTGTGGCCTCGGTCTAAAGAGATAAAGGAAATTGGACCAATAAAACCGGACTAAAAAAATCTGACAGACCATTTTGGTCCATGTCTAGTGGGAATGAGGCCTAAGATTGTACACACAACCCACAATTTCAACCTGATCAATTGGTTGCTGCATTTAACCTGTCAGCAGGGTCGAAATACTGTAGGTCAAATAACAATAACTGATCATGTGGTCCATTGGGGGCCGCACAATCGCCAACATTTACGGTCCTGTCTGGCTTGGATGAGTGTTTAAAGGTGGCCATACACTATTACGATCGTAATTATGATCTTAAACCGACCGATATTTTGATAGACAGATGTACAATGTTAATTATATGTAGATGTACTATGTCGAATGTCGTCAATTGTGAGGTTACATTACATTAACACTTAATCAGAAAACACTACAATTATTTTACCAATCGACTTAAAAAAACGACTTTCCCAATCGTAATTACAATCAATGGAAATGTCTGATTGTATGTTGGATTGTATATAAAATCGGCCTAGTGTATGGTCACCTTAACCAACATTAACCGCCGTGGCCAAAAAATACCTTAAATTTTTCAGCCAAATGGACTGAAATTTACAAAGTCATCAGCAAGCTTTCAGTAAATGCTCTCTAGCTACAACCACAAAATCTAACATCGTTAGTGCAGACTGACGCTGTCCACAAAGCCATTTAGGGATTCTTAATTCAGAAATCAATTCTAAAAATAACATTCCAAAATGCTCCAAAGATCTTCCAGTGCCTCCAACACAAAGTTTAACACATTACGTTACACAAGAACACGCCCCCCAGCCTTCGCTGACTACTAGAAGCTATTGAATTATTCTGAAAAGTCTTAAAAGCATTTGAAACCTTTTTCCCCCTATTAACTCAATGAAACCCTATTTATTCTGAGTCTGGAGAACTGAAGCCTTCTAAGATTAAAAAAATAACAAGATTCCCATTCTATAATTTAATAACTGTGGCTGTATAGTGTCTGTTAGATAACAATACTTTTATTTTTGTAATTAACTAGAACAAAGCCAACCATGGATTGACTCAACATTAAGGGCACTTAGCGTGTCTAATCTACACAGATTGGCGCAATATCGGAGAACTGGTTTGGATTTTCTTTCAAAAAAACCTTTGATTTTCTTTCACGAGACCTTTGATTTGAGACCCAAAGCAGCTAATTAGATTTTCCCCGCCCATAAAAATCTCTACAAGACAATTAAAGCAGCAGAGAATAACAATTAGAAATGTGTTCAAAAAAAACTTCTAAAGGTTTATAGGATAACTGCAAACATTATTATTTTGATGTATTACAGAGATTCAAACTTTACCTTGTAGGACACTAATGTGCTGCACATGCAAACCTTACGGTGGAAAGGCGCACACTTGCCTGCCTGTTTCCGGAGAGCGCTGAAGTGTGGCCTAAAGCTGGGTACACTCATTACCGATAAAGGGCCAATCCCATCGGTACCATCTGGACCGGTCCTTTATCGATAATGTCTATATGTGTGAACAATCAGTGTGGGTATTGGAAACGGTCGCTTTCGGAGGGTGTGCGACAGTCACAAACCATTTCCCTATTCATTATTTAGGAAGAACGCTCTGGACTGTCAGTAGCCAAGATGACAGACAGAATCTATAGAATAGGCCACCCGATCCGCAACTAGTGTGTTACAAATCATACACTAGTGTTGGTTAGTTTGTCTGGCCACTCTATGTGCACTGTGCAGCAATCCGATTTTCGAAGCGCACGTGATCAGCATTTTCCCCCACAGTCGCATGCAACCGATTGCAGAATTGCAGCGCGTGGCCACATGCGCTAGTGCACCGGAAATGCGCACGCTGTAATGTGTCCTTAGCCATACAGGTCCTGTGTGTAACCAGCTTAATACTCTCTGTACTGAACTGTACATTGTATTTAGCAATAAGACACATTCCCCTTTGAATTCTGGAGCTGAAGAGTTAACCTCTGGAAGCGCCCAGGTGCTGTGAGCAGCGAGACAGAAATACTTAGTTCCTCTGCTACAGAGAGAACACTTTCCTTTGGCAATTACTTGGTCACAATGACCTTTATTCCAAAACAAAGGTAACTTTCCCTTGTGCTTTCTCCGAGAGGTTAAATGCCTTTTTAATTGCGTACAGCACTTAGTTTTAAGACCTTTGGAAATTGGTCTTGTTACATAATATAATAAAGTGTCCCATACACTAACACACACCTGCAGACGTTGCCACAACGTTCGGGACAACCAACTGGCCCATAACTTTACGGACAACATTACAGGCGTAACAACATTGGTTGGGGCCGCATGTTGGTAAATCGCAGCCGATCGTGCGATTCCCTATGGGACCACACGATCGGTTGCACAAACTGCCGGGCACGGCAACTATCACTAGCGGCAAATGCTCGGTCGGGACATAAAGTCCCTTTGTGCCTTAATGTCTAAACTATTGTAAGAGAAACTTATGTTAACAGAATGAAAATACATTCAAACTCCAAATGATCCTGAACATGATTTTCCCTCCCAGTTCTAGCCTTGAACCTGGGTGCTGGATTGGTCCCTTATCTGGGAGCAAGTTTTGTATTTAGTCTGTGGCACTTAAAACTGATTTGCACCTTGGTTTAAACCGAATTAACTGATTGGCTCCTACTGGTAGAGGGGAGAGGGCTACAAATCAAATTGTGGTTTGTTTCCTAATCGAACAAAGTGACCTTGAAGCCCATCGGCTCCATAGATTCAATTAGCAGACAGCTCGGTCTGCTGACATCTAATTCAACTATCTGTTTTCCCTTCAGCACATCAGTGCCGGTGGGACATTTCTTTATTAACCGCCATATAATAAACGCGCAAAAATTTTGGCTGTGGAAAATGGCACTACAAGTGATAAAACTTCCTGTTGCAAAAATCTTTTCAAGACAGTAAAGGTTCGTACACACGTGCGACCCACGACGCATGATGTGTACGAACGGCCGTTCCGGACGATAATTGGCCCCTGTATGTGCACTTTATCAGCCGAAGCGGTCGTTCAGGGATCGTTGCCTGATCCGCCAGGTGGATCTCCAAACGATCGGCTGTTTTGGCTGATAAAGTGCCCATACACAGGCCGATTATTGCCCAAAATGGCCTTTCAAACTCATTGTGCGTCGTGGGTCGGCACCCACGACCGCACGCGTGTACGAACCTTTAGGCTCTCTACCAAGGTGCAATATTTCGACTGAAACAACCGGCGCATCCAATATCAATTGGGCCGGAATATAGCCAAAAATTTCTGTCTCAACTAAACATTTTAAAGCAGTTTGTTCTCAGCCCAAAAAAATTTGCTCATTCACAAGTTTTTTCCCTGCGAATCGAAAAGACTATCAGCGACACTTTCATTCCCATCTGACAGACTATGAGCCATGTTGTACAATCGGTAGTTTGTCTGATGTGAATCATTAAAGACTGCCATACACAAGACCTATAATAGACTTATATCGGATAGGTGTCGAGATGAAAATGACCCACCACGATGACAATGAACTACCACGGTTTGCACTGTAGTCAGCCAGGACTGATATGATTGTGGTTACCACAGCATATATATTAACTGCATGTGTATCCCTTAAAAAGGAGGGAACACAACACTATTTTATCTATATTTTAAATAAAAGGTTGAAAACAGGCACCAGTAGAAACAATGAGCAATCAGACACACTATAGCCTATTTTTCCTGTAACCAAATGCTGTAAACTGTTTGGTAAGGGGTTTCAAAAGGATTTTTCAACACAAGGACAACCCAGGGTGCAACTGATGATCCCTTGGCTACAGGAGTATGGAGTTATCATTTTAACTATTTTTTGGTATACCAGGTGTTCAGGGTAATGTTGTACCCAGGATAAGGACCTACCTGATTGGTTCTCACCACTGGCATTACATTAGTTCAGGAAATGCACTTTATTTTAGGTCTTCCCCCTGGGTACAACGTAAGAGCAGGGTAGAACGTGATTTTAGTTCCCCTTATTTGCTTTACTGTAATGACAAGGGAAAATTACAACAGAAAAAACATTTGTTGTTGATAGGCACTTACCATGGTGCGCCATATATACGAAAACCTTTGACTGTTACTTCTGAATCTTGAAGGTAAATACTGTTGGTGAGAAGGGATTGCACATTGTCAAAATCTTCTGGTTTCAACTTGGAAACAGATGGAAACCGGTAATAATCCTGTTTAACAAGATCTGCCATGAATTCTTTATCAAAAGTCAGTTCATGATTTCCAGCAATGACAATTTTATATTCATACGGTAAGGTTCCTGCAAAACAGAAAACAGAAAAACTAGAATCAGATAACAGAGCGCCTTGACATAAAAGCAGTACTGGTAATCTGGCCCTCAGTTCTCATTTTGTGCTTATTTCCCAGCATTCAGTAACAGACGGTTAGGCAGCGTACACACCATGTATTGGCAGCTTGCCCCCAAAAAGTGCATGGTATGTTTGCAGGTGGCCTCAACCAACATTGGTCGCCTGCTCGTCCAGATCCGACGAATGGATGATCGGGTTTGCTGGTAAATTATGGCCGATTGTTTGGTCCGCTTTCGACCTAAAGATCCATTGCGGTAAACTGTTGGCCTCGGCTACTTTTGGCATGACCGACAGTTATTCGTCGCGGATAATAAGTTGTATCATGTCTTCCTAGCCTTATGCTTTCCACACATGCACAGTTCTAACATACTGCAGGAACTTCTTAAAGGGCATGTCCACCCTTTAAAAAAAATGTTGATATATAGTAGTGCTTCCTCCCCCAGCCCCAACCGCCATAATAGAATTATCAGAAACTCCCCCGATCTTTACTTACCTTCCCTCTTCTCCACCGCACTGCCCGGCCTTCTGCTTGCATGAAACTGCAAGCAGGGGTCCAGACCAGCAGCCGCATCCCTGATTGGCTGAGAGGCAGCCAATCATGGACACAGCTGCCGGCTGCTTAGAAAGCCGGGGGAGAGAGTGAAGGTAAGTAGAGTTCAGGGGACTTTCTGATAAATCTATTATAGCGGTTGGGGCTGGGGGAGGAAGCACTACTATATGACCAAGGGGATTTACTCTAGGGGGAGGGAGAACAAAACGGGTGGGAGAGGGATGGAGGGGGGGGGGGGGAGGGCTGCAGTGTGCATGGCAAAATTCTGCCGGAGGGGAAACAGGAGTTTCCTATATGGACTCTGCTAGGCTCCTGGTGGCCAGTTTTTGTGACTTTGTGGGAACATTACAGGAGAACCATTTGGAGCTGGGATGTAAGGTAAGGATTTTATTACACTACACAGTGGGGCCAGTAGTGGGTTAAAGGGTATGTCCACCCTTAAAATCATCTTTTGATATATGATTCCCCCTGTCCCCCCAGCCCCAACCGCTCTATTTTTATTCTTAGAAAGTTCCCCAAACTTAACGTACCTCCCCTCTTTCCTCCGCCGCTCTGCCGGCCCTCTGCTTGCGAGAAAATGCAAGCAGAGGGGCGGGACCGGCAGTCGCGTCTGTGATTGGCTGAGCGGCAGCCAATCATGGACGTGGCTGCCAGGAGTTCATTGCGGCGGAGGCAAGAGGGAAGGTAAGTAATGTTCTGGGCATTTTCTGATCTTACTAACATAGCGGTTGGGGCTGGGGGGACAGGGGCAATGTTTGGTGAAAAGGGTTTTACGCTAGGGGGAGGGAATGCTAATCGGGAGGGAGATGGAGGGAGAGGGAGGGGGAGAAGGGCTGCAGTACGCATGCCAAACTTCTCCCGGAGGCCAGGTAGGAGGCAGAGTCCTATATGGACTCTGCTATCCTCCTGGTGGGCAGTTTTTGGGACTTTGGGGGGGACTACAGGAGAACCTTATGGAGCTGGGATGTGAGGTAAGGATTAAACTACACTACATGATGGGGCCAGTAGTGGGGGGGATTATAGTTTTGGGGGTGGACATGCCCTTTAAATTATAGTTTTGGGGGTGGACCTTTAAAGCAGGTCACACCTACTACTATCCCTTAGCCAATCCTGTTTCAGGCCAGAATAGGCAACAGAGCATGCGACTGATATCAAGAGGCACACTTTTCTTATTCAGTTCTTTACGGGGTTACATTTTTTTTTATACCAATAACTGCCATGGTCTATTACAGTTTATTGGTGTTTTTGTCTTAGATTATGAAGTATAAAAATTTGAGTTTAGTTCTCCTTTAAGTTTTCCTGCATTGCTTGGCTGCAACAGAATAGGTGCATTTAAGCAACAGCGGCAACACACTTAACACACATGTAACACTTTAAATAGAGGAATTAAGATAGAATTGTCAGATGATAAGGCTTGTAATGTGCTCACATGCAGTGATCAAGTAGAGGCTGATCCCCCAGCGGCCTAGATATTAAAGAAATTCAATATGATGTTATGATTTAGCATTCCTGTAAAAGAATGAAACCATTTTATGGCTAAAATAAATGTTCCTATTTTTTACTATAAAATTACTATTGATTTCTCAGTTAAATGACCCAAACAAGAAAACAGATTGATTGTGAGGTTAGTGTTTATTGTTATTCCTTTTATTCCTTTTTTCTGTTTATGAATTTTCCCATGGTTCTCATGGTATTTTACCGAATTTACCCCCTGGTGAGGACGGCAAAACCAATACCCACACAACAGGGTAATTGACCCACCTGAGTCACAAAATGCTTAAAGGGTCACAATACACTCTAACAACTTTACATTTTCTGAAACTTTTTGAGATAAGTAAAATGGTGGTACTCACATATTTATCTGTGCTTGCTTTGTAATTAAATTCTTACAGGCCCATTTAACAAAAGTTCTTATAGTTAAAAATTGTGCTAATTTTGCCCCAACCAATCAAATGTTGGTTTCAAATGGTACATAATATCCGATTGGTTGGGGCAAAATGTGCACCATTTTTAATGATAAGAACTTTGTTACATAGGCCTGGTAATGCTTAGAAAGTGCTCCTAATTGCCCGACTCTCCCTTACTCACTGCCTTCTTGTAGTGTCTGCGACACTTAAGTTCTGCACAGCCTCACCATGGATACTGCTCTGTTTACACATCTCCCCCTCCCCCTGCCATCTTTTCTCTGCTCAATCTATACTGTAAAAATTTACATTTAAAAATGAAAAGTACCTAGGGCAGGGAGGTAAGATTGATTCTCCCCACCTCGCAATATTGTTTTATTGAAGAGCTTCAGCAGAGCTATATTGTTATTTCAGCAGAGCTATATTGTTACTTCAGCAGAGCTATATTGTTATAATATTGTTGCAGAGCGTGCCTTCCTATTGGCCTCGTTGGCGGCGGGCAGGAGGGGGCGGAGCCTACCAGAGCAGCGTTGCTGTAAGAAGCTGCTGTAGGTTACGCGAACCCAGGGGTGAGGACCTAGCGGTTCAGGTCCTCACCCTGGGTAAAAGCTATTGCACAAAGATGTGGAGCGGAGGGAAGGTGAGTATAATTGTCCTTCAATGTTGTTTTTTTTAAAATAAACTATAGTTCTCCTTTAAATGTTGCATAAAGTTTACTGGCAGGCAGCCAAAGATCCTAGTAAGAAGTAAGAGGTCAATTTCTGCTTCTGGAGTGACAGGTCTTTCCCGGTTAATGCTGTGATTTCAAATGAAGATTTCTCAAAATCTGAAAAGGTTTTGATCTTGCTGTATCTAACAGTACAATTTTTTCAAATTATTTTTTAGAGTAAAGATACCCTTTAATAAGTTCACAAAAGAATAATAATATTTTTTACACACACACAAAAAATATATAAGGTTACATTTGTAAATTTAATCCACTGGTATGAGCAAAAAAGGGATATTCATCCTGTAAACAAGTCTTTATCCTAAAACAGAGAGCCCTTTTACATTTGGATATATGGAGGTAAATCTGCCAAAACCTTTCATCAAGCTTTCACATCCATTGAATTTACACGTAAATGAGAGAAAAAATATTATTGTCTGCACATGCTCAGACCACTGACAAAGAAGACTCGACAGAGCTTTTTGTTTACAATCTGCACATTTCTCCTGCTTGGATTTGGGAGAGGGAACTTTTTAATCAAATTGATTTACCGTATATACTCGAGTATAAGTCGAGGTTTTTTAGGCTGTAAAAACAGGGTCAGTCACTTACTTGAATGAGAAATCCAGCTTCCACATCCTCTGATGGTCGCATCCACTGAAGTCACTACTCGGCGCCGGTCTCATTTCCCGGCGCCGAGTAGTGACGTCAGTGGATACGACCATCAGTGGATGCTGCAGCCGGATTCCTTATTGAAGTTAGTGAGTGTGCCTTCAGGCGGGATGACAGCAGATGCGGCAGCCGGATTCCTCATTGAAATTAGTGACTTCGAATTCCTACCGATATTTGCAAGTTAGTACAGTGTCTGGGAGGGGGGGTAGGGTGTGTGCAGTTCCACTGCAGATGTTTGTAAACTACAACTCCCAGCTACTAAAGCATGCTGGGAGTTGTAGTTTACAAACATCTGGAGTGCCATGGTATTGGGGGTTACTGTGTGGGATCTAAAGGGCAACTAACCCACAAAACAAAATCAGGAGGATGGTATCTATTATTAAAGGGCATGTCTACCCCGAAATTTAACTTTTGATATGTGGTAGGGCATGCTCCCCCAGCCCCAACCGCATTAATATAATTGTTAGAAAGTCCCCCGATTCTTACTTACCTGCCCTCTCTCCTCCGCTGCAGTGTTCAGGCCCTCTGCTTGCATGAAATTGAAAGCAGGGGGCGGGACCGGCAGCCGCGTCCGTGATTGGCTGAGAGGCAGGGAGGGCTGCACTGAGCATGCCTCAACCTTGATGAGGTTGAGGAAGTCTCAGGCACAGCATGAGTCACACACTGCTCCTACACAGCAGTTTCCTGGACTTTGGAGGGGCACAGCAGGGGAACTATTTTGAGCAGGAATGTAAGGTAAGGATTGTTTTAAACTACTTGATGTGGCCAGTAAGGGGTTAAATTTTAGTTTTGGGGGTGGACATGCCCTTTAAAGATTGCCTTCTAAATCTGTATTTTCAGGCTTTAGTTGCCCTTTAAATGGACAGCAGAATTCACATATAGTAATAGTCATACTGGATTTGGCTATTCCTGTATAGGACTACTGTATGGGAATTCTGCTGTCCATTTAAAGGGCAACTAAAGCTTGAAAACAATACAGAATCAGAAGGCAGTAGTGGTCACATTTTCTACCCTCGACTTATACTCAAGTCAATCAGTTTTTACTCATTTTTTAGGTAAAAATAGGTACCTTGACTTATACTCGGGTCGACTTATATTTGAGTATATACGGTAACTTACAATAAAAGACTAAAAATATGTGTGCTTATATTGCACAGATAAATGTAAAAATACAAGAACATTTTACCATAAAAATATAATGAGATATATAGAGAAGCCTGAAAGACACTTCCATTTCTCTGTTCTTTCACCCTTGTTAAATATCTTGAATGTTTTTTAGACATAGAAAATCTCTAAGGTGTTATTGCGACCCATTTCCCAGGGTTAATAGAGAGACGGAGAGAGAGAAAGAGAAATTAGCCCCCATGAAGTGTCTTTGGTGAGCGCAGTTAGAAGAGTCCTCCACCTTTTGTTAACACTGCGGCTGACAACAAAACAGCACAAGCAGAGCAGAAGTTCAGACTGTGACCTTTCACTCCCTACGCGTCAGGCTTCATTAATTTTCATAGGGCCTAGTAGCTGAGGCGTTAATGCTAACAGTGAGACAGAGACACCGCAGCACCAAAGGCTAAGTACAGAAGTGTGCAAAAGCTAACACAGACAGATAGAGAGAATTACATATAAAGCAAACAAGTAAAGGGCACCTGTCATCCGTTTCTGCTCTGCATGTATAATTCACCCTTCTCTCTCTCCACCTGAGAGTCAATCCCCAGTTAAAACACAATGAGAACAAACCTGACTATAGCTGGGTACACACAGTACAGATAAAGCCCCAGTACCATTGGATCCGATGGTATCAGGCCTTTATCGGTACTGTGTGTACCTTACTATTCTGAACGAGCATCCCCTATAGGGGAGTCGGCCGCGGCCGAAGGGAACACAGAGTCCTGAGCGTTCTCCATTTGATGTGTATAGGGGGAGCGCTCAGAACTGTGATGACTGTCTGTCATCTTTCAAAGATCTTTCAGGTGTGTACCGAGCTTATGGCTAAGATGGGTGGTAACCAAATCAATGTCTTCCAAAAATATCTCATAAAAGCAGATGATGTAATGAAGCAGATATAAGAGATAATACACCCCATTTGGCCACCATACATATGAAACTGCTGTTGTATATATATGGCCAATGTTTATTGGCATCTCGATCGGTCGAATGCCTATACAAGGGCTGATGGCATCGGCTCTCTCTACTTGAAGAAAGGGAACCAATGCTGTCAGGTATAAATTTTCCTTCATTACCGGATTCGGCCCATGAATCTTGGCAATATTAGGCAAATCCCATTGGATTCGACACAATTTGGCAAATATCAGCAAGGTGTATGTCCACCTTTACAATGTAATGTAAGGAAATTAATGAGAACAAATTGGTTAAAGGTCCAGCAGATAAAGATACCATTAAAATCCCCACTCCTGTCTAGGACCACCACCACCACAAGACAGGTGCGTCAGCCTATGGGAAAATGCATTCAGCATAAAGCGTGTCCCTAAAAAGGCAACAAATCCCCTGGTTTGCTAGACAAGTAGAGGATGCAGGACTGGGTCACTACATTTGTGTTATTCTCGTTATCTGCTGTACTCCTAGGAGTGAGCTGGGTACAGTACATAGGGGGGGACATAGTTCTTATTTTTTTAATAGAAGGTGCATGCACGTATAGTTCAAGGGAGTTTGGATTATGTCGGGACCTGTCTGAGGAAACAGCAGAGGAGCACGATTGTGGGTAAGTTTTCTGGGCTCCTTCCTGGCTCCTGTTACATTAATTGAAGAACGTGAGGTAAGACATAGCTTCTTAACCTCACGTTCTTCACATGGCATTTAAATGCATGCAATAAACCAAAAATTCAGATAATCCTGACCAATGTACACGGTTAAGGTGTTTTTCAGCATTTGCATCTCCTTTAATTTTACTATTACGATTGACATGTTTGAGCCAATATACAAAACAGAAATGTAAAATGATGAAAGGGGGAATTGTGAAACAACAGGAAGGGTTTCCTATCTGATAACATCAGGGCAGAAAGAAGGACAAAGGCATAGCTAGGTTTGATGGAATAATCTGAATTATTTGTTATCTTTATGCAATTGTGTATTTAGTTTCCTATGAGCAATATGCTGAATTTAAACACAGCCTATCACAATAGACCTTTCATTACTGGTTTTATGGGTTGGTTTATTTATGTACTAGACAGCGGTACTATAACTACCTGTTGACCATAAGACTAGGTACACGTGTGCAGATATTTCAGGCCATCCAATCGATATTTCTGTGGTATATATGAGTGGTACTTTTCAGCCATTCCAAATTGATCAAAAGGACGATAGGACATGTCGGTAAATCAAGGGCGATCATCTCCAATAGACCGCACGATGAAATGACAGATGCGGCAAGGCTGAAATATGTGCCTGATTGTACCTGGCATTACAATGGTAATAAAGTCAACTCCAAATAAGTACAATTATAAGGTGGACAATTCTCACACCAAAATAAAACAACTATATCAGAGGGGTAAAATTAGGTATTAGCTTTGTGTCTTTTAAATACAAAAGTGTAACTGTATTACCTAGGCTTAAAACATAAAAGCAAAATCAGTGGCGTAACTAGAAATCACTGGGCCTCCCTGCAAAACTATGATGGGGCCCCTATCTGGGCTTCATCCACAGTGGTTTTCTGGGAGGAGGTTATACCTGTCATAGGAAGAATAAAAAGATCGGGGACCCTTGGCTACCTCTCCCCCTGCAGTTGCTCCCCAGGCAGCTATGCCCCTGGGGAAAATCCACTTCCAAATAAAAAAGTTACCATTTGCTAGAAGAGCGAGAGGTCGCGCGGTCCCATACTGCAGATAGTACAGTGGATCGGTCGGTCAGCCGAAAATATCTGCTGGTGTGACCCAGCCTAAAACTGCAGGTCAAGTCAAAGGAGCAGGTGGTGTGAGAGAAGATAAAGCAAGTATGCCTTATGTCCCTTAAACAAAAGTACTTTTTCTTTGCAATGGGAGACTTGCTCTTTAATATGAAGCCAGACATTTTTCTTTCTTTGTGTTCTTTTGTGCTTAACTAAATGCAAAGTTTTTGGCCAAATCTGTAACTTTTACATAAGACTTAAATTATCCTTTGGAGGGCTCTCGTATTCCTTTCCATCAATGTGGTCTTGGCCTTTATATAAAATCCCTAATCATCACTGAATTGAAATGTTCCCTCTGCGCCCACCCACCTTTAAGGCCGTCTCTCTAACCAACGGGTATGCAAACCAGCCATGCTGGAGATCCATACATTGACTTTTAGAAAACCTTCTGCATTATTTTAGAATTATAGATTTAAGAAATATCCCCTCTGAGGATAAACATCCATTTTAAAGAAAAAGAAATAAGACAAGGGAAAGGGCTAACTTAGTTAGAGTTCAGCAATAAGCTGTGAAATAAATAATAACCAACTCAATTTCACAAACTTCCAAACCATTTTCTCTGAACACACAGTGGATCAATTTACATGGCGCTCTATTTTCTCTCCAACGCGCAATGAAATCATAAGTTCCAATTGACTTAGTCCATATTGGAAAGTGACAGAGCAAACGTTTGAAATGCAATTACTGCATACAAGACGCCATTTGCTCCACTCAGGAGGAAATTTTCAAACATCATTTATCGCCATCAAATAATATTAGCACAAAAAAAGGGCCTCGGTACACAATTCTATTTTCTCTTAAAAGCTATACCCCCGGTGTATCCTTTATTCCACGGTTTCCCAGCCTGCAACAAACCCTTTTATCTGTTTATTTATACAAGAAAAAGGAAGTGTATTTTTTTTTATCAGGATATCAACAGCAAATCAGAGCTAATATAAAATCCTTTCATTGGCTCACAATGATACGTTATTTGGTATCGCTATCCTTTGGTATAATAAAATCTGTTTCCATTTCATCTTTAATTATCTCTTGAAGAAACGGTGCGCCGTGGCACAATGGTTTGATTGTCTGGAGCTATGCAAATGTATCCATATGTCTAGGGGAACTCATTAGAAATGGAATTCTTACAGTGCAGTACCTTTTGTAGAAAGCCTCCATTTCTTAGAATGTTCTTTAACAAGTCGTCTTTTGTCCACTCATGCAGAAGGCAGAGGTGAACTACAGAACACTGGAAGTGAACTCTATGAGAGTCTTAATATTTGCTTTCCAACAATACATAAATAATTGTCTAGCCCAGCATGCTTCAGCTTTTCCTGTTCTGCATAAACTCAAGAACAGACGGATTCTAGAAAAGTCCCTATCGTGCTCAACATTTCATTTCCCAGACTCAATTTCTTTGGCTTTGTCCGGACTTCTGATTTTTACCTAATCAAATGTTTATAGGCCCACATTATAATAAAAATGAACCTAAAATCATCCCTCACATAAAGGGCATGTTAACCATTAAAAACTAAACTGGTCAATTGTCAGTTACCTGCCCCAAATCCCAACTGATGTATTTTGCACTAACCAGACATTTAAGGATAATTATTGTCGCCATTTTGCCTCCTCTGCACATGTCAGGTACGGTACCTTTACCAGAAAGCAATGGAAAGCATTAAATATCTGGTTATAAATTCATCTAATAAACTGTAAACAGTTGGTGTTGGGGGCAGATAAATGACAAGTCACCAGTTGTTTTAAGGGTGGACATGCCCTTTAAATACTCTTCTTGATGGCTTTCCTCATAAGTGGCTAAAAACAGTAAAATTAGTACTGCTCTTGGCTGGACAGTTAAATGTATGTATGCATGTATGTATGTATATTTTTATTTATATAGCGCCACTTGGGGACGCAGAGCTGTACAGTAATAAAATACAATAAATGCACTACAGGTGCGCGTATAGTTCAAGATGATGTCGGGACCTGGCAAAGGAAGCAGCGGAGGACCGCGATCGATGTTAAGTTTGTTGGGTTTCCTTCTGGCTCCTATTAGAGATTAATTGAAGAACCTTTGTAGTTAGAGGTGCCTGGGTACAGAAGCGAGGAATATTGGTAGGCCACGCTGCTCCAGTTGCCACTATCCTGAATAAATTATCAGTATAAGAGGTTGTATAGTGTAGCGTACAATTGCACAGAACTGATGCTGTGTAAAAAAAGCTTTAATTAGACAAACATGTTGCACACGTGTTTTGTCTAATAAAAGCTTTTTTTACACAGCATCAGTTCTGTGCAATAGTACGCTACACTATACAACCTCTTATACTGAAGATTAATTGAAGAACAGGAGTTAAGACATGGCTCATTTACCTCCCGTTCTTCATTTAAACAGAAAAAAGTACTATTTTTAGGTGGATATACCCTTCATTTTAGAGTTCACTTCTTTTAATAATTAACAGGGAGATTCAATAAACAGTTCTTCTTGTTAAAAATGGTGCTAATTTTGCCCCAACCAATCAGATGTTAGCTTTCAAATGTTAAATAAGATCTGATTGGTCGGGAAAAATTAAATTTTTAATGATAAGAACTTTTATTAAATCTCCCTGGTTATGTCTAGAATGGTCATATGGGCTGAATTCTATTTGACTTTTTCTTTCTGGGACGTCCAACAATTGGAAGGCTGCACGCACGAAGACCTTGATTTATTTATTTAGCAAAGATGAGAAATGTGCTGTGTGTGGTAGAAAGAAAGCAAATAAAGAAAGTGTCAGTGTTTTTGGACCTTAATGAAAAATAAAGCCGGAGGGCTATGAATTTGACATCTCTGCTCGAAATGATTCATCTTTCTACACAGATGTTATTAATAAAATAGTTTTACCAATAAAGATCAGTGGAAATCAGAGCCTAATAGCAAAAGCAGGAACAACCCCAAACAATTTAGAACAAGTTCCTGCAATCAAGCAAAATATCTAAAGCAACAAGGACTTGGTTTACCTACGGAAATGTACAGTTCTGGTGGGTTAGGTGTACTCCAGCTAATATATACTACTATAGTATATGGTATAGGCAGACAACCACGTAAAGAGTTTTCTTGTTTAAAAACCAGCCTACCTTTAATAATTACCCTCCTGATTTTTCTCAAATTTTATTGGTTCTACATCCGGTATCTTTGGATTTAGACCAATGAAATTTTGGGGAGGTTCTCAGGAAAGTTGATCAGTGTCATGCCAAAAAGTCTAACTGAGGCATGATTATTGGGTGTCTTGCTGGGGGGTGGAGACTATAAACAGATGCACTTCATTTAAAACCATGTGATAGCAATAACTAACGTTTAGATTCATCTTCCCCAAATCCCAAATTTACTTCTGTTTAACTTAGTGGCCCTCATGCCGAACCATTTAAGCAATATTAGAAATCAGCAAATGAAGGGGCTGATACATGGTGCAAATGTTTGCAATGGTTTTCCTATCGGATTTAGGATTGAGTAAAACGATTGTGAATCCAATCAGAAGAACCTATTGTAATTCAGCTTGAAAACTCTGGAAGATGGGCTCTGGAAATGGGGTTGATGGAAAATTTTTCGTCTTGCACGATCATCGTTTTTTCGGTAGAATGATCGATATCGCCCTTCTATCAAAAACACAGAAAAGTGTTTTCGATTTTCCAATCAATTTCCTTTAGGGGAATCTTGTGAAAGAATAACAGATTCAGTCACCAAGAGCGCCCACTATTGGACCAGAATCGCACACGCTACTCAAGTAGTTACACACTTCTCAATCACCAGGCCCTCCCCCTTTGTCATGGTAATGATTTATTTTTTATTTTATCAAATCCAGTGCTTCCTACTGTGGCGTGTGTACCTAATGGCATCCACTTATTCTACAGCAACCATCTGGTAAAAAAGAAGGACGTAATAGACTATATGGCTCAGCACACCACATTCTTGAGTCCCTCTAAGGCTGGGTACACATCAGCAGATATTTCCAGATGACCGAGCAATAGTGCCTTGGATCGGTAGGTCTGTTGGCTGAAAATATCTGATGGTGTGGGGCGGCCGGCTGCAAACGGGCAATCGGGTCCGTTGGTAAATCACTGCAGATTGTGCATTTCCCTATGGGACAGTCGTACGCACTGTCGGCTACTATTGCCGCGACCAACAGTCATTTGTCCCGGCCGAGCGCTCGCTCGCAGCGTAGACTCGGTTGAGACAAATAATAGCCCCGTGTGTACCTAGCCTAAGGTGTAGGGACGTCCACCTGTATCTGTATGCCCAAACCCTGATAGACTATCAAATGATTCTATCAGAATCAAACATGAAAATAGCTTCACGAACTGTATAACAGAAAATGCAAGTGTTATTACTTTCATACAATCTAGATCCCACTTTTAAAGCATGCCCTTCCTTTTACTACTCCCGTATTGGGATCAATGCAATCCTAGATGCTCTTGCAGATGACTTTTCACTGACAAGCTTGATCTACGAGCGGCAGTTTGTAATAGAAACGATGGGAGAGAGGGAAAGAACAAAAGATGCAGTTTAATTAATTGAAATGTCTTCTGCTTAATGAAATCAGCTGTAAAGTGGCTATTTTGATCTCTACTGTAATTTTAGAACATTGCTAAATTCTTCATTAAGGATTATTAGGATTTTCGTGCATTTTGTTTTTCTACAAATATTCTAAATACATATATTGGGAACTATTATTTAGCACACAAAGCCTTCTTTATTTGCATATTTGTGTTCATTTATCATAGCAAAGCGCTATACTGTGCAAAAAATACAGGCCAGTGTAACTAGACCTTATAAATAGAGATGGACTAGAACTCGAACTCAAACCTGAGTTCGAGCCGAACTATTCGAATTCAAACGAATGCGGACTTCTCGAACTATCCTAGACCCGTATTTTCGATATTTTCGGACTTTCGATAAATATTGAATGTTCAGACCTTTCGAATATGCGAGTAAAATGTCCATTAAAACCTATACGCGAGCATCGAATCCGCGAGTAAAATGTCCATGGTATCTAGGCGCGAACATCGAATCCGCGAGTAAAGTGTCCATTAAAACCTATATGCGAGCATCGAATCTGCGAGTAAAATGTTCATGATACCTAGGCGCAAACATTGAATGTTCGAACGCGAGAGCTAGAAAATAGCGCGATATTCAAACATATTCCCCAGACCATTTCCCAGGTCCCACAGCCATTTACATTAAGTTACCATTGATATTTTATTTGTATTTCATTAGAACTTTTCGAACTATTTGACTCCCATTGACTTTAATGGGTCCGTTTTCAAATTTTCAAACTTTCCATATAGTTCGAAAGTTCGAAAACGGACCGAACTTTCGAATGTTCGGCCATCTCTACTTATAAAGCACTTGCAGCCAATAGGAAGGTGCAGACAAACCAATGGGAACAAAGGACAACTACTGCATAACCACTTATGTAAAAGTATACCTGTGTTTTAAAATAGTATAGGAGGTAGGATTAACTATTCCTACCTTTTATTCTTTAGTACACACAGAGCAATTACCTTCAGAATAATTTCCTTTTAGCTTCCCCAGACCCCACCTGACTCAGATCTGAGAAATGCCAAGGAGATGATGGGTCAGCGTGTACTGAAGGACTGAAAGTAGAAATACTCACTGCTTCCTCTCATACTATTTTAATATGCAGGTGCACATTTCTAAAACAAAGGGGATTTTCTTAAAAATTCAAATCAATTCAAGTTCGAAGGCATTCATCAACTGTTTTGTAAAATTTCAACATCAAAATAGTTTTCCTAAATTGAAGGCTGATATTGGCAAAATCCTGGAAATATCTCTGAGATCTCTCAAAATTCACAAATTTAAAAATGAGAAATTATGGCGACTTCATTAGACTTAAAAGAGAATAAAACTCAAATCCCCCCTTCCACTAAGCTGTACCCAGGATGAGGACCTAACACAGTAAGATTACAGCCGTTAGTTAAAATATGCCATTCCTGGTAGCCAAGGCATCTCAACAATCCCTTCCCCTCGTCATGACCACACACCCAGAATGCCTACGCCCCGCCCACCACAGGCTTTGGGCTGGATTACTAGGACTCCAAGGTAGACCCTTTAAACTGGGTCTTTCCCGTGACAGTTGGGGGTATAGTAAAGGGTATATCCAACCAAATGGACAAACCAATTGGAAGATATGCTTTGCAAGAAACTCATCCACCCACTGGTAGTGAATTTAAAGAATCAGCAGATGCAGGGAGAGGGGAAAGTCTGGAGAGGAGCAGTGCAGG
This sequence comes from Hymenochirus boettgeri, assembly GCA_019447015.1. NCBI lineage: Eukaryota > Metazoa > Chordata > Amphibia > Anura > Pipidae > Hymenochirus > Hymenochirus boettgeri. Next base: position 30,493,062 of record CM033472.1, on the reverse strand, counting down.
CACTTATAATGGTGCCCCAAACAGTAACAACCTAGGGTTTCGAGTCCTCATCCTGGGTACAGTAAAAAAAAAAAAAGGAGATGGGGGGGGGGTATTTTTGCTTTACATAATGTATAGTGAGTTGTTTTCTTCTGATAAACTCTATAAACTGAGACTAAATTCTTCAAAAATCAAACAGTTGGAAATGTTCTCCAGAAAATCTGATACCTGCGCTGCTATTTTAGCCTGTTCCATCCCTTCCGACTGTGAATTAAACAGGAACATTCGCTCACACTGACTTATTTTTAGCTAAAATCACTTGGTCCTCTTGCAAAATCACGATTGGCTGAAATATTGACCCGTGGGTTCATAACGAACACACACCAAACAAGGCAGACATCAACGGACCATATCAAAACAACCTACAGGAACCAGTTAAGGATGAAGGATACAAGTAGCAGGAACATAAGCTTAGCCAGGAAGTGAGCAATCATTTTAAATAGTCTCGATGAGACAGAGGCTTTGGGAGAACTGAATTGCAAGATCATTTATTGGGTAAGAACATGTTCTCAAGCTTTTAGGTCACCGAGGGTTCAGATCAAATAAAAACAATTATTTAAACTAAACTGTGTTTAAAGCATTTAACAATTGCCAAGGTCAAGTGACTGCACAGTTACAAGACCCAGGGGGCCCTGTTCATCAAAACAATGCAAATAAATTATCTAGGCAGACTTCACTAGTCATTAAGTGACCACAGAGGTCATTCTGTGTGCAGATGGAAAACTTTTATGCAAAACCAATATAGATTATTTATCTGTGTGAGTCAAATGCCAGAAAAATACAATTAACCCCAAATCAGGAGAAAAGTAAAGGAATGCAGTGGGAATGATACAAAAGGATGTTTACAGGGAGTGCACTGTGTGTGTCACATGGACTTTACATTGATGTACTTTAAAGGGGCAGATGCCTTAATGTAATAAGTGTAATAAATCCATACACTAAGGGCACTTTGGTAAATGTACTGTAAAAACAACTGTAATGCGCTATCTATCATCTATAGCTATCTCTATATCTATCATCTATATCTATCTCTATATCTATCATCTATATCTATATAGCTATAGATGAAGATGATGATAGATTAGAGGATAGATATAGAGATAGATATAGAGAGATAGATATAGATGATAGCTATAGTGATAGATATAGAGATATAGAGATAGATATAGATTTAGATATAGAGTGATAGATATGATGATAGATATAGATGATAGATATAGATGATAGATATAGATGATAGATTAGATAGAGATATAGAGATAGAATAGATGATCGATATAGAAAGTATAGATGAATGACTTAGACTGAGCTCTAATCGATATAGTTATGGACTAGATATAGATCGCTAGTAGAGATAGAT